>CM076574.1:559073008-559673008 GCA_034641835.2 Pinus albicaulis
TTTCTTTTAAAAGTCTCCTCTATTACTTTTACTCAATTCCTGGATTCGATTCTCACATATACATGTATATGATAAAATATGTATGTCATAAAATCTAAATTCTTTAAGAAATAAGAAAAATATTACTATTATTCCGTTGGGCTGATAGTATGACATGGGCTGAGAGTATGACATACTTTGATGGTTGTTCAATACAATAACAATTGTTTTCTCTTCTAGATATATGTCCATTATTCGCTTTGTACCATATGTAGGCCCATCCACCATTAACCAAAAGGGATTGATAAACATTCCCGTACTAAGTCATTACTCAGTGTTTAAACTCAAACCTTAAACTTATTTTCCCTTATAACCATTATAATTTCTATTAATAAAATTTTCCTTTTCTCATTTAGTATAATCATCCCAGTGACAATAATATATAAATTATAATATATCTATGAATTCAACTGTTAAAAAGGGAATTCGTACTACGAATCATTTAATACTTCCATGTTTCCAATGGACACGTTTTTATTATCAACTAAGGGTAATAGTTTATTCTAACTGTAAAGTTAAAATTTTATAGTGACAAATCCATACTGGAGAACTATAACAAGTTTTTTCTTCCACTAATTTTGTAGAAATAGCTATGTAAGGAACAAAAATTATCCGCATAGCTGTATGCATCACTTGGATGTAAGTTTCCCACACATTAAGTAATTTAATTGCTATTGAGAATCGTTTCCCATATTTCATGCAAAACAATTACATTCAATCATAATAAGTTACATACATGATCATTAACTAGCCAGTATCAACAAAATTTATCAACTATCCAAAAGTTAAAACGAGTATATCGACTACTTTCCCATAAAAGATAACATCCAATTATAATTTCATTTAATGTACAACTAGATCGAAAGAACCAACCAATCTAAGTGGAATCATTGTGACGAATTGAAATTGAGAACATGACACCTTTGCCACCGAACCTGGAAATTCTTCCTCCATTCACCCCCTAGCTAAGATTTCTCGCCCAGATATCCACAACCTCTCCACAACTTCTGTTGATTTCTTAATAAGTATTTAATACCTTTTCTTCATTTCATGATAATTTTTTTTAGTGGTGTCTACTATTGTGGAAATTTTTATCCACTTTTCTAGGATTTTCAGTAAAAGCTTACTTTTCTCTTCTGCGGTGATTTTATGCTTATCTAGGCTTATCATATTTCTACAACTAAACAAACTAATGGAATTTTCTCTCCCATCCATTAAGCTTATCTACAATTTCATCTAAAATTATTATCATTAAATAATATTCTAATCTCATTTACTAACAAGATTATTATTAATACTAATACTTAATACTTAATCTCATTCCTAATACTTAATTATTTTTTATTAACTTAATGAAATATTAATTTACATAAATACTCCACTATTATTCTTGGCTTTTCCTCCATTATTTCTAACATAATTCAGTCTCAACAAAAGATTATTACAGTACCAAAGGGTTATTACATTTTATTTATGCAAAGGCAATGTATACAATAGTGGAAATTCATCCATTGTGTAGAATTAAAAAATTAATTAATGAGAAATATTATATATCAGTGTATTTGTGTGAATGGGAATATATATGGAAATTTAAGCTTGTGCATGGTGTATAATTCACAAGTTCTTCTTAGGCCTATAGTGAGGAATATTAAGCTTAAGAAGTTACAATTTTCCTTCTCTGGATTGATACATTATGTGGAGTGTCAAAAATCACATGAATAAAATACTGAGCAATATTACATATCAATTCAACAATGAAGTTATTTTTCATATAATGAATTATGGTTCAATTCCCGTCGTTTGCCCATAAAATAAGATAAAAAAAATCGAACTCGATCCGACTTGTTGTCATTTTCATATTTCGGTGAGAATATTTCTATATATGTAATAGAAATGGATAGATATATTTTTGCATAATGAAAGCTTCTCCTTGTTATGAACAGTGAATGCCATTTTCACATAGATTCACTCCTTTATCCATTTTTGGAAGTTTGTAATTCAAGTGTGAGAGTAAGGATGTGCACTGAGTGTTGGAGAAAGGGTATGTAGTGTGTGCTGGAGAAAAGGATTATATTGAGTCAAGTTTTCTTCCTCTCCGCATAAGGAAGGGATGGGGAGCTAACAAGTATTATTTTGTTCAACAAAGAAAAGTCGTTTTGGAAAAAGGGTGTACGTGAAGTGTGGGAAAAAAAGCTATATTGAGTTAGGATATTTCGTCTGCATTCTACATAAGGTTAATTTAACATTGTAGGATAAATTTACTTAGCAAGAGGAAGTTCTTAAAGAATATCACGTTTTAAATTAAATATCATATTATGACTTATATTAATTTAATTATATTATTATGTTTAGGTGTAGAACATGTAACATTGATACATTGTGCAAAGCACATAAGGAGTTAAAAGGTGCCCAGAATGATGGGATTGCAACTCGCTTAAATAATAAAGGGGCTGGGGGAAAGTGAATATTTCTAGAGAAAGTGGTTAGAGAATGTCATGCTTTAATTTAAATAATATAATGATCTATATTAATGTGCTTATAATAATGTGTAAAACAAATAACGATGATACATTGTGTGGAGTGCTTAAATTTTATATGTATTTTTAGTTAAATTTTTTGTTTTGTTTGACATATGCAAAGGAATAGGATATAACATATATAAAGGAGGGGAATCATATTTTAGGCCTTGCTATTTCAGTAAAGAGGAAAGTTCAAAATTTGGCACCCACTATAAATAGATGTGATAGTAATGCAGTGTGAAGGATGTGTCAGAGAGAGGGTATATGCCAAGATAAGGGAGTGCGTGCAAGGAAAAAAAAAATATAGCAGAAATTCAAAATAGTTTTTAGAGAACCAAAATACTATAGAGCATTGTTTTTTAGGGTTGAAATATAGGGAATCGATAAATGATGGCTATGTCACGACAACACAAATTGTGCAGGATTGATTTTAGATTGTGAAGTGTATTTTTTATGTTTATTCTCTACAATATTACCTATCAGAGAGTACATAAAAAAAGAAAAAGAAAAAGAGGGTTTTATAATACCATAATAATCCAAGGGAAACAAATAAATAAAAACCACATCTCTTAGAAAAGGTATCATTGTCCATAATTGTATTAATTTAAATGATTTTTAATTGAATTAATTGTAAACATCAAATACACTTAAACAATGAACATGAGCTAAATAATTTGTGGTATATTTATTTCAAGTACACTAAATACACTAAATATATTTCAAATTAGTATCATGTACATGCTTGTGAGTATTAATTGTGGGAAATGTGGGAGTGTAAAGGAATCACAATGAAAGTTTCTTGAGAGATCTATGCTTGAGATCCAAAGCTATTGTAAAATGTTCTCTTTCATATTAATGAATAACGCAATATTAGCTATATTACAAAGTCTCAAATCATATGCTCGAAAACCTATAGAAGTGTGATACCCTTATTTATAGCTTTCATATTTTGTGAATAAGCTTAAGGTTCAGGTAGATCTAGGGAATAAATATGTATGAACATGTTATTTTTAAATTAATAAATAATTGTGGATTTAATGTTAATGTGTAAAGACAGAGTAATGGAGACCAAGAATTATTATCCATGAGAATGGAATAGAACGCAATACTTTCCCAAACTTTTCTAGAAATCGTTGGAGAAAAATTAAATAAATAAATTTTATTATATGGGAGAAAAAAGATATAATAAAATCCTCATTAAAGTGGAAATTCACTGAGAAGAGGTAGGAATAAAACTAGGATGAGGAAAAGCTAGTTTTAAAATAATCTTTTATGGAAAAAACAAAAGAAAAGCCTAGGCTATGGGAAACAACATTCCATAATAACGAGACATCGTTATGGAAACAGGATGAGGGAAAGAAGGCTTAAATAAGTCATCACTAGTGTGACAAAGGGGTTGTGTACACTACGGAACATAGGTCTCTGCGCATGGAAGAATTTTTGAATAAGATTGTTTTTGGGAGGAAAACAGTCTTTACACAATGGTATGTGATTCATGTGATTTCTGAATATATGTATATCATGAATTTCAAATTAAGTTAATTTATTAAGGATTGGGAATGAATCTGAATTTATAAACAAATATTGGATAATAATAATAAATATGAGGAATAAGTCTCTATCAAAATCTGTTAGTAAAGGAACTCTTAAAATTAGTCTTATAAAGTTAAGTAAATTCTTATATTTGATTTGTAGAGTGTCCATTTTTCCATGTATATTTGATAGAGCTTCATCTGTAATGAAATACAATTAAGTCTCCAATCATGTTACACATGTTCAAGAACTTGGATTAGATAAACAGTCATAATTTCTAAACCTAGGTAGTGGTCTAAATATGATATTTATTAATAAGTATAATTGCAGAAATTACTTGTAAAGAATTACTAGTAATAATGAATAAAGAGTACTAAACTCTTTGGAAAGTAAGACAGTCATATACATGCTACTAAAAATAGTTGTAGTGGTATGAAATATCATATTACAACAAATGAAACAAAGTTGATGTAAATTACAACAATTAATGTAAAACATAGAACAAGTACATTCTCACGAATAAAAAAATATTAATAAAATGGATAACTCATATCGAAAGATATGTATGAGAAACATATGTATAAATAAATATAATGATAAACCATCATAGTATATGAAACATAAAGGTATATAGTGGTCAAAATTCATATTCATAAAATGTAAATATGAGTTCTCTTAAAAGAGATGAGGACATAAATGTTAGAGGAATCTACAAATTTGGGGAGTGTAGCTTTAAACCATAAATTAATCATGTTGAGACCAGTACGGTATTAATGTCAAATTGAAAAAAATTGGAATTAAGTACATGCCATAAAATTTTGAACGGTACTGCAATCAACCTTAGAAAGAAGGGATTCTTTGTTAGCTCTAATTGGGAAGGGGACCAATGAACTATCAAATCAGTTAAGCTGAGGAAAAACCTGCACAAGATGAGGTTAACATTAGAACATAAATTAATGTAGTATTAAAGTAATATTATAGTGTACGTATATGGATAGAAATATATACATAATAAAGGAGAAGTATATTACCTGAGTTTGATATTTTATAACTCTATCCTTCACCTACACGTACAGCAAGGGAGATGTGAGTAAGTTGGAAGTTAACTACAATGGAATAAGGGTAAATAATACTAAGTAGAAATAAATTAGGAGTGATCTAACCTGAAAGAGATACATATTAGTACATGTGACTCCAGGTTCAGCAAGAAGGAGGAAATATGGATAAGAAGTTACCCATATTAGATTGAAAATTTAAATGGAAAAATAATTAATGAATTCTGGAAAAAAATACAATGTTAAATGTGATTAGCAAAAGTAAGAAAATAATAAGAAACACAAAGGGTGTGAGGCAAACCTCATGATAAGAGTAAGATGTGTGAAGAGGTTGTGTATTACCATAGTTGTAGGTTACACATATTTCACCAGTTACTAAACAATAAATAAGGTATGGAGAGTACCTATATTGATATTATGCATAGAAATATTTGTGTTGAAGGAATGCTAATGAGCAATAAAAAATCTGAGTACGAAAACACCATAACATATTGCACCATCATCCATCATGAAAAAAATAGTAAGTGCAATCTAAATTCATTCAAATCAATCAAAGTAGAAAAAATTAAACATAATATTGTTACGAATCCTTACAAGAAAGGAAAACATAGAACCACGAGAATGTATATGGTTACATCAAATCTATACTAAATGATGTATATGAATAAAATAAAAATTGTAGACCTGATTTATATTTAACGTTATGAATATTTAATGTGAAGAATGAAGAGGGTTGTTGACGCACTGTCACACACAAAAATTCATACACACATGTAAACAAAGAAATGGAAAATACACATATCTCTGCCTCATAGAAAAGGGTACTAATTAGGATAGAGGATAATAGAGAAACTACATAAGTCACATGAATCCAGACTTCCCATAAAGGAATACTTAGAATAGAAATTAAACACATAATATTTATAAATTAAACAAGGAATATCTGTAGTGTGAGAAATCAAAAGTAGAACTTCAAAATAGTCACGCAGTCTTAGGACGACGTATGCTAATAACAAACTCATAATGGATGCACAATGTTACATAACTCATAATATATGCAGAGACAACATGCAAAGTGTGAGAATATAGAAATGATATTTCTAAATGACCACGTTGTCTTAGGAAAGTGTAGGTCCCATACAATCATATAAAATATGCTAAAAAGGAAATCACTCTATATAGTAGTCTCTGTATATGCAATTACTCAAAATAAAATTCTCTTGAATAGCATCATGTAAACCTCCTATATACAGAAAATGACCATAGCTACAATAATACTACCCATAAGAGGATAAACTGCTTGAGGCTAGTTAACTGTAATAAAAATTAAGTTGAAAAATATGATGAACGGAAATAGTACTCTGCATGAGGGAAGATTGACAAAAATCTCTATTAAATGAATAAAGGAATGGAATAAGATTCAAGAGAAAAAAAATAAACTCTTGCTATATAGAAATTAGAACTTGGGTTTCTAATTTAACAAAAATTATCACAGACCATTACCCAAAAAATTTAGGTTTCATAGAAGGTGAACTCGTAAAACCCCAAATCCCAAATTCTGGGAATACTTATATAACCCACATTTGTAAAATATGACGAGCGTCATTCAAGCCAACCCATAAATCAGGGTCGCAAAAAAAACAAAACACTGGAAATTTGAAGTAGTATGAGAGGGTCAATAAAAGGGCTTACATGTCTGTGCCATGAGATCAATTGAGCTCGATGGCCTAGACAGGGGTTGACACCATAATTTTGTGCACATGGGATAGAATATCCTTTCTTCCCAGAAGAATAACAGAACCATTATAAATTACCTTAGAATGGAAATTACACAAAAAATGAAAACCTAAAAAGACCAAGTTGAAAACTTACCTGAGCAAGCATGGGAAGAAGAGTTGAATCCATGCAACGTTACCTTCTACATTAAGCCAATTTCTCTACAAAAAATTGATAGCGGTAAGTTGGCATCGTTTTCGTTAGAAATGAGAATGAAAACATGGGATTGGACCAACGAAAAATCCTGAAACGGCTTACCTTGCAGGCTGTGGGAGAAGAACTTCTATTGAGGTCATAAAATATTTTTATGTCCATTAAACCAGAGTAAATATCATGCACGGTAGTTCCCATTTGTTTGCAAAACATAAACATAGCCTCTAGCCACAAGAAAGGAAGAAATACTTTGTTAAAAAAAAATGACAGTGTTGCAAGTTCACCATGGAAGAGAGTGAGAGTTCAGAGCGGCCTAATGAAAATGACCAATGAACAAATGAAACCGAGGTTTGGTAGTCAAAACCCTTCGAGTTCTCACAAAATATCTTCACTATTTATTGAAATAACATATCAGCGACGTACAAGTGGCATTTCGAATTGACAAGAAAACTAGTGAACCCCATGTGAACTGGCCACATGGACATCTAATAATGGGCCATCTCAGTATGCGAGGTAGTTGAGATAACACCAAAAATTTAAGACATAAACATATTCATACTTGCCAAAAGGTAATACATAGTCCAATTCATTATGATATGAATTAAGGTAAGTACTTGGTGTTATAGGCCTCTATATGAGTTATATACTTATAGGTATGGAGTAAAATACTTATAATTATAACGAATTAAGAGGGGTTGTGAATATATATTAGTATAGGCCTACTGATATAGTAATTAAACTAAAGAGTAGGCTTATGTAAAGAGTGAAGGAATAATGTGAATAAATGTGAAATAAATAAATGAAGTAGATGAGTCCCAAAATGAGGGTTTTTGTAAGGATTTCCATTGGTTAAAGAAAAAATTATATGGAGTTAATGGGACAAACTTTATGTGATAAAATAAATTATGATAATGATTAGATAAAGAAAGATAATGGCAAAGGTTTGGAGAGATAATGTGTGGTGGAAGCCAAAGAAGGTTTAACTAAGTGATAATATATTATATATATATATAAAATTTGAGTTGTTACAAGTGGTATGAGAGCCCATGTTAAAACTCTGGTCTTATGGGTCCCAACATTGAAAAAAAATATGGTGTCAGAAAAACTAGATTATGATGAAATTTTATTTACTTTTTATGAATGTTAGTTATCTTTTGTACATCAGATTAAAGTGGAGAAAAGTTGCATATGTTTTCATGTCTGATAGAGAAGAGTTGTATGTGGAAATGAGGGATGAGGAGGCCTCACCAGATCCAAATTATTAGATGTTGGAGATTATTACGAATTTTCTGCAGGAAATGGTTGAGCTAAGGACTAGAAAAGAACGTTTACTACAAGCCAACAATTAGCAAGAGAGGTGGATAAGGGAATTAACCTTTAGATATAGTCATCAACATGGAGAACTAGAAAGGAAAAGGAAAAAAACATAACCCAACTCAGAGAGGTCTGAGAGTGGAGAAAAATATCATAAAATATATTGAAAATATAAAAGGAGAAGGGAGTTGTATGGGAAATTCTGCAAGATCAAGCCTCCAAAATTTTTTGGGGAGAAGGAAGAGGATGCAGAATCCTGGCTCCTCCATATGGCCAAATATTTCTAAGTATATGAATGCAGAAGTAATTTGAAAGAAATATTGACAGTTTACCAATTTCAAGGTAAAGCCACACTTTGTTGGGAAGAGACCATAATCATACACTTTCCCAATGAAAATACTATTTTATTGGAAGAATTTCAAGATAAATTTAAATCTTGATACCTCAGTGAGATGTATTGTGATGACATGGAAAATGGATTTCATGAGCTAAGGCTTGAACAACTCACTATTGATGAATTTGACGAATTTCACCAATTTAATTCGCTATGTTCCACAAATAAGGGAAGGAAAAGCTAAAGTACATCGCTTTATGGACTATTTTCTCACAACATACAAAGAAAGAATTGAATTTGATAATCTAAAACTATGGCTGAGTATGATCAAAAGGCACGAATGTGCTACCAAAAATTTAAAGCTAGGAATGATCAACTCAAAAACTAGCAGAGTAAGGAAAAAGGAAAGGGTGAAGCAAGTTAAAAAATATAGAAAGCCACCTATTTTAAAAAATTTTAGAAAATCCACCAAAGAAAAAGGTTTAATAATAGTGGTGAGAATCAGCCTACACATTCCCACACTAGTTCCAAGCCCATGGAAGGAAACATCAAGTGATAAAATGTGACAAAGACCAAGAAACCATTGAAATGTTGGAAATGCAGTGAGCCTTACATATTTCAAGAGTGCCCACACAACACTCATGCAATTAAAAAAATTCAAGCAGTACGGGAAACAACCACAATGAATGACATTGCCAGAAACATTCCCCGGATCAGTGTAGAATTAGAGGACAGACATGCAGAAGATCAATACACTATGATTGGAATTTAAGGTATCATCTCTAACCAAAATTTGTCTATTTTAATTGATACAATAGATGTTTTAAGTTATATCAGTCCACACATAATGGAAAAATGTAAACTAAAAACAGAAAAATTTCAACACTCTTGGCTAGTGCAGTTGGTTACAGGGAAAAAGAGGAAGGTTACACATAAACTACCCGAAATTGTTGTAAAATTAAATGGGTACATTATATATTTTAATTTAAACATCCTTTTATTAGGATATTATGACCTCCTAGTTGGAATGGATTGGATCAAGCAACTGAAAGAAATAATAAATTTCTTAGAAAAAGGAGTCACTTGCACTAATGTTGTAGGAAAGTCTGTGGTAGTCAAAGGGAAACCTAAGCCTGTTTCCATTAGCCGATTTCTAAATTATAGCTGAAGCAAAAAACAAGGAAAGGCTATCCATTATATGTTGTCGAAATTTGATTTGGAACAACCAACAGAAAATGAAACTGTAGAAAGCTTACCGGTGAGCAAGGGTTTATAGGATGTATTTCCTCAAGAAATTCCTCAACTTCCCCCTCGAGGAGACATCGAATATTCTATTGAGTTGGTAGCAGGGGCCACCCTAGTTTCCCAAGCACCTTATATAATGAGTACTCCTAAAGTGTTAGAACAGAAACTTTAGTTATTGGAATTATTAAACAAAGGGTACATTATACCATGTGTGTCTCTGTGGGCAGCACCAATTTTGTTTGTTAAGAAGAAGGATGGAACCTTCGAGATGTGCATAAATTACAAACGGTTAAAAAACTTAAAAATTAAGAATCGATACCCTCTTCCATGAATAGATGACCTATTTGATCAAGTAAGCGGGGCAACCATATTATAAAAAATTGACTTGAGAACTGGTTATCATCAGTTCTGTATTGAAGATGAAGATATCCATAAGACAACCTTCCGAACTAGGTATGGACATTATGAATTTTTAGTTTTACCCTTTGGACTCACAAACACCCTTGCTACTTTCATGTGCCTCATGAACAATGTTTTACACAAAAATCTGGATAAGTTTGTGTTAGTATTCGTAGATGATATTTTGGTGTACTCCAAAAACAAAGAGGAACACCAAGAACGTATTATCACAATACTACAAACACTTAGAGAACACCAATTGTATGCAAAACTCAGCAAGTGTGATTTTTACAAACCCAAGATTCAATATCCGGGACATGTTATTTCCACGGAAGGATTGGCGGTAGATCCGAAAAAGGTACAAGCAATCTTAAATTGGCTTGTACCTACTAATGTAATAGCAATAAAATAATTTATGGGTATTTTCGGATATTACCACATATTTTGGAAGGGTTTTCTGCATTGGATTACCCCATCACATCATTGCAGAAAAAGGGAGTGAAATTTGAATGAACACCCAAGTGCCAAGAGAGTTATGAAGAGCTGAAATAGAAATTAACCACTACACATATCCTAAAAGTTGTTTATCGAACTAAAGAGTTTTTTGTGTGTAATGATGCTTGTATACAAGGTTTGGGAGGAGTATTGTTTTATGATAATGTAGTAATAGCCTATGAGTCCCGAAAATTGAAGAAGCATGAGAAAAATTATGCAGTGTATGACTTGGAATTGGCTGGTGTCATACATACACTAAAAATGTGGCGACACTATCTGTTGGTTAAAAGATTTGTGTTGATGAATCCTCATATGAGACTGAAATATTTCTTTAGTCAACCAAATTTAAATACAAGGCAAGTTAGATGGTTACCTTTCCTAAGAAAAATTTATATGGAAATCAAACATATAAAATGATAAGAAAATAGAATTTTTGATGCCTTAAGGAGACATTCTCATCAAGTTTTGTCATATGCATGGAGTAGTGTAAAAATTCTTGTGGAAGAACAAATTCAAGAAGTGTTGTCACAGGATCGTCAATATTTAAAATTGTAGGAAAAATTACAGCAAGCTGAATTTTCAGAATACACCATGAATTCGAAAGGATTGGTCATTTACAAGCACATGTTGTATATTCCAAATGTATCTACCTTAAAATAGGAAATATTAGATGAATACCACAAGAGACCTTATTCAGGTCATCCAGGTTATCAAAATATGGTGACAGCCTTGCAGAAAAACATGTTTTTGCTAGGAATGAAGAAGGAGGTAGCTGATTACTTGGCAAGGTGTTTGAAATGCCAACAAGTTAAAAGGGAACATCAACATCTTGTTGGTTTAATGAATCCTCTTCCTATTCCAGAATGGAAGTGGGAAGTGGTATCATTGGAATTTATTACTGTACTACCATGTACCAAGTACCAGCATGATTAAGTTATGGTGGTGGTGGACACATTAACCAAAGAAACACATTTTGTTCCTATACAATCCACTTTTGGGATAGCCCAAGTGGACATTTTTTTCATGAAAGAAATCTTTAAAATCCACGGAATACCAAATATGATTATCTCTTATAGGGATGCAAATTTTACGTCTTCCCTTTTGGAAAACACTATTTGGAGGTGTTACACCATTTTTTTGGTCATCTAACCCATTATCATTATATGAACCCAAGTACACCATTGAAGACCAATTTTACCCTAAGTAAAATTGCTTTCACCACATAAAATAACATTTGTCTATATTTCCTAAGTCATATTTAACCCAAAATAAGGAAATTGATTAAATAAATCATTATTTATTTAATTATATTCCCACCATCTCCCTAAAATACTAAATAAATCATTTATTTATTTATTGTTTATAAATAAAGGAATTGACCCAAGTGAAAAGACTTTTTCCCTCAAACAAATATAATAAAATATTCCTAAAGGGTGATTCTACAATTTGATTAATAATATTTTATTCATGCACCGAGTTCTAGAACACCCCAATATTTTGTTATAAATAGAAGGGTTTTCCCCATTCATTAGTCACCTTCATTGCATTAGATCACTCTAGATCTATTCTTGGTCACCATTTTCCATTTTTCTTTGTGAAATCCCATTGAGTTCTATGTTTTCTTTTCTACATCCATAAGAGAGAGAAATGTTAGATCTGAAACACTAAGGACTTCCAAGAACGCATCCCATTGAGGAGAACCGGAAGACACCTTTCTTGTTTTCCTCTTAGGTGCCCCATTCTTTGATATAATATAAAATTCTTTCAAATACATTCTTCTTGTCTTGTTCATTGGATCTATGGAGCTATGTTATATTTTATCTGGTTAATGTCTTTTATGCTAAGATCCGAATTTGTGTAGCAAACTTAAAGATAGTTTTTAGCCATAATCGATGTTAGGGATATTTGTTATGCATAGCTAAAGTGATATTTTACGATGAAAGATTCATACTAACAATTGGCGACTCCACACAGGTTTTATTTTACGACCGCTGTCGTTTTATCTATTCCTGCATATCCAACTGTTTCAAACCCTAGGGTTTCTCTTCAGTTTTCTATTTTTCCTATTTTTATGGTGCTTTCCACCTCTAAAACCCTCAAACAATCAAATTTTAAACTTCCGTGTGTTTGTGGCCCTATTGTGCAGGTGACCATCATCAGCCGCAGCTGAGATGACAATTTTTTCTGAAATCTGCCGCCGAGAGTGCCGGAAGTGTAGGTCACATTTTTTGGCCCAAAAAGTGCGCCCTAGAGCTTTAGGTCATGGAAAACAGCCCAAAAATTGTGACCTGAGCAAAAAACAGGTCACAAACTGTGACCTGGCCTTTTTTCTGGGTTTTGTCTAAACCTCTGTCAGGGTTGTCTGACCTCCGTCTTCACCCGTTTAGATCTATTCTTGCTCTATTTTACTCAACTAAGTGGGAATCTTGCCCCTTCAGGCTCTAGTACCCTCCACTTTTTGTGGGAGTTTTTTTGCTGTTTCAGAAGTCTAACTTTCCAGGGTTTCAGCACTTTTGCTTCCAGATCTGATACCTCATTTTCATATCCCTTTAGATCAGCTCTTCTCCCTTTAAAATCACCTCATATAGTTTTTTTTTGGTTCATTTCTAGGGCCACCTCCTTATCCCTTCTATTTTTAGCTGATCTCCTCCTTTTTCGCAGCAACCTTGCCTCTGCCTCTTTGTTGTTCTCTACACCTCTTTTCGGCAGATTTCTCCTCTAGATCCCCATCCCTCCCAACATTAGATCTATTGGCCTCCTTTTTGCGTGCTTGGCTTAGTTTTTCCCTCTTCTAGACTAGTTTTGAGAGACCCGCCTTCTTGGGTTACATTGATGCATTAGTAGCTATTAATTTTCTTTTCTTCTCATTTTATTTACTGCAGATTTATTTTCAGTTACACAACACACTTTTTCTTTTTCTCTCAAAATGTATGGGTTTAAACAATTAAAATTAATGCACGCCACACAATGACCCTAAGTGAAGAAGAGCTTGGTTAACACCGTCTGGAAAAGACTTTAAAATCAATTGTCACTGCACCTGTCCGCCCTTGACCTCACTTTATTTTTTCCCTCCCTGCCCTTGTCGGTTTTGCTTATTCGCGTCATCATTGCACCCCCAAGGCGCTTCTCCCAGAGATTTCTTGGCCTTCACCCTCAGTTTCTGATCGGTCAACTTCCTCCTTCCCGTCATCCTCGAGTAAGTCCTCCCGTGAGTCCGCACTCTGACTCTTCTTCTGATTGTTCGGGTTCTCCCCCTCCTTGTAGTTCTCCCTCTTTTCCCTTCACCATGTCTAGTTCAGGACCTAGCCCTAACCCCAGTTCTAGCACTGGGTCCATTTCCAGTAGAACCACTATGGGACCTACCTCGACTGCCCCATTACTCCCTTATATGGCTGGCCTCAGTCTCCCCAATTTCAATCAGCTGATCAATGATCCTATTCGCCAAGATGTCAGTTGGCCTGCTATGCCAACCAAGCTCCCCTCTGACATTCCCAAGTTCGAAGGCCTTGCTAGTGAATATCCCTCTAACCATATTCGATCTTTTCACATGTGGTGTTACTCCAATTCCATCACCGATGACTTCATCCGTCTTCGACTATTCCAATGCATGCTTACCGGTGAAGCTTCTAAATGGTATGTTGATCAAGCCACCCCTTCCCATTCCATATTTGCGACCATTGCCCAAGCCTTTTTATCTTCTTTCCAGCTTCCCCCTCGAAATTTTGACTTCTTTTCGTCAATCGTCTGCGACCCGCCTATTTGATCATGTTAAAGAATGGCGGAGACGAAAGAGCCTATGTCAAGCCCCTACCTTCGAAGACCATGTATATATGCACTGGATCCTTCACTCTCTCTTACCTCCCATTGGAAAATATGTCGCATCCCACTTCCCTCAAACCAAAGAAGCTTCCCTTCAAATAACGTTGAAATATGACCTTATCTATGCTCAATCTGGTTATTTTTATTCCGTCCTTCCTGACCTCCCCAGACTCGGTGGCCCTAATGTACCAGGGGCACCTCATGTCGCCGATGATACTGTTGGAGCTCTCTCTCATCCATTCGCTCAACCTCCCATGAGCTATGGTTTTCCTGGGGGAGGGGGCACCCCATCCTGCACTTCTCCCCCTCCCGGTAGCATGCATCTAGGATCTGGCATGCCTCCTCTTTCTACCAAACCTCCTATTTACCACACTATTACCCAACCTCATTATCATCCATATCCACAGCCTAGTGCTCGAGCTCCTCCAGCATTCACACCCCTGACTCCCTTGTCTTCTCAACCCCTGCAATAGCAGTCACCGCCCCCTTAAGAGTAGGTGGATGCACAGGAGGGATTTGTGGCTACCCAACCACCTCACGGACTGGTAACCACTCAAACTCCTCCATCTCGTACCTCTGATTACCAGATCCTCATGATGAACTCTGACCAACCTATAACTATCGACCTTAACCTTCAAACTCAGTCCCGTCTGTCCTCCCAGCCTCTTGCTCTATCTATCCCCGAGTCACCTTCTTCAGGTTCTACAGAGCCTCTTTCGATAACTAATGGTCCCTTGCATATCCCTCCGCCCAACATCGGGGTTCATACCAATATTCCTAAGGGACCATTACGCCGAAATGCTACTTCTAACCGATCTTCCCATTCGTATAGCATAGTAGATGAGCTGGCCCAATCTCCTGCTGCCATTTCAACGCTGGAACTCCTCCAGTCTTGCCCCTCTCAAAGAAAAGCTCTACTATCTACCCAGGGTGATGTAGATCCCGCAGACGAACAATTAATTTTTTTTGATGCCCATAAGTTAGAGTCCCCTCCTCTTCCTGCTTCTGTAGCTTTCCAAATCCCAGTAAAAATCCTGAACTCTAACATTTCCCAGTGCATCATTGATGAGGGGGCATCCACCTGTGTGATGTCCTCTTTGGTTTGGAAACAACTTGGGTCTCCTGAGTTGGCCCCTCCCATGATCACTCTTCGAGCGTGGGATGGCCACGCCTCCCAGCCCATTGGCCTTTTTCGCAACTATCCTATCACTCTTACGAGTAAGACGGTTTGCGTTGACATTGAAGTCATCGACGCCCCTCTTGATTATAACATTATTTTCGGGCGTAGCTACACCTATGCCATGTATGATGTCCCATCCGAGGTCCATCGCAAGATTTTTTTCCCTCATAATGGAAAGATAGTCACCATTGACCAGTTGACATATCATGAGCCAAAATCTCAGACCGCCCCTGAGTCGACCATCTCTTTTGTAGCCGATAAGCAAACCGTCGATTATTTGACCAATGTCTCCCCTGGCATCTACAAAGACTCCTCCTTGCTTGGAAATTTCCCTGGTATTTCTCCTCCTCCTGTCTATAATCCTAGATTAGCGAATCTTTTCATGATGCAATCGTCTCGAGCCGACCGTAAACGGCCTGCTTTGGCTAGTTAGCAACCTCAACCTCAACCTCAACCTTTCCCACTGCAAATTGCTCCTAGCCCTTTGCCTCAACTAGCTGGACCTCTTCCTTCTGGCCCTTCTCCTCCAGCTGGTATTCATGAGCCTCTTTATCCTCCTGGAACGATTCCTCCAAGCCTTAGCCATTTAGGAGTCGTCACCCCTGGCCATTACCCCTCTGGTCAGATACCGTTCCTAGCTTCCCCACTAGGAGTATACACGGCACTTGTCATGGCCACGCTCTCTCTTCCTAACCTGAACTTTGGGATTCCTGTCTGGTACCTTGATCCTCCAGCCGCAACCCTTCCTGGTCAACCCAAACCTTATCTTGCTTTAACCCCGGTTCAACCGGTCCCCATGAATTCTCCCGCTGCAACAGTGCCTCAGCCACCTCAATAGGAACCACCTCCTGTTGTGACTGATTCGGGTAAGAAGGGAAATGCTCGCAAGGGGGCATCAAAAGACAAGGCTGCCCCAACAAACCCTGCCTCTCCTTGGACTCCAAAGCATACCATCCAGTGTGCCTTGTGTGATGTTGTCGGTCATGCCACACATACTTGTCCTGAATTGCCTCATCTCAAGCCCATGGTTAATGTCGCCTTCCCTGACTCCACGGTCCCGAAAGCCTTGGTTCCTTCCATGAACATGGCCAATAACTGCAAGACTATTCACACAAACCACCCTTGTGCTTTGTGTCATCTCCATGGCCATTACACCCACCTTTGTTCTCACCTCAAGCTTCCACACCTCTCTAGCCGCGGTCTGCCAATTCAAGGCCAAGCGCAATGAGGCCACCTCTACCCTATTTGTGCATCTTTCTTTGGAAACACTACTAGACATGACAACTCCCATTGACATTCCTACTCCTGATGTCGAGATGACGGAGCCTTCTTCCACCATATTATACCTATCATCATCCATGAGACCCTCGGGGAACATTCCCTCTGAATCCTCCCCTGTTATTTCGCTTGACCTTCCTTCAGCGATCACCTTGGGCTCAAAATCAGTAGATCCTTTATCTACTTACTCTTCGGTCACCCCTTGTGATGATGCGCATGTGAACCTCTCTTCTCATGATGATGAGTTAGGTAGCTTCGCCACGTCAGGTGGTCTTTCTTCCACCAGTCACCCCATATTCTATCACGATGCTGACATTATGGAAGGAATCATCTCCCCTGACTTTCTCTCTTCCCCCTTACATCGAAACCATGCATTTGAACCACATACACCTTGTGTCCATTACATTGCAACCCAATGTTTCGGTAAGCAGGCACCCATACTTGAGAGACCAGGAGAAGTAATTCTCCACAACTCTCCTAGTGTATCTGGTCATGTCAAATCTAGTACCATTATTCTTCCACATTTAGAAGAACCTCTAGAGTCCCATACCACTTCAGATCACTCTCGGGATGATACCCCTTATTGTTCCTTCATTTTACATCCGCAACACAGTCTCTTAGACATTTTTTTTGACCAACCTATCAGTTTTCTAGGAGAGCATCAGTTCATTATCTCCAAATCCTCTCTTTGGGATAGTGACACCAAGTATGCCAACCCCAAAACTTAAAGTCCATTTGATTCATATATGGAGTACTAAAAGAGATTGGCAATCCTCCATTTCCTTTCTCATACTACATAACCATAACGAAAACAAATGGCATGCCACATCATTAAAATATGTTTAGATTCCCCTTTATACATTTTGGCATGACCACAACATGCTTGGGGGCACCTATGTCCCTCAACCATAACCCTCCTCCAAATCGAATTTATTCACTTACAACACTTGTACTTGGGGCACCACTTTGTCTCCTTACCTGTCTTTGTTCGTGTTGATTTTCATCATGAGATACCCTATTGTACTCATGCTTTTATGGTTCCCCATTGGACCCTTACTATGAGGCAGCACCATCGAATCACCCTTGTTTAGAGCATCCCATTCGAGTCATCATTGCATTCATGGAGTCCATTCCGAGTCCCTTTGTACCCCGATATAGTCCTCCATCCTTTCTTGCTTGGTCCCTCTCTCGTGTCACACATTATGGCCTTCAATACCCTTGTCCCATATCCCTCCTGATATTGTGTTAGTTGCTGCCAAGCCATTCATGCCCTTTATTCTCTAACAAGGGAAGTCATCCAACCGCTCCTCTGTATCCCTCATTCCATCATCATCATTAGTGTCTATCTGTTCATCGCTCTACTATTTTCCCTCGTGCCTTAATTGGGGTTCCCTTATTGCCTCACCTATGGCAGACCTACTTCTATTGACATCCGCTCATTTACTCTAGAAGCCAGGTCTAGGGGGCAGTGAACTTTGGTTCGAGCTCTTCTCAGCCTGATCGTGATCTATACACTTGGTGGTCTAGTGATGCAGCAACAGCTATTGATGATTCCCATGCGTGTGTGAGATGTCTCAACCCTCATGAGGGCGTGGCCCTACAGGTAGCCCCCCACATTCCCGGATGACTTCTTCATTTCCACCTTTGATGCAGCTCCTCTCATTTGATGATATCGGCCTCAACCGCTTGCAGCACCTCTTCGATTTGCATATATCAGTCAGATTTTGTGAGCTCTTCCCCGTGTGTAGGGGGAATTTGGGTATATTTATATCTCATGTACTAAAATATTCTTGTATAAGTCCTGACGGTTATTCCAGGCATCACATGTATGTGGGATTCATCATTTTTATCTGGCTCATGTTTAGGCCAACCCATGTTTCATTCTTGCATTCCATGGTTTTCCGGGCGCCTTATTCTTTTTACTATTGTCTCGGCGGGCATAGGTATGCCTCCCCCGCCGCCTTTAACACTGGTACTACTCCATCACCTAGAGACTTGTTGCACCTGTAACTCTCGTCTCCTCTGGGTCTACTCCTTTAGCACATTAGACTACCTTACATTCCTCTCTCTCACTTCCCTCTTGATGACTAGTGATTGAGTTCTTACAACGTACTTCGGTCATATGATTTGCTCCTAACACTCGTACGTTGGGGGGCAATCTGTTACACCATTTTTTTGGTCATCTAACCCATTATCATTAGATGAACCCAAGTACAACATGTAAGACCAATTTTACCCTAAGTAAAATTTCTTTCACCACATAAAATAACATTTTTCTATATTTCCTAATCATATTTAACCCAAAACAAGGAAATTGATTAAATAAATCATTATTTATTTAATTATTTCCTGGGAATAAGTTATTCAAATCATTATTTATTAATATTCCTAGTTAAATTTGACTAAATCATTTGAAAATAATTAAATAAATCATTATTTATTTAATTATATTCCCACCATCTCCCTAAAATAATAAATAAATCATTTATTTATTTATTGTTTATAAATAAAGGAATTGACCCAAGTCAAAAGACCTTTTCCCTCCAACAAATATCATAAAATATTCCTAAAGGGTGATTCTAGAATTTGATTAATAATATTTTATTCATGCACCGAGTTCTAGAACACCCCAATATTTTGTTATAAATAGAAGGGTTTTCCCCATTCATTAGTCACCTTCATTGCATTAGATCACTCTGGATCTATTCTTGGTCACCATTTTCCATTTTTCTTTGTGAACTCCCATTGAGTTCTATGTTTGCTTTTCTACATCCATAAGAGAGAGAAATGTTAGATATGAAACACTGAGGACTTCCAAGAACCCATCCCACTGAGGAGAACCAGAAGACACCTTTCTTGTTTTCCTCTCAGGTGCCCCATTCTTTGATATAATATAAAATTCTTTCAAATACATTCTTCTTGTCTTGTTCATTGGATCTATGGAGCTATGTTATATTTTATCTGCTTAATGTCTTTCATGCTTAGATCTAAATTTGTCCAGCAAACTTAAAGATATTTTGCAGCCATAATCGATGTTAGGGCTATTTTTTATGCGTAGCTAAAGTGATATTTTACGATGAAAGATTCATACTAACATGAGGAATGGGGAAAAATCCAAACTTCGGTATAGATTACCATCCTCAAATAGATGGATAGACGGATAAGACAAATAACATATTAGAGGACATGCTTTGCATGTATGTGATGGACAGACCCACCAAGTGGGAAGATTTTCTATATTTGGCAGAATTTTATTTCAATAATAGTTATAAGGCCTCCATTAAAATGAGCATATTTGAAGCTTTGTATGACGGAATATTCCACACTTCACTTAGCTAGAATCAACCAGAGGAAAAACTGGTACTTGTACATGATGCACTACATGAGATGGAGGGGAATGTCAAAAACATTCAGTAGCATATTAAAGCAACTCAAGACTGCCAGAAGAGTTATGCAGATAAGGAAATAATTCATAGAGAATTCAAAGTTAGATACCATATATACTTATTAAACCTCGCAAAAGTACCTTTCATAATGAAAATTTTGCTAAGTTAGCACCCCAATAATGTGGTCCCTTTGATGTTTTGGAAAGATTAGGCCAAGTAGCTTGCAAATTGACTTTACCTAGTCATATTAATGTTCATAATTCTTCTCATGTTTCATTATTGAATAAATATGTACATGACCCTTCTCACACAGTTGACTAGACTTTTATAGAGGCGGAAAAAAAAGGGGAATTTCTTCGAGAACCACTTCGTGTATTGAAACGGGAATAAACCACACTCTAGAATAGAAATATAGTTCAAGGGAAAGTGCAATGAAGGCACTTTGTACCAGAGGAAGCTACTTGGGAGTAGGAAGAAAGTATGAAGGAAGCATACAAGTCATTGTTCAATGAATAATAAGAGAGATCTGCAACACCGAGGACAATGTTTTTGTTTTAAGGGGGGAGTATGTAATACCCTTATTTCAAACTTTTATATTTTGTGAATGAGCCTAAGGTTTAGGTGGACCCACGGAATAATTATGTATGAAAATGTTATTTTGAAATTAATAAATAGTTTTGGATGTTTTATTATTGTGTAAATATGGAGTAATGGAGACCAGTAATTCTTATCCATGAGGATGGACTAGAATCCCATACTTTCCAAAAATTCTCCATAAATACTCGGAAAGATCTAATAAAATCCCAAGTAAAGTGGAAAATTATTAAGAAGAGGTAGGAATAAAACTCGGCTGAGTAAAAGCTAGTTTTAAAAGAAGCTTTTGTGGAATAAACAAAAGGAAAACTTAGGCTATGGGAAACAACATCCTATAATAATGGGATGTCATTATGGAAACGAGATGAGGGAAGGAAGGCTTGAATAATCTATCAATTGTGAGACAAAGGGGTTGTCTACAATAGGGAACATAGGTCTCTTCTTTGTGGAGAGCTGTGGAATAAGCTTGTGGTTGGGAGTAAAACAATCTTTACACAGTGGTATGTGATTCGTGTGATTTCTCAATATATGTCTATCATGAATTTCAAATTAAGTTAAATTTTTAAGGATTGGGAATGAATTTGAATTTATAGGCAGATGTCGGATAAGAACAATAAATATGAGGAATAGGTCTTTGTTGAATTTTATTAGTAAAGTAACTCTTAGAATTAGTTTTATCAGGTTAAGTAAATGCTTATATGTGTATTGTAGAGTGTCCATTTTACCATGTCTATTGAAAGAGCTTCCTCTATAATTAAATATCGTTAAGTCTCCAATATTGTTACACATGGTTAGGAACTTCTATTAGATAAACAATCAGAATTTATAAGCTTGAGAAGGGGTCTAAATTTGATGTTTATTAATAGGTATAATTGCAAAAATTACTTGTAAAATATTACTAGTAATAATGAATAAAGAGTACTAAACTCTCTTGAAAGTAATAGACACATAGAAATGCTAGTATAAATAGTTGTAGTGTTGCCAAATATCATATTATATAAAATTAAAAAAATCTTATGTAAATTACAGCAAGTAATGTAAAAAAAATAACAATTACATTATGATGAATAAAACAAATATATTAAACAAATAGATAACTCGAATTGAAAGAAATTTATGTCAAATAGATGTATACATAAATATCATGATAAACCATCATAGTATATGAAACATAAAATTATATATAGTTAAAATTTCATATACATAAAATGTAAATACTAGTCCTCTTAAAATAGTCGAGGACATAAATGTTACAAGACTCTACAAATTTTGGAATTATGCATTGAAACCAGAAAGTAATCATGTCCAGACAAGTATGTTCTTAATGTGAAATTGAAAAAATGTTAAATTTAGTACATGTCATAAATTCTGAACAACAATTAAACTGACCTAAGAAAGAATAGATTCTCTGTTAGCTCGAATTGGGAAGGGGACCAATGAACTATCAAAACAATGAAGCTATGAAAAACCTGCACAAGATCAGGTTAACATTACAACATAAATTAATTTATTATTAAAGTAATATTCTACTCTACATATACAGATATATATATATATATATATATGTAAGAAAGGAGAAGTATATTACATGACTTTAATATTCCATAACTCTATCCTTGACCTACGCATACAACATGGGAAATGTGAGTAAGATGGGTGTTAACTACATTGGAATAAGTTTAAATAATACTAAGTATAAATAAATTTTGAGTGAGGTAACTTGAAAGAGATACATAATGGTACATATGCCTCCAAGTTCATCAAGAAGGTGGAAATATGGGTAGAAGTTACCCATATTAGATTGAAAATTTAAATGGAAAAATAATTAATGAATTCTGGAAAAAAATAAAATGTCAAATGTGATAAGAAGAAGTAAGAAAAGAATGAAAAACACAAAGGGTGTGATGCAAACCTCATGATAAGAGTAAGCTTTATGGAGAGGTTGCATATGACCTTAAGGGTAGGGTACACATATTTCACTAGTTACTAAAAAAGAAATAAGGTATGGAGAATACCTATATGTATATTATTTATAGAAATATTTATGTTGAAGGAATTCTAATGAGAAATTAAACATCTGTGTATAGACCTTCCATAACATATATCACCATCATACATCATGACAAAAATATTAAGTGAAATCTAAATTCATTCGAATCTAGCGAAGGAGAACGAGTGAAACACAATTATGTTAAGAATCCTTACAAACAAGGAAAACATAGAACCACGAGAAAAAATATGATTACATAAAATCTATACTAAATGATGTATATGATTAAAATTAAAATTGTAGACCTCATTTATATTTAACATTCTGAATATTTAAAGTAAATAATGAAGAGGTTCATTGACGCACTGTCACGCCCAGAAATTCATACATGCATGTAAATGGAAATCAATAAAATACACATATCTCTGCCTCATAGACAAGTGTACAATGTAGGAGAGAGGACAATAGAGAAACTACGTAAGTCATATGAATACAGAATTCCCAAAAGGGAATACTTAGAATAAAAATTAAACACAAATTTTTAAAAATTAAATAAGGCATATCTATAGTGTGAGAAATCAAAAGTACAACTTCAAAATAGTCATGAAATCTTAGGACAACGTATGCCAAAAACAGAATCATAATGGATTCACATTTTTATGCAACTCATAATATATTTAAATACAACATACAAAGCGTGGGAAGATAGAAATGATATTTTTGAATGATCACGTTGTCTTAGGACAGTGTAGGTCCCATATAAACATATAGAATATGCTAAAAAGGAAATCACTCTGTATAGCAGTCTTTGTATATACAATTAATAAAAAACAAATTCTCTTGAATAACATCATGTCAACCTCCTATATACAGACAATGACTGTAGATACAACAATATTACCAAATAGAGGATAAATTGCATGAGGTTAGTGAACTCTAATAAAAATTAAGTTGAAAAATATGATGAATAGAAATAGTACTTTGCATGAGGGAATATTGACAAAAATCTCTATTAAATTAATAGAGGAATGAAATGAGATTCAAGAGAAACAAATAAAATATGGCTATATAGAAATTATAACATGGGTTTCTAATTTAACAGAAAGTATTACAATCCATTAACCAAACAGTTAGGGTTTCATAGAATGCGAACTCAGAAAAACCCAAATCCAAAATCTTGGAATACTTATCTAACCCACATTTGTAAAATTTGATGAACGCCATTAAATCCAACTCAGAAATCAGGATCACAAACAAAAATAAAACCCTGAAAATTTCAAGTAGTATGAGAGGGTCAAGAAAAGGGCTTACCTCTCCATGCAAGGAGAGTTGTCGAGATTGATGACCTAGACAAGGGATGCTGGCATAACTCTGCGTATAGTGGGAAACATATATTTTCTTCCCATAAGAATAGCACTTCCATTAGAGTATACCTAGGAATGGAAATTACACGGCAAATGAAAACCCCAAAAGACTAAGTGAAAACTTACCTAAGGAAGTGTGGGAAGAAGAGTCGAATCCCTGCAACGTTACCTTCTACATTCAATGAATTCCTCTTCAAATATTGAACAAAGGAAATTTATCATCATATTCCTTAGAAAGGAGAATGAAAACATGGGATTTAACCAATGAAAAATCCTGAATTGACATACCTTGCAAATTGTGGGAGCATAACTTCTGTTGAGGTCATAAACTACCACTTTGTCCATTAAATGAGAGCAAATATCATGCACAATAGTGCCCCTCTATTTTTGTAACATAAATGCAACCTTCAGCCACAACAAAGGAAGAGATGCTTTGTTACAAAATGAAAATTTGATAATGTTGCTGGTTCACCACGACGGAGAGCCAAAGTTCAGAGCAGCCACACGAAAATGACGCATGACCAAATAAAACCCACGTTGGGTAGTAAAAAACCTTAGGGTTCTCACAAAATATTTGCACTGTTGATTACAATAACATATCGGCCATGTAGAAGTGGCATTTAGAAGTTACAAGTGGGCCATATCAAGCCCACGCGAAGTGGCCACATGGACGTCTAGTAATGGCCCAAATCAGTATCTGAGGTAGTTGAGTTATCACCAAAAATGTAATACATAAACATATTCATACTTGCCACAAGGTAATTCATATTCCAATTTATTTTGATATGTTATAAGGTAAGTACTATGTGTTATAGGCCTAGATAAGAGTTATATACTTTGGATATGAGTTAAATACTTATAGGTATGGGGTAAAATACTTATACTTATAATGAATTAAGAATGGTTTTGAATATATATTAGTACAGTAATTAAATTTAATATTAGGGTTATGTTAAGAGTGAATGAATAATGGGAATAAATGTGAAATAAATAAATGAAGTAGTTGAGTCCCCAAATGAGGGTTTTAGTAAGGATTTCCATTTGTAAAAGAAAAAAATATATGGAGTTAATGGGACAACCTATTTGTGATTAAATAAATTATGATAATGATCAGATAAATAGCGATATTGGAAGAGGTTTAGAGAGATAATGTGTGGTGGAAACTAGAGAAGGTTTAACCAGGTGATAATATAGTATATATATAAAAAAAGGGAGTTGTTACAAGAAGAAATTATCAGAAAATCGATACAAAATGATATTTAGTAATGATAATTCTATCCAAATTCAAATGTAAATCACCATAGCTATAATTGAGATATATACTAGATCATATTCAAAACATAGTCATAAAAAGAAAACTTGCTGAACACAATCAAAAATTTAATATCGAGAATTATTTTTTCATATTCATAAAGGGTGTGCAGGAAGTGGGGGAGTAGGGAGTATATTGAGTAAATATGTCTTCCCATTTTTACAATTATAGGTATTTTTTAGTCTATGAAAATCAATTAAATATAGCAGATTCGAAGGAGACGAGACAAGTTCTATAGTGGCAAGAGTTTTTTTCAGTTTTCTAGAAACCTGATTAATTAGTTGATACACATATACATAATTAAACTGAGGTTGGATTGTGAAGAATTTTCAGGGTGTGGAAGACATAAGAAAATCATTCTCCTTACTTCTATATTCCACATAATGAAATTTATTTAATTTTAAAGACATGATGCTAGCATTTCATTCTTCAAAGATGTATGATTAATATCCAAAAATATTTGCAAGTGTTCATTTTAATTTTAATCAATAACACAACATTATAAATAATAGAAAGGCTCAAATCATATGTTCAAAAATTTATAGAAAACATTATCTTGAAATAGAGACAGACTCAGATTCAATAAACAAAAAGTAGCCATATTCAAATTCCAATCATGATAGATAATTAATATATATACCATATAATATTCAAAACATATTCATGACAAAACAATGATTACCAAATTGAGAACTCTAGCACTGAGAATTGAAAATCCTCATACAAAATCATAAATGTAAATCCGTTTGTTCCAATGCGAACTAGGATTTCGCTGAATTAGGATTGGGAACACATGAAACATAATATGAAAAAGGAATTTGTAATGAAAAAAAAAACTTGTATACAATAATTATCTAAGGAAATCATAACCTATTAAAAAAAGATGAATTATTTGATAATAGTAAACATAAAATCTACTGTTGAAGTATTTTTGAAGACTTACAATATGTAAAAGCATCCACAATAATTGTGTTTATGTTATATGTCTATCAGGTTCATGATTTTGTTTAATAAGGTCGCTATATTACTAGTATAGTCACTTATTGTTATTATTATAACCCCTTTATTGTTATTATTGTACCCCTGTAACCCCAATATTGTTATTATTGTGCCCTTACATTATTATTATTAGGTCAGCTAGGATAATATTGTGAGCCCATGGACTCCTATATATAGAGGGATATTTCGTCATTTGTATCATCCAATATTTCTTCATTTATTTAATGTAAAGGAGGTTTCCCCCTCGAAGTGGTTTATTTCAAAGGAATTGGTCTCTCTTTTCTTCTATTTTTGGAGTTGGTTTCTTAACATTTGGTATCAAAGCTTTGGATTCTCGGGTTTTGCTGGTCCAAACAGCTCATCGTGGCTTTTTCGCTATAAATTTTTTCTAAGAAGGTTCATATGCTGAAATTTTTACCACGGGAAGCTGAAATCGTCAGGAACTTCATGTAAAAATTTTAGACCTTTTCCCACAATATTTTTTGATATATGATCTATGGAAGTTAGGGCTTTTTCATGCTCCCAAATTCCATCTCAAAGAGGTGACCATGGGAAAATCGTCATAACTCTCTCTCTGAGAATCATATTGGAGTTACTTAAAAAGTGGCTAAAATTAAACAGACTGTAGTTTCCTTTGTGTCAATTTCAGAGCTGAAGGAGGAAACGTGACACGTTTCATGATGTACAAGTTCATTCTACTGAACGAGTCAATAATTATGTCATTGCGGGAGATCGTGAATAACATTTCCTTGAAGAATCAACATCAGGCCAAACTTGTGACATTTGAAAGAATATTTAGAGGGATACTAAACAACCCAATTTGAGATATTGAAGATCCAAAATCACAGAGATAATTTAGTTTCAATATCGAGCTCCTCAAAAGCAAGAAAAATGTGTGTATTTTTTTTTAATTGCATAAGTCTTGTGTTAAAAAAAGTGTGAATTGATTCCAAGGGAATATTCTAGAATAGATATCAATGTTGGGTAATAAAATTCCCCCTAAAAAGAATTCAACACCCATTAAGCCTTCAGATGGCTCTACTATGACTGATGAAGACGAAGAAGTGCGACATGACATATCAAAATTACAAGAGCAAGTCGATCAAATTTTGCTCTCTCAAAGAGCAACAAAAGGTGAAATGGAAGTTTTGAAGAAAGGCGTGGAAGCTAATATGGGTGGTTTAAAGAAAGGGATGGAAGCTAAGATGGATGGTATGGTAGTTGGCATGGAAGCTAATATGGATGACATGGAAGAAAAAATTAAAGACAACATCGAAGGTTTGAAAAAATTGATACAAGAATTATTTGCTACTGGCGAAAAGATAGTAGGGGAAACTCATGATGAGAACAAAATAAATGTTAATCATGATTTCATAAAATCTAATGTTGGATGGAAGAACCACCATATTCCAAAGATAGATATGAGGAATTTTGATGGCAAGGATCACGTAACATGGATACTACAGATGGAGCAATAATTTGATCTCAATAATGTGAAAAACTGTAATATCTCCAGTTTGCTATGATTTTATTAGAAATTTTAACAAGCCCAAAAGGGTACAGTGGACCCTAATGGAAAAAAATTATGTGGATTTATTTTATTATTTCAAGTTAATAGAATAAAATGGAAATTAATGTGCAATGACTAGATAATGATTATAGATCTAGAAACCAAATCCATGAGGATGGATAAGGTTGTAAGACTTTTCCAGAATTCCAGAAATCCTTGGAAGGAATAAAGTGAATACTAAAATTAGATTGGAGATAAAAATCTAAAAAATACCTCAGTAAAAAGGAAATTACTGGGATGAGATGGAATAAAGCTGGAAAACAGAAAAGCTAGCTTTAAAAGTACCATTGTGGAAGAAACAAAGGGAAAGCCTAGGAAAACAGGAATACATAATCATGAATTAACTAGATGTAGTTAAGGGAAATAGGGTGGGGGAAAGCAAGATTAAATAATCTGATCCAGGAGAGACAAAAGGTTGTCTCTCACTAGAGGAAAAATATCCCTTCTCAGTGTCAAGCTATGGAGAAAGAGCTATAAGGTTGGGAAGAAACTAGTCGAACCTAAGTGGTATTTACATTGAAATTCGAATGGTATTTGAATTAAATTGAAATCCTGTGTTGAACTGTTGGAAGTGATAAAGTAGTCATGTTAGTGTGAAAATTCAGAGTTTAAATCTGTGTTTAGAAACTAGAAAATTATGAGTTACGGTTATCTGTTGCTGGTCTGTACATTTAATAGAAATTACTATAGAAGAAATGGTAAAATATGTATTGTTGCATAGACATATTCTGTAGAGGAACAACTCTCAGAATATCTAAAACCCAGTGATGGGTCTAGATCTGAAGTTAGGTACTTCATAGATGTAACACCCCAAGTTGCTATGATTTTTAGTTTGACATTTGAACAAATGCAAAGGGGAAATGGGACCTAATGGAGAAACAATGTGTGGATTTATTTAAATAATTATTAAAAAATATAAATGGAATCGTTATGTGTGCACTATGACTGGATTGAGATTGGAGATCCTAAACCTTGATCCATGAGGATATGGATAAGGTTAGACTTACCAAAAACCTTTTAGAAAACCTTGAAAGGAATCTTACTAAATTAGATTGGGAGAGAAAAATCTAATTTCCCCAATGAAGAGGAAAGTAATTGGGAAGAGGAAGAAAAGATGGAAAAGCGGAAAAGACATCTTTAAAGTACCTCACTGAGGGAAGCCTAGGAAAAAACAGGAAGAAAACATCCTAGAATTTTTGGACGTAGAAATTAAAAACAGGCTTGGGAAAGCACTGCTTAAATATGTTGTTCCAGGATAGACAAAGGAATCTCTATCCAGGGAGGCAGAGATCTCAGCTAGGGGTGAGTTAAGGAGATAAAATTCTATGGTTGGGAGGAACTAGTCATATAAATTGGTATGCACACTGAACTAGTTTATTTCAGCATTAATTGAACTTAGTATATATATGGAAACTCTTGGCTAGAGAAATGAGTAATAATATCTGAAAAACAATGAATATACTTCTAAAATTTAATGTTTGAACATGCTTAGTTAGTCAAATTCTGATAATTTAAAATACATTTCCTATACATTTAACAGATTTATAATACTGAAGTATTACAAATCTGTATAGTTGTATGGGAGCCGTTAAATGAGACCCATCTGCCAGAATGCCTAAACCTATAAGGTCTAAATCTGGGGATTAGTATCTCATTGAAAAGTGTAAATTTTGTTAGGAAATTAAACAAAATTAAACAAATCAAAGTGAGATAATGAGCCATTTTATTGAAACAGGACATAATTTAAAAGTAGAAATAAAGAACAATATAAATATATAAACAATTTAATTATAAAATTCTTGTCTAAAAATATTTAATTTTATATTTTTGTTCTATAAAGTTAGTGAGAAAATTTACAGTTATTTTACTACAGAAGTTGCCTATCCCTTCTTGCTAAATAGAAGGAAAAATATGAAATTGTAAAGTCCGTTACATATGGAAGGTCTGAAAAAGATAGACATGCATTTATAGTTATAAGCCCAAGTTTAATATTTCTGCATCAAATAAATCGTTATTGCTGCTATGCTGCCTATCAAAACATAAATTATAACATCAATCCCCAAAAGTTATTGCATGAAGAAAATTGATAATTATCTAGCACAGTCTAGAAAATGATGTGATTATATTGTTTTAATACATAGAAATATAAAAATGGCCTAAAAGAGAGCAGAAATATATTATCATTTATATTATTACAAAGATCTATGTATACTTAAAGCAATACTAAGAAATATCATTACTAATAAGAGTGTTGTATTATCTATTAGAAGAAAACCGGTAAGAATATACACATTAAAGTGATTGCAGTCTTGTATTTTGGATGAATACTATTACTATGACATAGGTATCCATCAAGAATACTGAGTATTATAATTGTTATACCCCATAGTACTATATAATACATAAGCGGAGGAGAATAATTTTAGGTTCAACAGTCCTGTTGGGAGAAATTCCCAAACATTTTGAGTATCACTATTACAACATAAATGGTGAAAAACCATTGGTAGGATAAATCCCTATGATATGTTTTAACATTTAAATTTAAGACCGAACAATTGTTGCCTTTGGATTTGGAATATATCTAAAGCGAGGCATTACTAGCCTATACATGTATAGGCATGGCTAAGTTAGAAATCATGTTATGATGCTAGACTTTGAATAGAACACCACCGCCAAAGACGACCCGAGAGAAACATACCTGCCAGTAGAATATAATAGATAAGAGAAAAAATAAGAGGAGATTATGGAAAATATGGAAACTAATATCACAAAAATACAGGTTTCATACCTTACTGAGATTTTAACACGAAGTGAATTGACCGGGAGACAAGAAATGATAAATTGACTGATTAGATGAATAATATAGAAGGGAAATTTGACAAAGAACAAATTATAAACGTAGAATGGTGTTAGCAAGATAAATATTCATATTTTACCAGAATATTTGTGAAGAACCAATCACAGGTTCAAACATCTGGTGCAAATCGAGAAAAATATGCATTGGCTGCAAGGAAGTTGAGTTGGGGAAAACCAGCGTATTCCACAAGAAACGAATTGGACTTGCTGGGCTAAGAACGAAAAGGCATAATTTCTTGGGCTCCCTACAATATCTAGCATTACATATATATGTGTAATGGACCGAAGTCCAGTCTCATTAAACCAAGATACAGGTATGAAATTTAGCAGGAGAACCATTAAAAACTAGAAATCTTAAGTTGAGAAATCTCTACTACGTAAACAATAATTCGGTTCTGAGTCCCAGTCAAGTCTTAAGTAAAAATATATCATAAATCCATGAAGAATAAAAATGAATAAGAGTAAGCAGAAGACAGTGAGACAATGTTTCAATTTCAGTATGAAATGAATTAGAAAATATCCACTGTGAAATGAAGCTCGCCAAGTAATACAAGTCAAGGTTGCACAAATGGGAAAAATGAAAAAGCTAGCGATAGAGTTATGTTTTCAGATAGATATATTTGCTGAGAATAAATAAATTTATAAATTTAACAAGAATAATGGACTTCACGGTAGATACATAAGACCATACTGAGATCTTTCGCTCGATTTCAAATCGATTTAAACAAAATTTCAAAACAAATCTGTAGAAGAAAAATGCGAAGTTTAGATGCTTACCATGGATTCAACTGTAGAAGGCATGGAGCTAGAGCCGGTAGAAACTAAAGATTTATGTGTTTTATTCCCAGAGTGTTACACCTATAGTAATGAAAGCCATTTAAATCCCCATGGCGGTAACAAGCAGAGAAATGATAAATATTGAAAAAAAACAGGTTTAATAGAAACCGTGAGTCCAAACCCTACTCAAATCCTACCTTACACTTGGCGGAAATCTATCCATCCTCCCTCAGATTGAGGATATGCCCAGTTGAAGCAACAAAAATATATTGCTATTGAATGTCGAACATACCATTGTGGTTTAGAAATTTAAAGCGATGGACAGATTCATGGTATGGGTCAACACGTTAAGTTTCTCGTGGCTCGATGAAACGATTTGTGAGTTGGATTAACATCACTGGTACTAACGTGGAGAAACGAGAAGAGTCCCTAATTAATGGATTTTATTTGACATAAATTTCAAATGGTAGAGTTAGGGTTGAGTGTAGTGTTAGGTTTGATGATAAGGTAAGTAGAAATTAAAACAAAATGCACTTTGCAATACGTTGATCTAAAAGTAAACAAAAGTGTCGAAATTTACATATATGTAATTAAAAATGAAACCCATGTTGAGGATGGGGTTCTAAATGGTATTTTAGTGTAAATAGAATTTCATTAAAAATGTCATGGTATGAACATAACATGTGAATGTCTTACCACTATACTTAGTTAATAACAAAAGTTTAGGTTAGAGTAAATGGAGAAGACCATATGCTTAACGAAAAGGTGAATTAAAATAATTATAATAAAAGTTATATAATTGTATTAAAATTATTTCATATGAGCTTGGGTCTAATGACTTGTAAAGTAGAAAGTGATAGTTCTAGGACATCATAAGTGATTTTATTATGAATAGAGAAAAATAAAAAATAAAAAACTTTAATAGAAAGAGGTATATTACAATAGAAACTAACATTTCCATATTTTATTTCGTTTAGAACTCTATTATCAAATAGTATAGCTCATAAAGAATAAATTTTGAAATAGAAATTAATATACATAGATGGAATAAGTAGATACTTTGTAGTTGAAGATATGTTATAATGTACAGATAAATATTTTTGTACTAACTAGAGGAAAACACAGTAGAACTGAATTTAAATGTAGACATACATATTCCTGAATTGTATATTTATGCTAAAATTAGAAATTGACACTATCTTAGTACAGAGAAAACATTCTGATATTTGATACAAAATTAAATCTGAGCAGAAATTATTTATAAATTAATATTAAAAAAATTCATAGTACTACTTTAAAAAAAAATTATATACTGACATGTATAGATCTAATAATTTAAGTATGAAACAGTGGTAGGTAACATGACCGAACAATGTAGATAAGAAAAACTGTACTAACAAGAAATTGAGATTACTACATGTATGGGTATAAATACATAACTATAATAAGGACATGATTGTATGTTATTAGAGAAATAATTTTGTACTGCACTAGTAGTTATAGTATAGAGGACATGCATTAGAATGCATAATTAGCAAAGCATTCTGATATTTATGAAAACTGAACTATTGTGCCATCCAAACCAACTAGAATAGCTATTACGAATAATAGATTTAGAACATATTACCATAAAAATTAAGTATATTTGGAAATACCATTTCCTCATTGAAGGGTAAACGCAGTCTAGTGTATGACAATTATAATTATCAAATAAATAGTTACAGAAAATGCTCTGCTATATATAGAGCTAAGAGCAGTAAAATTATACAATTAAGGGAACTAAGTCCCACATGGTCACAGCCGAAAGGGAGAACGAGATGTCACAAAGAAGGAAAAGAGAAGATTAAATCCTATGCAAATAAATTTATTTTAAGAAAAACCCAATAACCCAATTTAGCCAGGATTCAGATAAATTAAATCTATGAACTTCATATTACTACAGGAGTTTCAACGTATGCCTATACCCTTAAAGTAAAATAAGTTAGTAGCTGCAGACCCTTTTGATTTCTCTATTGGAAGACAGAGATATCTAGGGCTAGGAGCTAACAACAGAAAAATGGAGACATGGAAAATAACAACTAATAATGAAACCGTGAGCACATTGGAAACGAAAACTAAGTATCAAAAGTCATAATGTAGTGTGCAATGGTAATACTTAATGCATATAAATAAATTTCACTAAATAATACCATACCTTTCATGGACCTCGAATTATGTTTCTGTGGGAGATTACTGAGAGTTGGGTTGCCATGGAATGGTCGGATATGGTGGACCCCTATTGAATAAATTACTATTGGAAGCAAAGCTTTCGTCTTGCTCAGAAAAAACCTTTGCGTTTTGCATAAAACGCTGTCAGTATTTGAAAAAAGAAATAAATCCCAACAAAATAAAAATGATAACGCTTTCTGAACCAAATGGAAAGATTTGTAAATGGGGAAAGTCTGGAAATGGTGGAAGAAATTAAACAATGAAATGAAACAAGAAATCAAGAAAGTGAGAAGTCTAGATAGGTAGATGATCCAGGGTCCAAATGTAAAACGACTTTGCTATTTATCTATATGGAAATAGTTTATAAAAATGAATAGAGTAAGAAGCCATTTCAGATCGGATAGGAATACCAAAAGTATAAGAGGCCACAAAAATCTGATTGATAGATGTTAAGACAAAAAAAAATGGAAAACGCAGTAAATCCTTACCTGTAGGTCTTAAGAACGTAGCCATGGCGAGAAGATCGAGATGTTACCATGAGATTACAGTGTAGTGTTGGTCCACTTGAATATAAATAAAAACATCAAATAAAAATATACAGTATTAAACCAACTCAGGAAGAGGAACTATGTTTCAATAGAAATACAATGAAAAAGGAAATAGAAGAGGAATGGAATTTCTTAAGTTTTGTATATCGTAAAAACCGTAACCGAAGGTGCATCTGCCACCATCCAAGTGTCCACAATCAAATGAAAGTTGAACCATTCCAAGGATCCAAAAAATTTTGGGTACAAGCCCATGTGATCAGATACGAGTATTTATTATGCAATAACACCAAACTATTCATTGAGCTGTAACATATCTCCACTTGATACGATGCACACAGGTGAATGTGACCGGTGGGTATTTCGCACGATAAGAAAAATAAATGTCATACATTTTTGCAGAGAAGGATCAATGGATCGTATAATCAAATCCTAGATGTATCCTTTGTTAAACCTCTTATTTCAAACCCAGTTAATACGTAGAGAGGGTTATTAGATGGGTGAGTTAACATTATTCATAAATATTACTTACAAAATGTAGTCCAGCGGGAACTATAGATCTAAAAAGGAGCCTAAACACATGCATTTCATCACCAAAAGGGTAGGTAGAGAATAATGAAAAGGATTTATGTAAATGTTGCTATGTATGAAAACATGGAGCTAATGAAAAGTGTAACTAAAGGTATTAACAAATGGGTATAGTGTTATTATACATATCAAATAAATTTAATATATTAAATATTGTTGTGCATATCATAGAAAATGTCGTAGAGACTGTAAAACAACTATTAAGGATTATAACTAAAGATATAGGTAGTTCGGCATTATGGTATCATAAAATGTATGCCCATAGTATTGGAATTTATGTATAAAATTGGTAAGCAGTAAGAGTTCAATAAACATAATATATCAAAAAGAATAGGTATTAAGACTACTCAAGGTTGTTGAAATATTCTTGCATATCGAGAAAAATGAATATAGAGTTGGGGAACCTAATACTAAGTGTTATATAGTTCTTACTACAACTCCTAAGGTAAGTAACCTTGTATAGCGCTGAGAAGGGAAATGATAAGCCACATATCGAATAGTGCCAACTAATAAATAAATGTAGTTAGATGGGGATTAGAAAGTTTGATGTTTTAAAAGATGAATATAATGTCTATAATAAGGGATGAGAGCCTTATTAATGAAGAAGATAAATCTAGTGTTAAGAGAAATATGTACATGGGCATAATGACAAGGTGAACTGTTGTTACAAATAAATAAATAGTGGTGTAAGAAATTGTTAATAATATAGTGTCGTTGGAATGCAACGAATGACATATTAATGATAACTTCTAGTTAGAAATTGAAAAAAAAAAAAAAAAATTCGAAATGAGAGATGTTACAAATGGTATCAGAGCCCAAGTTAAAACACTATGCAAAAACAAAATGTGTACTCACACCAAAAAATTTATGCTGCTGTAAATTTTTATTTCACTAATGTTTAATTTCAAATACAGTGAAACAATACTGAAAGTTACATCTGTGAACCATGAACGGAGGGGATGAGCTGTATATGGATCTGGGTGAAGCAAATTTCACAGATCCAAATGCTCCATTAATGGCTATGATGCATCAAATACAGAGAGGGTTGATGCAACTGTAGAACCACAATGAACGACTATGTTTAGCCAATGAAGAGAAAGACAAAATAATAAGAGAATTGACCTCCTAGAACAATCACGAAGGTGAATGTTCTAGAAGAAAGAGGAAGGGAAATGTATATCACTCAAAAAAATCTGAGGAAGATGAGGCCTCTAGGCAACAATCTAGGAGGAATAAGGAATTTCAGGGTGAATTCCAGAAAATCAAGCCTCCCTCCTATTATGGAGAGGAAGAAGATGCTGGAGATTGTATTTTGAACATGATAAAGTACTCTTAGGATTTACTAATATGAAATTCACTTAAGAGCCAGGGTGGCTATCTATCAGCTGCAAGGGAAGGCTATCTTGTGGAGGGAAGAAACCAATCTCGTGCATGTCATAGATGAGAAAACTATTACTTGGGAGGATTTCTAAATAAAATTCAAAAATAGGTATCTTAATGACCGTTATTATGATGATAAATCCAAAGAATTCCATGAGATTAGGCTGGGACAACTTAGAATTAATGAGTTTGTAACCAAATTCACTAACCTGTTACGTTATTTACCTTATATAGGAGAGGAAAAGGCAAAGGTACAATGTTTCTTAAACTCTATACTTATTATATACAAGGGCAAGATAGAATTTGGTAATCCCAAGATCATGGATGAAGTAGTGCACAAGTCAAGACCGTGTTACCAATAATTCAAAGACAAAAATGAACAAACAAAGATAAAAGTGGCGCTAGTGGGAAGAGAACCACATCAGCATACTTAAATAACTTTGGGAGAAATCACCAAAGGAAAGTGACACCTAAATTACCCCAGACAGCTATCAATCTAAATGAATACCAAACTGAACTAAATCTGAACATCCTTCCTTTAGGATCCTATAACAGATTGATAGGATGGACTAGTTAGAGAAACAAAAAGTCATGCTAAAATGTTTAGACACAACAATACACTGTATAAATGGGGAGGGAAAACCTGTGAGTGTGAAAGGTAAACACAAACCCATTTTTGTGAGACATATTTTAGCACTCCAAGTGAAGATAATTGCAAGAAAAGGGTACCAAGTGTATTTTGTACATGTGGAAGAAGTTGGATAGCAGGCTAAAGAGAATCATTTAGAAACACTACCAGTCATCCGAGAATTTAAGGATGGGTTTGCAGATGAGATTCGTCATCTCCTGCCTAAGAGAGATATTGACATCTCAATTGACTTAGTCCCGGGAGAAACACCAGTGTCTAGAGCCCCATACTAAATGAGTGTGCCAGAGCTGATGGAATTGAAGATGCAACTACAAGAGTTGCTAGATAGAGCTTACATCAGACCAAGTGTATCCCCATTGGGCGGCACCGGTACTGTTTGTGAAAAACAAGGACGCGACTTTCAGAATGTGTATAGAATATTGTCAATTGAATAAACTAACAATCAAGAATATATATCCTTTACATAGGATAGATGATATTTTTTACTAAGTTAGAGGAGCAACAATCTTTTCAAAAATTGAGCTAAGGACAGGTTACCATCCACTAAGAATTAAAGATGAAGAAATAAGCAAAACTGCATTTAGAAACCGGTATGAACACTATGAGTTTGTGGTCCAACCGTTTCGGTTGAATAATGCACCTGCTACATTTATGTGCTTAATGAATAGTGTTTTAAATAAGTACCTGGAAAAATTTGTACTAGTATTTATTGATGACATTCTGATTTATTCTAAGAATGAGGCCGAGCATAAACAACATTGTAGAATAGTTTTACAAACACTACGAGAAAAAAAATTGTATGCTAAGTTTAGCAAATGTGAATTTTTCAAAAATAAAATTCAGTATTTGGGTCATATAAATTCTGAGAAAGGGTTAGCAGTAGACCAAGGAAAGATAAAATCAATAAGAGAGTGGCATGTACCTACTGATGTGTCTTCTACGAGATCCTTCAGGAGAATTTCAGGATATTACAGGAGGTTTTTAGAGATATTTTCAGCCTTAGCCTACCCTATTACATCTCTACAGAGAAAAGGAGTGAAGTTTGAATGGACTAAGAAATGCCAAAATAGCTTTGATTAACTAAAACTAAAACTTCCCACCGCACCTATTTTAAAAATGGATGATCCAAATAGGAAATTTTAGTATGCATAGATGCTTGTGGAGAAGGATTAGGAGGAGTTCTACTACAAGAAAACTCTATTATAGCCTATGAATCAATAAAATTCAAGAGACATGAATATAATTATAGTGTCTACAATTTAGAATTGGTTGTTGTGATACGTTCCTTGAAAATGTCGAAACATTACCTTTTGGGGAAAAATTTTGTGTTAATGACAGATCGCATCAGTTTAAAGTATTTACTCACACAACCTGATTTGAACGCTAGGCAAGCAAGATGGTTGCTCTTCCTTAGTGATTTGGACCTGGAGATCAAACATATTAAGGGGAAAGAAAACAATATTGCAGATGCATTAAGAAGAAATGCTTGCAAAAGTGTGATTAATTTTGGGAGTAGTGCCAAATTTGACATAGAAGGATTGATACAATAAGTGGTGAGATAAGACCAAACTATGAAAAACTTTAAGTCACAAATGTCGAAAAAGGAGATAAAAGGATATAAACAGAACAAGAGGGGATTGAGTGGATTGAGTGATTATTAAGATAGATTATGCATTCGTGATATAGACACCTTAAAGAAAGATTCTGGATGACTACCATAAAAGACCCTATGTTAGACATCCGGGATACCAGAAATTAATTTCAGCCTTAAGAAAGAACCTGTCCTGGCCTGGTATGAAAAATGATGTGGAAAAATATTTAGCTAGATTCATAGAATGTCATTGAGTGAAGGTAGAACATCACCATCTAGCTCGATTGTTGAATCCATCCATTACCCATTCCAGAATGGAAGTTGGAAACTATTACCATGGATTTCATTACTGGTTTACCAAGCACTAAATATCAATATGACTCTATTATGGTTGTAGTTGATACTTTTACTAAAGATGCTTTTGGTACGACACAAGTAGCTAGCTTATTTATGAAATAGATTGTAAAATTGCATATTGAGATGCAAATTTTACCATATATTTTTGGAGGCATGGGTACCAAATTAAATTTTAGTACTGTCTACCATCCCCAAATTGATGGCCTAACGGAAAGAACAAACCAGATTTTAGAGGACATGTTAAGGATGTATGTCATGGACAGACCAACAAAGTGGGAGGATGTTTTACACTTATCAGAGTTTTCCTACAACAATAGTTACGAAGCTTCGATAAATATGAGCCCTATTGAGGCACTTTACGGAAGGAAGTGCCATACCCCTTAATTTGGAGTCAACCTGAAGATAAACTGATACTTGAACCAGAAGCCTTGCAAGAAATGGAAGGAGTTGTGAAGAAAATTGAACAAAATATCAAAAAAACACATGATAGGTAGAAAAGTTATGTAGAAAAAAATAGAATTTACAAAGAATTCAGTGTGGGTGATCATATTTACCTAAGGATTAAGCCTAAGAAGAAGTACTTTGCACACTGGTAGATATGAAAAACTAGCCCCACATTATTGTGGACCTTTTGAAGTGCTGGAAACAGTTGGACCTGTTACATATAAACTGGATTTGGCCTAATCACATTAAGGTTCATGATGTATTTAATGTTTCATAAAAAAAAATTATGTTCATGACCCTACTCATGTTATTGATTGGAATGTGATACAGGTGGAACTAGAAAGAGAATTCCTTCCAGAGCTACTTCAAATCTTGGCACGGGAAGAGATTGAGCTCCGGAACAAGACAATGGCCTGGGTGAAAGTGCAGTGGAGGCACTTTGCACCCAAAAAGGCTACTTGGGAGTGAGAGTAAGATATGATCCAAACATATCCATCACTATTTAAATAATGATTTTGTTTTATTTTTCTTTACAACACAGAGGACAATTTTTTGTTTTTAGAGGGGGAATATGTAATGTCCCCAATTTGCTATGATTTTATTAAACATTTGAACAAGTCCAAAAGAGTACAGGCGACCCTAATGGAAAAAAATTATGTGGATTTATTTTATTATTTCAATTTAATAAAATAAAATGGAAATTCATGTGCAATAACTAGATAATGATTAGAGATCTGGAAACCAAATCCATGAGGATGTATAAGGTTGTAAGACTTTCCCAGTCTTCCAGAAATCCTTGTAAGGAATAAAGTGAATTCTAAAATTAGATTGAAGATAAAAATCTAAAGATTACCCCAGTAAAGAGGAAATTACTGGGAGGACATGGAATAAAGCTAGAAAGCATAAAATCTAGCTTTAAAAGCACCTTTGTGGAAGAAACAAAGGAAAAGCCTAAGAAAACAAGAATATGACATCCACGCAATTAAGGGAAACAGCCTGGTGGAAAGCAAGCTTAAATAAGATGATCTAGGATAGAAAAAATGTTGTCTATCACTGGAGGAAAAACATCTCTGCTCGGGAGTGAGATGTGGAGAAAGAGCTCTAAGGTTGGGAGGCAACTGGTCAAACCTAAGTGGTATGCACATTTAAAATGGAATGTTCTTGGACTTTATGCTTTTTTTAGCTGTTAGAAGTGATAAATATTCATGTTAGTATGAAAATTCTGAGTTTAAATTTGTGTTTAGAAACTAGAAAAATTATGAGTTACGGCTATCTGTTGCTGGTATGTACATTTAACAGAACTTACTACGGAAGAAAAAGTAAAATCTGTATTGTTGCAAAGACATATTCTGTAGAGGACCAACTCTCAGAATATCTAAAACCTAGTGACAGGTCTAGATCTGAGGTTAGGTACCTCATAGAAACTAACATTTCCATATTTTATTTGGTTCAGCATTCTGTTATCAAACTTTATAGCTCATAGAGAAATAAATTCTGAAATAGAAATTAATATACAGAAATGGAATAAGTAGATACTTCATAACTGAAGATATGATGTACTGTACAGATAAATATTTTTGTACTAACTAGAGGAAAACACAACAAAATTAAATTTAAATGTAAACATGCATATTCCTGAATTGTATCTTTATGCTAAAAGCATAAATTGACACTATATTAGTATAGAGAAAACATTCTAATATTTGATACGGAATTAAATCTGAGTAGAAGTTATTTATATATGAATATTGAACAAATTCATCGTATTACTTAAAAAATATATATATACTGACATGTATATATATAAGAATTTAAGTATGAAATAGTGGTAGGTAACATGACCGAACAATGTACATAAGGAAAACTATACTCACAATAATTTGAGATTACTATGTGTATGGGTATATATACATAACTATAATAGGGACATGCTTGCATGATATTAGAGAAATAATTTTGTACTGCACTAGTAGTTCTAGTATAGAAGACATGCATTAAAATGCATAATTAGCAAAACATTTAGATATTTATGAAAACTAAACTATTGTGCCATCCGAACCAACGAGAATAGCTATTGGGAATAATATATTTAAAACATTTTACCGTAAAAATTATGTATAGTTGAAAATCCCATTTCCCCATTGAAGGGTAAACACAGTCCAGTGTATGACAATTATAATTATCAAATAAATAGGTACAGATAGTGCTTTGCTATATATAGAGCTAAGAGTAGTAAAATTATATAGTTAAGGGAACTAAGTCCCACATGGGTATAAAAAGAAAAATAATAATATAGAGTCATGAATTGATTCATGAATCTTCCACAACAATTGAAGACAAACCTAAATAATAAAGTGAAACTTAGTTAAAGCCAAAGAAACTTTGAAATAACAATATTCCAGTATAGGTATCTGCGTATGGAATTACCTGTAACAAATATTACAATAACAATTAGAAAAAATTGATGATAAAACTAGAAGGTAATTAATAAACAAAATAACCAAAAAATATATGCATTACCTTGGTCACAACCAAAAGAGAGAGCGATCTGTCACAAATAAGGAAAACATGGGATTAAATCCTATGCAAATAAAGTTATTTTAAGAAAAAACTAATAGCCCAATTTATCCAGGATTCAGATAAATTGAATCTATGAACTTCAGAGTACTGAAGGAGTTTCAACATCTTCCTATACCCTTAAAGTAAAATAAGTTAGTAGCCACAGACCATTTCAATTTATTTGTTGGAAGACATAGATATCTAGCGCTAGGAGCTAACAACAGAAAAATGGAGACATGGACAATGACATCTTATAACGAAACCATGAGCACATTGGAAACAAAAACAAAGTATTGAAAATAATAATGCAGTGTGCAACAATAAATATTTAACGCATAAAAATAAATTTCATTAAATAATACCATAACTTTCATTGCCCTCGAATGTTGTTTCTGTGAGAGATTATCGAGAGTTGGGTTGCCATGGAATGGTCAGATATGGTGGAGTTATACTGAATAAATTACTACTGGAAGAAAAGCTTCCTTCCTACTCAGAAAAAAAACTTCGCATTTTGCATAAAACGTTGTCAGTATTGGACAAAAGAAATAAATCCCAACTAAATAAAAAGGATAATGCTTTTTGAACCAAATGGCGAAATTTGTAAAATGGGGAAAGTCTAGAAGTGGTGGAATAAATTAAACAATGAAATGGAACAAGAAATCAACAAAATGATAAGTCTGGATAGGTAGATGATCTAGGGTAAAAATGTAAAACGACTTTGGTGGTTATTTATACGAAAATAGTTTACAAAAATGAATAGAGTAAGAAGCCATTTCAGATCGGATAGGAATACCAAGAGTATAAGAGGCCACAAAAATCCGATTGATAGATGTTAAGACAGAGAAAAAGGGGAAAATTCAGTAAATCCTTACCTGTAGGTCTGAAGAACGTAGCCATGGCGAGAAGATCAGGACGTTACCATGAGATTACGACGCAGTGTTGGTCCACTTGAAATAGAAAAAATCAGGTAGAGGAATTATGTTTCAATAGAAATACAATGACGAAGAAAATAGAACATGAATGGAATTTCTTAAGTTTTATATATATGAAAAAACCTAACCGAATGTGCATCCACCACCATCTAAGTGTTTACAATCATAGGTATGTTGAATCGTTCCAACAATCAAAGAAGTTTTGGGTACAAGCCCATGTGATTAGGTACTGATTTTGATTATGCACAAAAATCAAACTATTCATTGAGATATAACGTATCCCGACTTGATATGATGCATACAGTTGAGTGACAGAGATGGGGATTTCACATGGTGAGAAAATTAAATGTCATAAATTTCTACAGAGAAGGATCAATGGATCATATAATCAAATCATAGATGTATCCTTTGTTTAACCTCAGATTTCAAACCTAGTTAGTACTTAGCGAGGGTGATTGGATGGGTGAGTTAATATTATTGATAAATATTAATTACAACCTATTGTCAAGCGAGAAATACAGATCTAAAAAGGAGCCTAAACACATGTAGTTCATCACCAAAAGAGTAGGTAGAAAATAGTGAAAAGGATTTATGTAAATGTTTCTACATATGAACACGTGGAGTTAACGAAAAGTATAAGTAAAGGTATTAGCAAAGGCGTATAGTGTTATTATATATATCAACTAAATTTAATATATTAAATATGGTTGTGCATATCATAGAAAACTTCATAGAGACTGTAAAACAACTATTAAGGATTATAACTAAAGATGTAGGTAGTTCGACATGATGGTATCATAAAATATATGACCATAGTATTTGGATATATGTATAAAATTGGTAAGTAGTAAGAGTTCAATAAACATAAGATATCAAAAAGAATAGGTATTAAGACTACTCAAGGTTGTTGAAATATTCTTTCATATCTAGAAAAATGAATATAGAGTTGGGGAACCTAATACTAAGTATTATATAGTTCTTACTACAACTCCTAAGGTAAGTAACCTTGTATAGAGTTGAGAAGGGAAACGATAAGCCACATATCGAATAGTGCCAACTAATAAATAAATGTAAGTAGATGGGGATTAGAAGGTGTGATGTTTTAAAAGATGAATATAATATCTATAATAAGGGACGAAAACCTTGTTAATTAAGAACATAAATCTAGTGTTAAGAGAAAGATATACATGGGCATAGTGACAAGGTGAACTATTATTACAAATAAATAAACAGCGGTGTAAGAAATTGTTAGTAATATAGTGTCGTTGGAATGCCACGAATGACATATTAATGATAACCTGCAGTTACAAATAGAATAAAAAATTTAAAAAATCGAAGTGAGAGATGTTACAAAAACACACAAAAAGTACACATTGCAAGTTTACATTTAGAACAAAATACATTTTTGTGGTATCGATGGCTTTGCTCCCATAAAAAAATTGTTACATGGTCTATTTTTATTTAGGAAATGATAGCACATAATGAGGATACAAAGTGCAACACCTTGTTTAGCCAACTAATAAATCTCAAACAAAAGGGTTCAATGGTGGAGAACATTGAGGACTTACACTCCCATTTTGGCACCATCGGGTCCTAGAAAATTTTGGGAACTCTCTAGGAAGGCTCATAAATCTTAACCGAGAGAGGATGGACATAGGTATATTCACCTTTGCGCATATTTGCGTGGAGATATATTTAAGAAAAGGCCTGCTAGATTGCATACATCTTATACACAAATACTTCAAGTGGTCACAAACATTAGATTTTGAAAACACTTCTTTTAGATGTAGGGTGTGCTACCAAAATGGTCACTTGCAAAACACCTGGACTCTATCAAAGAAAAAAAAAACTAAGAGGCCACAAAAGAAGAAAGGATGGAAATTTCTAGACTTGCCACTTTCAGGTGAGGAAGAAGAAGAAATCAAAGAAAACCAAATTAAAAAAGAAACAGGAAATATACAAGATACACAAGAAGAAGGGAGAAGGAAATATGGAAGGAAAAAAGGAACATGACGATAAGACATTTTCTTCAATAAATGTTAAATCCCAATAGGAGGAGCAGATCGTTGATCGAGGTTTGGGGGGAAATAAGAGAGAACATGTATCTAAGAGTTCTCACTCCAAAAAATATGCCCATCTCTCTTCCAGCAACAAGGAATTGGGAATTATATCCTTTACTTCTTCCCTTGATGGCTGGAAAAAAGTCCAAAATAAAAAAGGAAAAAAAGATAAACCTAGTTTATCTAGCATTGTGTAATTTTGGTAGTGGTTTTGTCATTTTTCCCTAGCCCTATTTTTCATAGGGCGATACTCTCTTATGGAATTTTGAGACATCTAAGATGTAACTTTTTGTGATATTTAATAAAAAGTTTGATTTTTCTCCATCCAAATTTCTTTTTTTAGATATTGTTGCTAGTATTAATGTTTTCATTATGTAGATTGTCGAGGTGGATTCAAAAGTTTTATTGATAATCAACACTATCTATAACCAAAATAATTTCAATTTTAATATTTTTAAATCCACTTCCACAACTTCGTACTCGTCATTAAATCCTAACTAATATTCTAAATGAATTAATTTTTCCATATTATTCCTTTATATAGATACTAAGGAATCCTTCATTATGTGGAATAAAAAGATATTAGAGAAGTACAGTTGAAAGGAAGTGGAAAGGGTGAGGGAAAAGTAGGGAGGAATGAGTGTGGATATTTTATGGTTATACGAACTTCTCCATCACCACACTTACTTTGTATCTACACTCAAGTTTAATATTGGAAAAAAAAAATTGAACTTCATATACATTCCCGTCATTGTAGACTTTTTTGATACAAACATTTTACACAAAGAAATTGTTGCAGATACACAAACAAGTTTTTCATTTTTCATATACCTTAAGAATTTCTCATATTTTTTCATCACATAATTGTACACATTTCCTGACTACACAAACCGATGCCAAAATCATTTTTCATGAATTTTTAACACATGTGAGATGTAATATAAAGCTGATCAATTTTTATCGATATGCATTAATGTATATTAGAAAATTAATTAAGTGTTACTTCTACGACTAACAAAAGATCCAGTGTCCCTAAATCTAAATATACTTTTCAAATCTATACAGACATAATACAAGGGATGTGATAGTTCGAGTACCAAATCAACACGTACCTATATCATTGTTCAAGTGCATAATAACATTTAATCTAACTCATTCTATAACTACTAGTAGTTATACAAAAAGTAATAATGTGTAGATTACTCTGCGTTGAACAATAAAAAATTAAATGTAAACCATTTTCACATTTATTTGGCTACTTGATACATAATAAATCCATTTTGAACCTTGCGTCGAATATATGTCAAATAAAATTGAAGGAACGAATAGTGGTGCCAGGTATAGAACATTAACAAAAACATGAAATCATTTTCTGTTAGAGCTATTTGACTGAATTTGCACACAATATTTATGTGCCATTGTACTAATAGATTATACAACAATATACTACCATGTTCTTGATGAGAATGAATTCATATTTATTTTAGTTCGTAAATTTTTGCTACTTAGTCTATGTATATCGATGATTTTAAAGAAATATAAGTTAGAAAAATAAAATAACTAGATAATTTTGATATTTTGATATTTATCTCCACTACTTCCTATAAACATCCACTGTATTTCTAATTTCTATTTGTTGAGAATATTCAACATATTGAGATATATAAATATATAGTGAAACGAAAATTGTTATTTTCCCTCATATGATCACGTCATTAGCTTTTATCCATGGGAATTTTAGTAGTCAAGCACATTTATACACTATGTGAACTTGATAATGGATGAGTAGGATAACATTAAGATTTTAAGAAGAAAAGTTACAATTGTGAAGTGTGTTCCAAAATTATTCAATTTCATAAAAATAATTGAATCCGTTGAACATAGAACTATTGGCATAAAATATTAATTCGTGATTTATAACGTTAGTTGGCGAAATTTTGTGTATAAATCATGCAAAATTGTGTATGCACGCAACTAGAAGTAATTATGACAACTACCTTTGTACAATGATCTTCAAAATCATGTGTCGGGTTATTTGTAAATGAAATTTAGTTCGACCACAAAATCAATTCATGGTAGAGGTAGTTGAGAACATTTATGCATAATATTCATTTGCGATTTTACTTGAAAATTTTTCTATTTGCAATAATTATTGATAGTTTCTAATCTAATTTTCATAATAACAAATAATTCATACTTATTTTATATCATAAATTTATGTCTATAATGAAATTTAGGTCAATGATATTAAAAGAAGAGAAAAATGTGAAGTGGACAAGATGGTTTTGGAATATAAATATTTATTTCAATTACTTGTAGTAAACGTTGGATTTAATATATTCAATTTTTTTTACTGATATTTTTATTTACTAAGAGTGCCTTATGTAGCATTTTCCTCAAAAAAATAGTAAGAGCTGGTAATTGGGAGAGTAGTAAAGAAATGTCTAGTTAAGAATGACCGAGAGAAAAAATAGGTAGTGGTGAAAGGAAAATAGTTATTTCCACTCATACAATGAACTGATTTTCCTACATAAATGATAAGTTTCATTAGTAATCTCCATATCAACGATATGTGAATATGAAAATGGAAAATAAAATAAACAACAACATTTGCAGCAAGACATTTATGAATGTTGTAGCGAATAAGTTCTCGAAATTGCGAGGAAAATACATTCCTGAGCTCACAAGAGGGTTGAGTCAACATTGTTCAAAATTTCATTTTCTCAATTGCTCAAGTTATTTCCCATTATTCCCTCCAATATATTTCTTTATTTACATAGTTATATGGAGATTTATATTTCCTCTTTTTTAGCTTGATGAACATAGGAAATACAACAAATCATCGAGCATCCATTCTCTATTTCCTTTCTCAGTAATACAAAATGAATTGCATAATCAATGTCTAAGATAATTAAATTTTCAATCAATATTATTTACAATTATTCATTTTTTTCTAGAAAGAACAGATTCAATATGATGCCATGTATTTGGAAACTTATCCTAATGACCTAAATTGCACCCAAACAAAGAACCATTGCAATTTCCGTATCTCATAATGTGACCATAATTATTTTGTTTATGTATTTGTCTAATTCAAAATATTTTTGCACAAAATATCATTTACAATACTTACAGATAATGAAAAATAAAATATTGGTAATGGATGCTAAAAAAATTCCTCAAGGAACGAGCATTAACTGGGAATAAAAACAAAATCAAAGAGGCATAAATCCTACACAAAAATATCTAGCTTCAAATTTCAATATTAGTGCAACCTCATCCTATAGTATAGAAAAGAGAAAATTTTATACCATCAGAAAACTGGTTAGTGGTGAGCTATTAGGTCATCAAGATGACGAAGAGTCTTTAGAGATTCATTCAAAAGGAAGCACATACAAGTTAAAACAACAAAATACAAGAGTATTTTAGATAGAAAGGCATTGAACACTCTGTAGACATAAAAAATGACAACAGTATACCACCTAATTTCTTACTTCTTGTTTAGGATAGAAAAAAAAATAATGGAACAGAATGTAGAAGAGGTCATTATTTTTTATGAATGTTGTCAAATTGGAAAACGAAAAATATCACAATGGCAGAAAAAAATGAAAATTGAAAAGGTAAAACTTCGTAATAAAATTATTATTCATCAAGAACAAATGGAATATGATATTTTTGGAATTGGATCCAAGAAGCTCATAGTTTTATACTGTCATGCACTTTTATAGTTTATTGATGAAAAAATTGCAGAAAATATGACGATGAATTTTTTTTTTAAATAAATTGAAAACAATCTAAATCGGGGTCCTATGTTAATGACCTCACTGGCAACACAAACACCATCATTATCAATTTTTATAGCTGCAACACTACACATATCTAATAAATTTGTAAATATTCTCTATGCAGTCAAATCATATATCATCAATGGAATATGCTAGAGATTAGAAACTATTGATCATTCATGGCAAGTAATTTTTCATCTGTAACACGAAATTAAGACATTTGTGAATTTGGTTAATAGAAATATTAATTTAGACAGAAACGTCATTGACACTAATTTAGTTACTTTTAGTCAAATACTTGGATTACTCTCTGATATAGAGAACAAAAAAAGCAGTTCTAGAGCTAATCGAATAATGCAAGTAAAAGATGGATGGTATAAGAGAATCAATAGACTAGAGGAAATAATTTCGAAATTTGGTAGCCTAAGTATTAGAAGATGTCATGCATATCTCAAGGTAGTATAAATCATACAACACCTAAACGGTCTATGAATTGTACACAATTCTTAATTAATTTCAAGGGGCATGCTAAAAGATGAAATAGGCTAACTAAAATAGCCAATGGAAAAAGAGTTTGATGACATAATCGATTTTACTACAGAATAAATTACCAAATGGTGAATTTCTTTTGTTAGAATCCATAACAACAACTCTTCCTTGAATGCATAGCTACAAGAAGAAGTTAAAAATTGAAAAGGAGATATTGAATAAAAACGTCAAAATGGAGATTACAATTGCTCCTCACAAATATTTCATTACAAATACCATTGAAATATTTGTTGAACAAAATCATGAACCTGATAACCGTCTAACATAAACGCAATCATGGTGGATGTTTTTACATATTATAAGTCTTCTCAAATATTTCAGCATTCAATTTTATGTTTACTAATATTATATGTTTACTAATATTAAATAGTTCATCTTTTTTTACTAAGTTAAGATTTCCTTAGATAATTATTGTATACGAGTTTTTGCTTTTCATTTAAAATTCCTTTCTCATATTATATTTCATGGGTTCCCATGGCGAACCATGCTCATACTTACAATTGTCTCAATGTTTAAATCAATATTAATACTTATTATAATATTAAAAATATAAATAAAATATTTTTGTATATATTAATAATATTATAATATTACTAATATTCATTATAAATAAATATTCAAATATTTATTAATAATGATTATTTCTAATATTATAATATTATTAATATATATTATTCATAATATATATTAATAATATTATAATATTTTAATATTTATTTAGTAATATCAATAATATTATAATATTACTAAAAATCATTATAAATAAATATTCAAATATTTATTAATAATGATTATTAGTAATATTATAATATTATAATATTACTAATAATATTTATTAATAAATATTAGATTATAGCCCACGTGGTGTAGAAGAGTCGGTGATGGGGTGCACTGTTAAGGCACTCCGTTCTGTAAGGTCACCGGTTCGAAACCCGTGGGTGGGATGGGAGGAGAAAAAATGGAAAGATTAGGATTAGTCTAAACTAGAAAAAAATAAATAAATATTAGATTATAATATTACTAAAAATCATTATAAATAAATATTCAAATATTTATTAATAATAATTATTAGTAATATTATAATATTTTAATAAATCATTAGTAATTTAAATAATATTATAATATTACTAATAATATTTATTAATATATATTAGATTATAATATTACTAATGATCATTATAAATAAATATTTTAATATTTATATTATTCTAATAATAATAATATAACCAACTATGATATAATATATATTATTAATATATTATTAGTTCTTTTGCTTTATTAATAATATAACCATCTATGATATATTAATTTATTATATATTATTAATATTTTTTATATTAATATATATTATATATATTTCAAGTTAATTTATACTATGTATATAGTTAATATTTTTAATATATTAATAAATATTTTTAATATATATTATTAATATTTTTATAATATTATTAATATATATAAAATATTTTTGTGATTTTAATCATAATTAATATATTTAATATATTAATATTTTTATTAATATATAATATATATTTTTCAAGTTAATATAATAAATTTATTATATATAATATTTATTTATTGATATATAAATTAATGTGATGGGTAATGGATATAGCCCTATACCAATGTGGTTGTAAATCTATTTTTTTTATGCCTATGGGCGTATATCAACCACATTAGTAAATATAATGTGGTCGTGCTAGTATTAAATAGTTCATCTTTTTTCACTAAGTTACGATTTCCTTAGATAATTATTGTATATCAACCACATTAGTAAATATAATGTGGTCGTGCTAGTATTAAATAGTTCATCTTTTTTCACTAAGTTACGATTTCCTTAGATAATTATTGTATACGAGTTTTTTCTTTTCATTTAAAATTCCTTTCTCATATTATATTTCATGGGTTCCCAATCCTAGCTGTGCCAGATCCTAATTCCCATTCGAACAGATGGATTTAATTTTATGATTTTGTATCAGGATTTTCAATTCTCTATGCTAGATTTCTCAATTTGTTAAACATTTTTTTTTTATGAGTATGTTTTGAATATTATATGGTATATATATTAATTATTTCTATGGTTATTGGAATTTTAATATGGAACAAATTTGGAGACTCTTCGTCATATTTATGACCTAATAGCTTAACATGAACCAGTTTTCCAGTCGCAAAAACTTCTCTTTCCTATATTATACGATGAGGTTCCACCAATATTGGGATTTGAAGCTAGAGATTGTTGTGTAGGATTTGTGCCTATTTGATTGTGTTTTTCTTCCTTGTTAATGGTCATTTCTTGAGGAATTTTTTTACCATCCATTACCAATATTTTATTTTTCATTTTCTGTAAGTATTCTAAATAATATGTTGTGAAAAACTATTTTGAATTAGACAAATACTTAAGAAAAATAATTTCTTGCACATTATGAGATACAAAGATTTCATAGGTTCCTTGTTTGGATGCAATTTAGGTTATTAGGGTAAGTTTTCAAAGATATGGCATCATATTGAGTCTATTATTCCTAGAAAAATGAGTAACTATAAAAATATTGATTGAAAATTTAATTATCTTAGAAATTGATTCCGCAATCCATTTTGTATTACTAAGAAAGGAAATAGAGAATGGATTCTCGATGATTTGTTGTAGTTTCTGAGTTCATCAAGCACAAAAAGAGGCAATATAAATCTCATTTTAACTACGTAAATAAAGAAATATATTGGAGAGAATAATGGGAAATAACTTGAGCAATTGAGAAAATGAAATTTTTAACAACGTTGTCTCAACCTTCTTGTGAGCTTAGGAATGTATTTTCCTCACGCAATTTCAAGCATTTATTCGATACAACATTCATAAATGTTCTGCTACAAATGTTGTTTTTTATTTTATTTTTCCATTTTCATATTCAGATATCGCTGATACATAAATGAGTAATGAAATTTATCATCTATGTAGGAAAATTAGTTCATTGTACGAGTGGAAATAACTATTTTCCTTTCACCACTACCTATTTTTTCTCTCGGTCCTTCTTAACTACACATTTCTTTACTACTTTCCCAATTACCAGCTCTTACTATTTGTTGTGAGAAAACTGCCACATACGACGTTCTCAGTAAATAAAAATACCAGTAATTTTTTTTTGAATATATTAAATCTAACTTTTACCTGAAGTAATTGAAATAAATATTGATATTCCAAAACCATCTTCTCCACTTACTTCACATTTTTATCTTGTGTTAATATCGTTGACCTAAATGTCATTACAGAAATAAATTTGTGATATAAAATACGTATGAATTATTTGTTATTATGAAAATTAGATTAGAAACTATCAATACTAAATACAAATAGAAAAATTTCCAAGGAAAATCACAAATTAATATTATGCATAAATGTTATCAATTACCTCTACCTTGAATCGATTTTGTGGTTGAACCACCCACACCACTATGTCGATGTTGATTCATTTTATTTCATATCGAAGAATCAAAAAGGTTCAACCAAATTTTATTTACAAATAACCCGACACATGATTTTGAAGATCATTGTACAAAGGAAATTGTCATAATTAGTTCTAGTTGGCTGTATACAAAATTTCACATGATTTATGACACCATATTTCGCCAACTAATGTTATAAATCACGAATTAATATTTTATGCCAATAACTCTATGTTCAATGGATTCAATTATCTTTATGAAATTGAAGACTTTTGAAACACACTTCACAATTGTCACTTTGCTTCTTAAAATCGTAATGTTATCCTACACATCCATTATGGAGTTCACATAATATATATATGTGCTTGACTACTAAAAGTACCGTCAATAAAAGCTAATGACTTAATCATATCATGGCAAATAACAATTTTCGTTTAACTATATATTTACGCTGTAAAGTGTTTTTATTTGAAAACAACTTTGCTAGCTATCAACGTGTACCTTTATGCACCATTAGATCAAATGTTAGACGATTGAAATGTTTTAAACCCTTCATCTACAACTTCTTTCAACCTAACTACCTAACTAACTCTCTAACCTATACCAATCTATCTTTCCCTCAATATAATATACAACATCTAATACATATATTAATCATATGCTTTTGCTCCACATTTACAGAGGGTATTTCTACCACTTCTCACTGAATATAGATACTCCGGTGGGTGCAGCGCTTACACGAATGATCTCAATTCACACGGCTTTGCCTGCAACTCAGTGGGTTGCTCCCTTAGAGCGTTCTTGTAAAAGTTAGGCAGATTGTGACCAAAACGCTGCAGAAGTCTGCTTGAGCATTCATGTAAAAGTAAGGCAGATTGTGACCAGAACTCTGCTTGCTAGCATGATCCAATGGATTCTGGCAGATTCTGTACAAGGAAACTGCACAAAGAGTAAGTAGATCAAACTGAGCCTATATGTATTCTAATAAATGCAATGGTTTTTAATGCATTGCACTAATCTAATTTGGTAAAAAAATGGCTCTTTAGATGTATCCTTGTGTTGATCCTATGCCCATCTTTTTCATGTTCTCTAGTTTGTAAATTGTTCAACGCTCTGTCCACTGATTAAAAAATGTTCTGCAATCAAGATAGGTCTAAATTTAATATTTTATTGCTCTAATTTAGATCAGTAAATATTTATCTAGAGCACGTTCTTAAAGAGGTTCGAATTCTGTCTCAAGTGAACCACAGAAATTCGGTTCTATTGTTGGGCTGGTGCTCAGGAACCGCTCCTGGTGTATGAACACATTCTGGACCTTATTCGATCATCTCCACATGACCTCGATTACAGAACGCGCTTGAATATTTCTCTGTTGGTGAATAATTTGTTTTTGTAGTTTCTTTTATTAAAAGTTTTAACGTACAATATAATAATCTGTAGTATTTAGTTTTTATATTTAGTTATTAATATTTATAAAATAATTGTATTAATATAATAATCATTATAAATTTTTAACAAATTATCATTTTTTCACAAATTTTTAATTTCATTAAAAAACAATTATGATTATGTGAATTTATGACTTGAAAATAAAAATTTAAAATATAAAATAGTTATCAAAATTTTCACTGAGAAACATGTTTTTTCTGCAGGCTATGTTTTAGGGTTGGAATTATGTTTTTCTTCATAATTATATTAGGCTATGTTTTACTGCTGGAATTATGTTTTTCTTAATAATTATATTTGACTATTAGGGCAGGTATCTTTGAATTTCAAGGCCCCAGTAACTCTGGAAAGCTATGAGAATCTGGCGGTATGGGAGCAAAACTCTAGAGATTCGAGGTAAGCATTGGGATTTGTTTTTTTCAAATTTAATAAATAATTTATTTATAAGTTGTAGTAAAACCATTTTTAGCTATGAGAATCTGGCTTTATGGGAGCAAAACTCTAGAGATTCTTTAAGGATATCTTGGGAGTATGTCTAAAATTTAAATTATTTTAGATTTTTTTTTTTTAGTGTTTAATCAAATGTACTGTTGGAAACAAGATTTTTTTAATTTATTTTAGTGTTGAAATTTGAGTTTACTAGACATTTATTAATACAAACAACATAATTATGGTTGGGAGAATCCACTTAAATGAGGATGGGGACTTGCTTCTTGTTTTTTTTTCAAATTTAATAAATAATTTATTTATAAGCTGTAGTAAAACTATTTCTAGCTATGAGAATATGGCTGTATGGGAGCAGTCTAAAATTTAAATTATTTTAGAATTTTATTTCTTTTTTTAAATCTTTAATCAAATGTAGCCTTGAAAACAAGATTTTTTTAAATTTATTGAAATTTGAGTTTTCAAATTTAATAAATAATTTATTTATAAGTTGTAGTAAAACTATTTCTAGCTATGAGAATATGACCTTATGGGAGAAAAACTCTAGAGATTCTTTAAGGATATCATGGGAGTATGTCTAAAATTTAAATTATTTTAGTTTTTTTTTTTTTTTTTTTTTTTTTATATTTAATCAAATGTAGTGTTGGAAACAAGATTTTTTTCAATTTATTTCAGTGTTGAAATTTGAGTTTACTAGACATTTATTAATACAAACAACATAATTATTGTTGGGAGAATCCACTTAGATGAGTGTGGGGGCTTGCTTGTCATTTTAGATGATGTTGAATTGGAAGTTTGATAGATTTTTGGCTAACATTAAAACTTTACTATCAACTTTTTTATTTACTATCCATTTTTTTAATTTGTTGTTCCAATGAGTAAATGGACCAATTTTTACTATCAACTTTTTTATTTACTATCCATTTTTTAATTTGTTGTTCCAATGAGTAAATGGACCAATTTTTTTTAGTCTGTTTCATTAAAACCTTACAATCAACTTTTTTATTTACTATCCATTTTTTAAATTTGTTGTTCCAATGAGTAAATGGACCAATTTTTACTATCAACTTTTTTATTTACTATCCATTTTTTTAATTTGTTGTTCCAATGAGTAAATGGACCAATTTTTTTTAGTCTTCATTACAGTATTTCAACCAAGTACCTTATCTTATGGGTCACCTTTACCAAATTATGTAATTGAATAGCCTTGGAGTAGAGAGTACTTCAACCAAGTACCTCATCTTATGGGTCACCTCTACCAAATTATGTAATTGAATAGCCTTGGAGTAGAGAGTACTTCAACCAAGTACCTCATCTTATGGGTCACCTTTACCAAATTATGTAATTGAATAGCCTAATCCTAAATGTGATAATATCTATAACACATACAATGTGACATATATTTTTTAAATTGAAAGGTGTTTATGTATTCTCATAGTAACTCATTAATGTTCATGTTGTGACATATTCCTTTGATAAATGTGATATTATATTTTTTAAATTGAAAGGTGTTTATGTATTCTCATAGTAACTCATTAATGTTCATGTTGTGACATATTCCTTTGATAAATGTGATAATATATTTTTTAAATTGAAAGGTGTTTATGTATTCTCATAGTAACTCATTAATGTTCATGTATTTTTATTGTTGTCACATAAATTAATGTTCATTTCTTTTGAATGATGTAGCCATAAATTAATGTTCATTTCTTTTGAATGATGTATCCATTGAGGATGTTCTTGTCTTTTTAATGCTATGATGTAAATTAATGTTCATTGATGTAATTAGTTTTCTCGTTGAAATTTTTGAAAAATGAATGTGTTTCTCAAGAGATTTCGTAAGTTATATCATTAAATACTTAAGTTAATGATGATATTTCATCTTAGGACCAAAAGAACTAATACTTTTCTAAAAATGATATTAACATATGTAGTTGTAACCAAATTTTGTAACTGAATAGCCCAATCTTTTTGTTCACTATAGAATTTTCTCATGATTCATGTGAGAGCATTTCCTCTATACTACTCTTTTCTATGTTGCTTCTTTACAGCGTTAGGACCAAAGAACTGATACTTTTCTAAAAATGATATTAACATATGTAGTTGTAACCAAATTTTGTAACTGTGTAGCCCAATCTTTTTGTTCACTATCTATAGTTGAGCATTTTCCTCTATACTACTCTTTTCTATGTTACTTCTTTACAGCGTTTCCTTTGCAACATATGGTGCAATTGCTAGTTATCAATATGTTGAACACTCTCAATAAATAGAAATTGAAAATGCGAAAGTGGATGTTTATAGGAAGTAGTGGAAATAATTATCAAAATTATTTAGTTATTTATTTTTCTAACTCATATTTCTTTAAAATCATCTAAATACATATACAAAGTAGCCAGATTTTACGAAATTAAATAAATATGAATTCATTGTGATCATGAACATTGTTGTATGTTGTTGTATAGCCTATGAGTACAATGGCACAAAAATATTTTGCGCAGATGCAATCAAATAGCTCTAACACAAAATAATTTCATGGTTTTGTTAATGTTCGATACGTGGTGCCACTTTTCGTTCCTCCAATTGTATTTGACATATCTTCAACACAAGGTTCACAATGGATTTATTATGCATCGAGTAGCCGAATAAATGTGAAAATGATTTACATTTAATTTTTTAATGTCTAGTGTAGAGTGATCTACACATTATTAATTTTTTTATAACTACTAGTAATTACACAATGAGTTAGATTAAATATTATTAAGCACTTGAAAAATGATATAGTTACGTGTTGATTTGGTACTCCTTGCACTATCACATCCCTTGAATTATGTATTTATAGATTTTAAAAGTATATTTATATTTAGGGACAGTGGAGCTTTTGTTAGTCTTAGGAGTAACACTTAATTAATTTTCTAATATATGTTAATTCATATCGATAAACCTTGATCAACTTTATCTTACATCTCACACGTGTCAAAAAGTCATGAAAATTGATTTCGACATCGATTTGCGCCATCGGGAAATGTGTGCGACGATGTAAAACACATGATATAAAGGTTATTCTAGACATAATCATTTTCCACATAGTAATTATTTTGAAAACTAAATATTCTTTACCTTTCACAATAAAATGATAATTTGTCCGATGTGAACAAATTTCCATTGAATCATGGTTCTGCAGTGTTACTGTATAACATTTTTCTTTAGGATACATTAAAGTTTAATGTTTATATAGATAATGTTAAATTGGTTTTTTATTTATATAACAATAATTAGTATTATGTTTTCATTATATGAAATATGCAGGCGAGAAAGAATATTTCATTGTGCAATATAGAACAAGCACGATGAACCCTTCCTCTACATTGTTGCAGATCGTACAACAAAATTAACTAAATTAAAAACAAAGCTTTTTAACACTTAACGCTACTTGATTTTCAAAATATTAAAATATATAGGTACATGAATACAATATTTTAGTCATCAAAATAATAAAACTTGTGCTACATTAATTGTTTTCATGGATTTTTTTATTGAGTAATGAAAGAACCTCTTTTGACAGATACTAAGTCGGTTGCAAATGATTAATTCAAATAAATATTTTACGTAAATGTCTTTGATTATGGACATGACTGCCTACAGTTTGTTGTCAGTTAGAACATTAAAATAGTTTTACGTTTGTTCTTAAAATGAGAAATATGTTAAATAACACATGTGAAAAACTAAGGCGTATATGAACGAAAAAAATATCAAACAAAGGTATGTGGAAATTTGAAGAAGTTACGCAAACTATTCCTATTGCATATTCAAATTGAGAAAATTTAAGTTTGGTTCGCCATTATTTACTTGCATATTATTATTATATAGGATCAAAATGCGAGGAAAAAATATGCAAAGGGCTTAAGGTATATGAAAAATGAAAAAAATTGGTTGTGTATCTGCAACAATTCCTTTGTGGAAAACGTTTGTATGAAAAAATTCTACGATGACATAAATGTATATGAAGTTGAAAAATTGTGTGTTTCCAATATTCAAACTTGAGCCTTGATACAAAGTAAGTGTGGAGATGGAGAAGTTAGTACAACTAGAAAATATCCACACTCAGTCCTCCCTACTTTTCCCTCACCCTTTCCCCTTCCTTTCAATTGTACTTCACTAATATCTTTTTATTCCACATAATGAAGGATTCCTTTGTACCTATATAAAGGGATAATATGGAAAATTTAATTCATATATAATATTAGTTATTATTTTCTCAATATCATTTTTTTGATTTCACATAATGAAATAATAAGACATATAATATATTGTTTGATAACTACATGTGCAGAGGTGCGTAGAATGGGTAATGATGAGTACAAAGTTGTGGATGTGGAATTAAAAATATTAAAATTAAAATTATTTTTGTTATAGATAGTGCTAATTGTCAATAAAACTTTTGAATCCACCTCGACAATATAAAGAATGAAATCATTAATACTAGCAACAATATCAAATTATTTTTTTTGCATACCAAAAAGTCAAATTTTTTATAAAATATCACAAAAATTTAAATTGTAGATGCCGCAACATTCCATAAGAGAGTATCGTCCTATGAAAAATAGGGCTACGAAATAATGACAAAACCACTACTAAAATTACACCATGCCAAATAAATTGGGCTTATCGTTTTTTCCTTTTTGGACTTTTTGCCAGCGATCAAGAGAAGAAGCATAGGAGATAATTGCCAACTCCTTGTTGCTGGAAGGGAGTTGGGAATCCTTTTTGGAGTCAGAACTCTCACATACATGTGCTCGCTTAGTGCCCCCCAAGCCTTGATCACCAATCTGCTCATCCTGCTGGGATTCAACATTTCTTGAAGAAAATGGCTTCTCACCATGTTCCTTTTTCTCTTCCATATCTCCTTCTCCCTTCTCTTGTGTATCTTGCAGATTTCATGTTTCTGTTTGCATATGGTTTTATTCTTTAATTATTCCTCCTAATCTGAAAGTGGCAAGTCCGTAAATTTCCATCCTTTCTTCTTTTATGGACACTCGGTTTTTTCTTTGATAGAGTGCAACTGTTTTGGAAGTTCCCACTTTGGTGACACACCCTAAATATAAAGGCAGTGTTTTCAAAATCTAACGTTTGTGATCACTTGAGGTATTTGTGTATTAGATGTATTCAATATGGAAGGCCTTTGCTTAAATCCAACTCCACAGAAATACACGCAAAGGTGAATATCTGTATGTCCATTCTCTCTCGGTCCATCTTTATGAACCTTTCTAGAGAGTTCCAAATGTTTTCTAGGACTTGGTGGTGCCAACAAGGGAGTGGGAGGTTGTGCAAACTAACCCAAGCAACAATTTTAGTAACCACCATTGTATTTTCATCAAAGCCAGGGAACCATGGGGTTACAAAGATGCCTTATCTTTCCCATAACCATGGTCCATCATTTGTGGTATAACTATAATCCTCTAGATTATCAAATTGAACCATGAAGAAACCTTTTCCGTAGAGACAAATATCAAAATTTCTGGTCCAATTTTAGTGTATCCATTGATTTAACTCTTCAAGTTACATCTAATATCCATTAAAACGATACATTACAATTTTTTATTACAGGGCACTGAAAAGGCCAGTTTCCTTTGGTATTTACATTGCCAAATCTAGAATTTTATCCGTCTTTTCTACAAAATATGAGCCTAGTAATGACAGTTCAGGTATTTCTTTTTTCCCCTGTGTCGAAGCTTCCCCTCTCGAAATATCCTTGAAAGAAGGTTGGCCCTTTTCTATTGATGCAAATCTAGAAGATGTGGTTGTTCCTGGAACACCACCTTGGAGCCTTAAATTCAGGAAAATAGTGGATTTTTTTTAATTTGGTATTCATTTAATTGAAATTTTTCCGGTAGCACTCTCACTGAGGATATCAGGATTTTTTTTGGAGTTGAGATGCCTGTAGCATACTGGATTTTTTTCTTCAACACTGGTACCAGCTTTGAATCTTGTACCCACAAAATTATGGTCTTCCCATCTATGGGTTTAATCAATATGTGATATTGGGGCTCTGAAGTATAGTCCCCTATGCTTCTATTTGTGTTTGTGTTTTTTTTGCAGATCCCCTAGGGGCAGGAAACACCGGAAACGTAGGAGTAAAATTTGGGGGACAAAGGACCATAATACGAGTGGGGTAAGTGATAGGGCTAGTCCCCACACCATGGATGCCACGTAAAAAATGGAGGAGCACACCCCCAAACCACCCTCCGCAACCAAGAGCCTTTGACCTCATGTTTTGAGAAATAAAAATTGACAACAGAGTAAGAAATGAAAAATAGAGAGAAATGAGAGCGGGTTACCGGTATTGGGCAAGTCTTTATGGTCCAGGTTGTCCACTTCGGCAGAAGTAGACATTCCCCCCACCGAAGGCTTTGTATCTTCTTAGCACCTAAAATGAGAAAGCCATGCATAGGGAGGGGGCAAACATCGAGGAAAAGCCACCTTCAGCAGCCAGGCCCCTAAGCCCAACACCCACCCATTTTTCGTTGCAAGTGGGGAGAGTAACCCCTGGTTTAAGACCTAGCACATTCTATAATTTTTCACCCTTGCATCCACTGCTTTCTCGGTGATCATTTTTCTCCTTTCTTAGTGAAAACAAAACCAACCATTCCTCTGGTCATCTAAGCACAGAAGCTGAGTAGCCACACGGTCAGAAGGAGTGGGGCTTATGTCTTTCAGCCTCCACATTCTTTTATTTCCGTCCCTAATGCCACTCTGATCTTTCCCTCCATGGAGGTCCTTAGGAAAAAAAACCAAATTGTTTGTTGGAGGTAGAGGAACTCATTTGAAAAGGTGCAGGGGAAAAGTCTCCTTGTCCACCACTACCCCTCCACAGTTCCCCAGCAATGAAACTGCCTCTAGCACCATCATATGGTGGTAGCCATTGATCCCCGTAAAAGGGAGAAACCCCCATCCCAAATCGATTTAGTGTTTTTTGGCAGCCACAAAGCCTTGGAAGCCTAGGCAAGAGAGACTTATGTCGCACCGCTCCATTTTTTTCCGACCCACAATCAATGTCTGTTCAAATCCAACAATATCAAATTCTTACGATTAATGATTACTCCATTTAACATGCTTTATAAATAAATATCAAGATACTATGTTATTAATATCCTAACTCTCATTCTATTTTGGTTAACTGAAACTTTCCTACCAATAAATACAAGAATTTTCAACATTTATTCTCCGAACCAACAATTATTAAGGAAATTTACTTTACTAGCTTGTTTTGCTATGATATATTATTTTGCTACAAAAATATTGTGAACGAACTTTGTCATTGATGTTTACAAAATACTATGTGCATTATTTATTTCATTTTTTTCAACTGAACTTGTATTATCAAATATTAATTGATATTTGTTTTCAATCGATGTTAGAAAGAAGTGATGTGCATTAAAACGAATATGCAGACAATACTACGAATGGGTCAATTAAGAAACAACTTGTGTCATGAATAGTTTGGTTGATGTGTGCTTTATATTTTGAATAAGTAAAAATTATCAAATTATATGAAAAAAAGTAAACAATGTATATAAGTAAAAGCACAAAAAATATACTCGATTTGTTTTGCAAAAGAAACATGATTTTAGAGCACGACAAATTCTTTTTTAAACAGATTCAGAATTGGAAAAAAGTTATCATTGTTTATGCTTGAAAATTATTTAATTAAAAACAATGAATAACACAAAACATATCCTTGAAAACTTTTGCAAAAACATCACTTGAAATCATTCCATGAAATTGCTAAACAAATTCAGAATTATAAAAAAGTGATCACTCTTTTTGCCTGAAAAGTATTTAACAATAACAAGAGAAAGTTAAAGTAATAAAAATTATATCCAAATTCAAATTCCAATGATCGTAGGTATGATTAAAATAAAAATCAAATATGTGACATATTTCTGAAAACCAAATTTTTATTGAATATTCATTTTAATTTTGATCAACAAAACAACCATCATCTCATAATTCTCCACAAAATTGTTAAATAGATTCGAAATTCACCGAATGTAATCAATTTTAAATAGTAATGAATACAATTCAAGTATAAATAATAATACATATATATTCATTGTATCTATTATATCCATAATGAGACTTTTATGATATCCCATCTCACTAGCGTATTCAATATGACCATTTAAATTTCTACATCTGCATTTTGAAAACATTTCAAGGATTATTCCACAATGAATTAAATACATGTAATAAATGAAAATTTAACTCTAAGATAAAGATATATAGAAAATGAAAGGAAACAGAAAATGAAATTCATTATGTAACTGAGTTCACATTTTTTATATTAAATGACTTCAAAAGTTTTCCATGCAGAGAATAACAGAGGTTTCCTACAACAGTTATCAAGATATTTATACTTAAATGCAAAAGTAAATGAATTTTCCTCAGTGAATACTAAATTGGACTCTCATGAACCAGAATATGAAAAAGGAACTAGCAAAGAAACGCAAGAAATTTCATGTGGAAGTTGGCTTAGTTCATGATAACATATCCAACAAATCCGTAAATTTAATTGCTAGTAGACAGGAAAGCAAAGGTTTTGAGATTTAAGGACACTCACAATATGTAAAAGCAAAGATCCTGAATGTTTAGCTATCAACTGTTTTTTGTATTTTCAAATTTTTCAAGAAATTTCTGTAGCTTTCCCTAGATGCAACCTTTCATAGGAGAAATTGTAGTTTCTTGATTAACACGTTGAATGAATATATCCTTCTCAATTTACCTCACTTATTCTTGGAACTCCCCAACTAAAAAAAATATTTTTTTATTAAAATTAACAAAAGTAATTAACCATTCACTAATTTCCATAGTACTAAAATCATCTATATTATAGAATTCAATTTCCTTTGACTTTTTTAGCTTATCAAATTCAATCGTCAGTGTTTCCCTAAAAAACAATCAAGAGTCGCACTTGATATGAGAACCTTGTAGATCTTGCATGATAACACATGTTTCCTACAACAATTATCAAGGTATTTATACTTAAATGCAGAAGTAAATGAATTTTCCTCAGTGAAGACTATAATTGGACTCTCCTGAACCAGAATATGAGAAAGTAACTAGTAAATAAAAGAAGGAAATTTCATGTGGAAGTTGGCTTATTTCATGATAACATATCCAACAAATTTGGGAATTTAATTGTTAGTATATAGGAAAACAAAGGTTCTAAGATTTAAGAACACTCACAATATGTAAAAGCATAGATCTTGAATGTTTAACTATCAACTATTGTCTGGATTTTCAATTTGTTCAAGAGATTTCTATAGCTTTCCCTAGATGTAACCTTTCATAGAGAAATTGTAGTTTGTTGTTTGACACGTTGAATGAATATATCCTTCTCAATTTCCTTCGATTCTTCTTGCAACTCCACAACTAAAGAAATTTTTTTTTTTATTAACATTAACAAAAGTAATTAGCCATTCACTAATTTCCCTAGTACTAAAATCCTCTATATTATAGAATTCTATTTCCTTTGAATTTTTTATCTTATCAAATTCAATTGGCAGTGTTTCCCTCAAAATTAATCTAGAGTCACATGTGATATGAGAACCGTATATATCCTTGTGATACTAATTTTCTCTTCGATTTCATATGTTTTCAAATTAAAAATTAATATTCCCCAACCTTCTGATTCTATGAGACCATGTGGCTTTGGTTTGATTCATATAATTAGAATTCAACAGTTCCTACTTTGTTTTACCTACACGTACATTAATTCTTGTGAAATCTATGACAAGTCCTTTATTTTTTGTTGATACATTTCTACTTTTCTAGCTTCTCTCTCTAACTTATTGAAAAAAACCCTTGTACACAATATTTTCCAAGTGTGCACAAAATAGACCCTCCTTATCAAATTATTTAACGGCTTCAACTTTACGTAAGTTAAAATGTTGCAAAGTATCTATGAGCTTTTCAACTTGAACCACATTCTTCATTATGATTTCTCCAATATTAAATGTAAAAGAAATGAATTTTCTTGTCTTTTTACTTTCAAATATAATCAACGAGTCACGAGATTGTCTACATAATTCAACAACAAAATACCTATATATAAAACATTTTGGCAACATCAATGGCTTACGCTAAAATCCATCCATTTGAAATGGTGTATTATTTTCTCCTTTTTCATGAAAAAACTTTCCCCATAGGCAACCCTATAGTTGTGTCGATATTTGATAAGGCTCTTGTATATTTATCATGCAATTGACTTTCTTTACAAATACATATTGAATTAGACAAAAAAACTTAAAGAAACATTATTCTTCAGTAATATAGGATCCCACAACTTCATTAGTCCTTGATTCACATTGAATTTAGGATTGTACGTAAAACCAAAAAATTCATGGATGGAAGCAAATTCGTTATAAAATAAGCCATCATGAAGAACCTATAGGTCCTAAAAAACTTAACTAACTCACAACCTAATTATGTAGAAATGATACCACCTTTCTCAAATATACAACCTTTCTTTTATGTGTGATAATGCTTATAGAGGATGCATTTTTGAACATTTTTTGTAGTTTATTATGACATCACAAGTGCACAGAGCCAACAAAAGTCTTGAAATGACTATTTAAACAAGGAAACATCTAGGACAAGAAGATCGCAAGGAACCTGCCAACTTAGAGAAATGAAATATATAATAATGTTAGGCGCAGTTGCCTCTAATGTTACAAAACTATTTTCTTCCTAAAATTTGAAGCTAAAATTTTGACCACATGAAGCATAAATATTGTTAAAGTTTGTGAAAAAATATTAGTTTTCTATAATTTCTAAGATATGGTCCAAAGAAATTAGGGTTTTTTCATGCTCGAAAATTCATTCTCAAATAGGTGACCTAGGGAGTATCATCATAACATTCTCTACGATAATTGGATTTGAATTTTGTAAAAAGTGAATAAAATTTAACGAGCTTTAGTTTTTCATGTATAATATTTAGCACCAAATGTTGAAAGAGTGAAATGTGACATTCTGTACAATTTTTTGTACTAAACCACTCCATAACCAAGTCATCATCAGAGATTGGAATACCTTTATAATGAGGAATCCAATCTCGGTCAAAATTATGGCATTGGAAAAAAACTCGAGAGGGATACCACAAGATTAAATTTCAAACCTTGAAGAGGTGAAATTATGGAGGTACAATTGTTACAGTATGATTCACCTAAAGCAAGAAAAATTCAATTTTTTTTTTCAAATTAAAATTTGTTTGAAAAATCCATTTCAAGTGATTCCAATGAAAAATGAAGCTTATATATCAATATTTGGTTCTAAAATTCCTCCCAATAAAAAAAATTCTACACCCATTAAGTGCACAGAAAGCTCCACTATGATGCATGAAGAGGAAGAATTCCAACATGATATATCCAAATTAAGTGACCAATTGCAACAAAATTTTATCTTACAAATAGAAACCAAAGATGAACTAAAAGGGGAGATGTATGGGTAAAATGTAGAAATAGGATTGGTCACGGATGGTTTAAAAGGATAAATAAAAGGTGACATGGATGGTTTAAAAGCTTAAATAAACGGCGAATTGAATGGCTTAAAAACATACATGGAAGTTTTGAAGGAAGGTTACGAAAAGTTACTTCAATAATTTATTCTTAATGATTACAAGGTATTCCATGAAACTTATGATGAGAATACAAGGAATGTTAATCATGATTTGAGAGACTCTAAATTTGCATTGAATACTAACCAAATTCCAAGGATCAATATGAGGAAGTTTTATGACAAGGATCCGATGACATGGATACTATATTTGGAGAAATATTTTTGTCTACATGATGTGCAACATTCACAAAAGGTACAGATTGTATTTTTATATTTAGAACCTAGTCAAATTATATTGTATTTGTGGCTTTGTTCTCGTAAACCACTTTTCAATTGCTCAATTTTTATAGAGGAAATGCTAGAACATTATAAGGATACAAAGAGTAATACCTTCTTTATCCAATTGATAAATCTCAAACAAAATATTTCGTTGGTGGACCACACTGACAACTTCCAAAAATTGAATATTAGGGTAACTGATATTCCATAGGAGCATAGGATTGATTTCTTTGTAGGGAATTTAAAGGATGAAATCCAACATGAGGTTCCCATTTAGGAATCTAATTCATTAGAGATGGAATTTAGGGGGGCAAGAAAAGTTGAAAGAAAAATTATGGCACAAAGGAATTCTACCACTCATAATTATAAAGATGGAAGTGTTGTTTCTCCCAGCCTCCAACAAACTACAAGGTTGAAACCACAAAAACTGGAGGAAAAAAGAGTAGAAGGTTTTTTTTACAATTTTGATATAAAATACATTAAAGGTCATAAGTGTGTCGAGGGGAAATTATTTCACATATATTGTGAAAAGGAGGAAGAAAAGGAACAAGAAAAAATAAAAGAAGAGGATATACACGAGACACCAACCATAAAAGAAAGAAGAATTGATTGCAACCATATTTTGTAATCCATTGTGAGGAATTACTACTCAAACTCTCAAGATGGAAGGATTTACCAAGAATGCATAGTTAATAGTCTTTATTGATTCAGGTAGTAATGATAATTTTATTCATTGTAAGATAGCCAATGAATTAAATTTCTTTCTATATTTAGCACCAAAGTGTAAAGTGAGGAACTATAAATTTCTATAGAAGTTTCCATAATATCAAGTTAACAATGGGAAAATATGCATTAAATGGTCTAATTATTTATGTCCAAATGGGTGGTGTTGATGTTGTAATAAGAGTCCAATGGTTAAAATATTTCGGGATAATAACTTAATTTTCAATTCTTTTTTTTTAATTTATTTCTTGGAAGGAAAGGAAATTTAATTAAGGATTAGTGCAAGAAAACAAGGGAGGATAATCCTCTCTAATTATATGAAAAATATTTTAAATAAATAACAATCCGATGTAATTTCACAATTATGCTCACTAGAGGTTCAAACATCGAAATCGTTCATTTCTCCATATATGAAAAAATTCTTGGGGAAACATTATAAGGGATTTGAGACTCCCAAAATCCACCAACCTATTTTTGATTATGACAATATTATTCATTAAGTTCTAGGAAGTGTTCTGCCAAACATCAGGCATTACATAGATCCCTATGCCCAAATGTGTGAAATTGAATGTATCATTGTAGAACTTCTAGACGAAGGTATAATTCATAGTAGCCAAAGTTATTTCTTTGCTATAGTAGTATTGGGGCACATTAAGGATGGATCATCATGTATGTGTTTGGATTATAGGGAGATTAAAAAGCTCACTATTAAAGTTAAATTTCCAATTATTCTCATTTATGAATTTTTGGATGAATTACATGGATCAATTTACAACAACAAGATGGATCTTCGCTGAGGATATCATGAAATTAGAATGAAGATTACAAACATTCTAAAAACAACATTCATAACTCATGAAGGTCATTATGAATTTTTGGTTATACCTTTTGACTTACTAATGCACCTTCCACATTTCAATATTTTATGAATTCCATTTTAAACCCTTAGAATTTTTTTTTTATTATTTTTTGATTATATAGTAATCTACAACAAGTCTTGGAAGGATCATGTTGAACATGTTGACAAGTTGCTGAAAATATTGGAGGAGAAACAATTGAATGAAAAAACCTCCAAACATTTATTTTGAGTACAATCAGTGGAATATTTGGGTCATATTGTATCTCATGGGCGGTTAAGCTAGACCCTAACAAAATTCAATACATTAATGAATGCAAAAACCCTGCAACCCTAAAGAATATTCAAGGATTTGTCTGGTTGACAGGGTATGATGATACGCTTGTTAAGAATTATTGGAGAATAATAATACCTCTAAAAAAATTGCTAAAGAAGATGATTTTTATTGGACTCTAGAAGAAACTAAGGCCTTTGAACATCTTAAAGAGGAAATTTTCTAAGCACTAGTCTTTTATAAACCAGACTTTGGAAAAACCTTTATTGTGGAATGTGGTGACTTGGGAAAACAAGTTGGTGTTTTTTTAATCCAAGATGTATGACCCATTCCTTTTGAAATTCATCTAACTAAGGGAAATTATTTACACAAACCTGTGCATAATAAAGAAATATTCGCAATACTACATGAAATAAATCAGTGATGATATTATGCAATGGGAAGACGCTTCAAGGTAAAAACATCTCATGATGGTCTTAACTACTTTTTGGAACAAATATTATCTTTAGAAGAGCAATAAAAATGGGTCACAAATATGTTGGGTTATGACTTTGAAATAATTTACAAAAAAGGGAATAAAAATGGTGTTGAAGATGCACTTTGAAGAAAGGATGAGGACGTGGAAAAATTTCTCTATGCCATTTCTATTATCCAACCTTATTAGATAATTGAAGCAAGCGAAAAATGGAATAATGAATAAGATTTTTTTACACTCATTCAAAAGTTGTAAGAAGAACCATTAAATATGATACAATTATGTTCATAAAGGATTCATTATGGCAAAAATATCACTTATATCTATGTAAGATTCCCAACTAAAAAAAAATATTCCTTTTGAATCCCTCTTAGGAGGAAACTCAAGATTTTTAGAAGTTACCAGAGGGTCAAGAAAGGATTTTTTTGTGATAGTCTTATATATGATAAAGGTTAGTGGAAAAATATTTGGTTTTCCAACAAAATAAAGTTGAGACAATTAAGACCCTAGGTCTGTTACAACCTCTAGACATTTCAAGTCAGCATGATGAGGTATCAACGAATTTTGTCATTGGTTTACCCAATTCCAAAGGAAAGAGTGTCATAATGGTGGTAGTTGATAAAATTACCAAGTATTCCCATTTTTGTGAGTTAATTTATCCTTTTAAATCTAGTACAATTGTGACTACATTTATGGAAACAATTCAAAAGCTACATAAAAACCTGAAAATTATTGTCAGTGATAGAGATCCCATTTACATTGGAAAATTTTAGATGAAATTATTTTCTTGCCTTCGTACTGAATTAGCTCATAGCTCATATTATCATTCCCAATATGATGAGAAAAATGAGATAATGAGAGAATTTTTGGAAGGATATCTTCGTTGGTTTTTATCGAATAAACAAAAACAATGGGTCAAGTAGTTACCTTTGGTTGAATGGTGGTATAACACTTCCTTCCATAATGAAGCAAAACTGACCCAATTTATAGCACTTTATGGATATAATTGATTTTCCATCACATCATATTTAAGAGGAAATTTTAAGGTTGAAGGAGTGGAAGATCATATCGATCATCAACAAGAAGTTCTCTAACTCTTAAAGGATAACCTCACTCTAGCTCAGAATTGATTAAAAAATAGGAGTATCAACATATCAATGAAGTAATTTTTTATGTAGGTGACTATGTATTTTCGCATATACAACCGTACAAATAAATTTCCATGAAGGATGCTAATAAGGATAATAAATTATCACCTAGGTACTATGGCCCTTACAAGATTTTGCAAAATATTGGTACTATGACATATAGATTTGAGTTGTCTACATATTGTTGAGTACACCTATGTTCCATGTTTCATACACAAACAAGGTTAGTAGTGATAAGCTTTCAGTTCAAACAATATTTCGTGAAGATAATGACGAAGGAAAAATCATATTAGAGCTTGAAGTAGTAATGGAAAAAAGAACCCGAAAAATATGGGTTTTTTGAATTTTAGAGTATCTCATTAAGTGTGAGAACTTACCCGCGGAATCTTCCACATGGAAGGATGAGAATTTTATACATAAGCATCCATAACTACTCAAGCACTGAGGCCAACACTTTTTTTAGTGTTGTATCCTTATTTTTATTGTTATAGTACTCCCCTTATTGTTATTATTGCACGCATGTAACCCCAATTTTGTTATTATTGTGCCCTATAAGTTCAAACTAATATATATCTTTTCTTTATCAAGTTGTATTTGATCCTCCAGGCTTGACCTGTGTTTTAAGAAACCACAACCCAGGGGCATCTAATCCATCAAATTCGCTCAAGGATTGTACCCCACCTAAGCCACACCAACCCTAAGATGACTGTATGTTTTAGCATGTCTTGTTAGCCTAGCACAGAGCACAACCACCCCCTTTGAATTTTGATCCCGGGTCTCCTTGCTATCGAGGCCCATCCTTTAGTGGGACTTGACTAAAAGGATACTATTGTTATTGTTTTGCCCTTACATTATTATTATTATGTAGGCTCTGATTATATTGTTACCCCTCAGAATCCTATATATACCAAGTAGGTATTCTCATTTGTATCATCAAATAATTATTCATTTATGCGATATAAAGTAGGTTTCACACTCGAGTAGGCTATCTCTCAATTCATTGATCTATTTTTTCTTTTGTTTTGTGATCTGGTTGCATAACATGCACATTCTTCACAACACTTTTTTATCATTTGTATATTGTACACTTGTGAAACCAGATTATCTCATGTTATGGTAATAAAATTAACAAATATCAATTATCAAACATTGATAAAATTAAAGGGTATACGGAAAACATACTCATAGCTTGGACTCCACATATACAATTCCTACAATGTACAGTTATTATCGTCTTGTAATAGTTGAGTTAACTACTTATCCATTTTGGACGCCACATGTGAATAGGAAAATAAATATAATTTTTCAGCTTATACATAATATGTAATATTTACAAAATAATGTTGTATTTCATTAATAAGTGCTAGTGAACTTTACTGCTTCAAAACAAAATGCATAGTTTATGCAAGTTTGGAATCAAAAAATGTGTAGTGAAGCCCAAAATTCATCGTGATCTCTCTAGTATGAATGTGATATATGACCATGAAATTGTTGAGGTGGAAAATTTGTCCAAATGTGATCAATAATTATCTTATTCCCATAAATAAAATATCATGTTACATCTTGTAGTTGTTCACACCACAAGTACTACGATAATTGTTTAGTTGATTTTCTATTGGAATTGACATTAATATTGAAATCTACAATGAGTATAAAATTGTAATCACTAGGAGTGAATTGTGCCCTTTCTATTTATATTTCTCCAATGATTTCTAAAACATATACAAGTGGTACAACATATACATTTGTTACACAAAATCGACATTAGAAATATACTTATGAAAAAATAAGTTTAATTATATTATTGAAAAAATCTTCCATTGATATGATTTCTAAATTTTTTTGTATGCATGTAAGTACTCCATGGACAAAATTTGATACCTTGAAACTGAATTTGAAAAATTCACTATTTGACAACTAAAATTTTAGATTTATTTTTTTGGATGCCAAGAATTATAAAATTTATTAGGTGTTCATCTCACACAATGTCATTCACACAAACATGTGGACATCATGTATTCAAGGTAGAAATTTTTGAAGTACTTTCCCCTGCTATCAACTTCTGTATATATCTTGATTTCCATGATTCTTAATTTCTTCTATTACTTTCTTATTCACACAATAGTTGTTTTGTTTTAGCTTATGAAGAGGATACAAAAATTCCATGGTTCTAACATGTGATCATGTTGTGTAATCTATTCCATGTGTCAATATACTAGTCCAATCAAATGTACGTCCATTTAAGGTTAAAACCTATGATCGATAATTTTTTCTAGCACAAGATAGTTTCACGAGAAATTATTTCCACTCTATAGTTATAAATCTCTTGTCACGATGTGTCAATGATTTTGCATCATGTAATATTGGAGTCCAATTCGGTGAAATGTTTTCATGATATAGTTCATGATACTTTTTTCTTTCCATTTCACCTTTTCCTTCCAAAAATCGTATACCATTTTTCCCTTTGCTAAATTTTTTTTCTAAAAAGATAGATAATATTTGATTGGCTGTGCCTTGAAAAAGTCACCTGAAAATATTAGATCAATATCTCATAAATAAGCCAACATACTATTCTTTATTTCTTGGGAAAAATACTCAAAGGGGGGGGTGAATCACTATTTTCACATTCATAAAATTTTTCTCTTATTTTGATTTCTGTACGCTACTTTCCTGAAGTAAATGTGTGTATATATAGGGCTTTTATGTTGAAAACTAGTGTATACCCAATAAAATTCTATTTCAGTTAAATATTCATCTGTTCATATTAAGATAGTATGCCAATGATTCATTAGAAATTATATAAGAAGTTAAAAAGTGAAATAAGATAAAAATAAAGAATTATACACAAGAAACACACATGAACACTAGGATTTAAGGTGGAAACCCAATGTGGGAGAAAACCACCAATGTTGGCGTCTTTGTATTCAATTTTATTATTACGAAAAACTTCTTATAATATTGTTAAATGGTGCAGACTCATACCAACAGGTACACACCCACCTGCAAAAGGTTGCAACCTTCACTCCTTCTCCAACTCCTATTCGAAGGGAGCTTCAACCCCCTTATCTTGTTTACCAACACCCACTATAAGGGAGCTACAACCCCCTGATCTGATCACCAGATAATACTGACATGAAGATTTGACTTCCTCACTAAAGAATCCAAGCCTCAACATCATCATCGACCACATATCATAAATTTTGACACTAGATCCACCTCCTTCAACACATGAAAACTTGTAGGCCACTTTTCATCAAATTTTCAGACTTAACCTACTACCATCATTTAAGCCCCATACCATATATCAAAACTGAAACCAATCATTGTACCAAGTCATTCAACCAATCACTGAATCGTTGAATCAAGCAATCACTGAAATAATTAATCATTGAACAAAACAGTCACTCAACAAATCACCAACTCAAATCATCCAACTTATTCAAAACAAGGGGATCATTGTAACAAGGATATAAATACTAAACCAAAAACACTCCATCAACATACTGAAGCAACTGAAACCATGATCAATCATATGACATAATATGTGCATTAATTTTCTTAAAAAACCTAAGTATATATGTTTCTTTCATGAATCCAACCTGCATACAGTTATCAACATGCCATATTATGAACTATTATCAAACTAAACCAGAAAACGTATTTCACATAGACATACAGAAACATTATTTCATATCATTGATATCTGAAACTCAAATATTTAGCTCCATGCTGGAGATTATTCAATAAATCAATACTCAAACAATTAATATTCAAACATAACTATTAATCTGATATCAACATTAAGACCTCATCGATAGATAAGAGAAATAAAAAAATACTGTATAGACATAATAGAAATATTCTTCAATGGAAACCTATCTTTCATACGCACTTTTCATCAAGAATTTCCATGTGTATACATGATTTTTAGGGAGTTAACCCGCGTATAGATCTCAAACTACTGTAGAAAATACATGCTACTATTCATAATAGAACATGTGTGTACATGCATTTCTAGAGACAAACTAGCATACAGATCTGTTTGAACTTCTAAATACAATACACTTCATAACTTATGACATACCTAGATCATGACATTCAAAGAAATAAACATACATAAAATCACAGATCTAGTCAACCCATAAGAAAGTCATACAATACATAGTGATTTGAGGTCTAATGATCTTAATCCATCATTTTATTACTCGGTCGATATTTATTTCAAATTAATCCCTCATCAATAACACATACCATGCAATAAATATTCAGATTGAAGTAATCATCAATCACTCTCACATTTTAACACCTTATCATTTTGATATTCACCTCTTTATATACCTTAGGCATTAGCCAATACCATACATCAAATCCACACTACTTCCAGTGGATATTTGAGAGGATAAAATAGTCATTACTATGCTCAATAATGTGGGTTATTACCATGGTAAAAACCCTTGGTATTTAGATAATCATAATGCTCCAAATGAACGCGTATTTTCCTCTTCATACCCATGTGTGTACGTGAATTTTCTTCATATAAACCATGTATATTTCTTCAAATGTTCACCTTTATAATTATTCTGCCAATGACTTGCATACGTTTGTCCACTCATTTTTTTCTCCTCTGAAATGGTCTATGTACTCCTACTATCAAAAAATACTTATCCTTCTACAAGTGGTTTTCCATCAAGGACAACACATAAATCATAAAGCCAACGTTATTTCCCATAAAAAAATTTCAACTTGGTATAATAATGTTGAACCTATCAAAGGAGCCTCTTCAGTAAGGATAACACGAATTTGTTTGTAATGTTTTCTCAATGTGTCTAATTTTTCACCTTTAAGTGAAAGTTATTATAATTTTTTAAATGGTAAAGAGAATAAAAAATGTAACATTATACCACGTGAATTGAATGATCCCTTCACTATATATGCTATTACAATTCCTTTTAGCTGATCTACGTAAAATTTGATTATGTTGTTTTATAAGCCAATTAGAAACGACAATAATATTGTAACAATAAATGTTTTTCCAATGATTGCAACAAATTTTCCAGGTACATAGAATGACTGATATGGATTTTTTTTGCTTTGACACTATTTATTTTACTATTTTTTCATGTTCTGGGTTGAGAATTTTGAAGATTTTATAGAATTTTGTTTCTTCTAGTATTTCTAGTTGTTTTACAAGTTGGCAAGGTCTCTCAGATATTGATTTTGCGTTTATATCCTTTTTAAAATATTTAATATATAGTTCAATATCATATTATTGACAACATTTCTCATTATCCATTTCTTGACATGTAGTTACATCTCTTCCAAACAATTAATTCCCATTGTTTTCAAGCTAATATATTATTCTATCAATATAAGTTGACGATGCCATTGTTTCATTCGTGAATTTTCATTCATCACATTTTATGATTTCTTCAAATAATAAATATGCATAAACCCAAGTTCAATATTTCTCCTTAAAAATTTTATCATCAACATGATATGGGACATACAACATTAAGAGTTCTCTGTAATATTTATCAAGATTAATATGCTTATTATACCTTACATATCTTATAACTTATGGTCTCTCAACACCTCCTATTGTACTACCTTGTAGTGTAATGAAATATGAAAATTTCACTAAGAATACATGGTCAATGCTTATTATAGTAGTTGATCATTGAGAAACAAGAAATGTTCTTTGAATCATCTTGTTCACACTCGAGGTCTTTTGGTTTCCTTAGTAAAAAATTTCAATCATCTATTTTGAAGTATTAATAAATATACATTTTATTGAACTAGTATTCAATGGAAACGCCAATACTATAGATAAAACTTGTTCTAAAGATATTTTTTGTAAGGTGAATAAAATTTTTCCTCATATTTCAATTGTTTCTCTTATATCACCATAGTTTTTTTGAAATTCACTTCATACACGTTTAAACATGGATCTTATTGTTTTATCCATATTTGTCACATATGCACTATAATAAGTAGCTTTAGCATATGAGTGAATTAAAAATTGGGCATTAGTATTGAAAATCCACATTAATGGAATATGTCGATCAAATATACTAGTACATTTCTCTATTTGTTCCCTCTTCAATAGAATCGTTCTTCATTTCACATTATATTGAATTGCATAGGTATAATCATGTTCACTTGTACAGATATTTTCAAGAAAACTATAAAATGTATATGTTTCATAATGCTCCATATTCTCTAGTGCATCGAATATCATTTGTGCATTTGTTTTTGTTTTGTAATTGTTTAATTTGATAGGCTCAAGAATTTGTGTCTTTCACATCGACAGGATTAGAAAATGAAACCCACAATGCATATATTTTCCTTTCCTACAAGTATTCATATGATGATGATGTTGAATAGTTTTAAAATTTGTACGTGGTTTAGTTAAATCCCAACACAATTACTTGTAAACGAAAATATCAATTTCAATTTTTCTACTTGTTCCATATATAGGAGCTTTCTTTTATCCACAACAATACATGTTCATGTTGGCTTCCTTGATTTTGGAATTATGTTGCAAATAAATATTCAATGACGTCACCAAAGTACTCGGACTCATGAAAAATTAATTGGCTTATAGAAATCAATATACTTTAATATTATCATACACAGGAGGGTCACTTCTAATCAATGTATCAATATCATCTTCCTCTAATTCATTTTTAGTCAACGATTTTTTCTCTTCATGTATTTGTTGCAAAGCCTCTACTAAAGGATCGTAGATATGTTCAACACTACTAAATGAAACAAAGAAAGTTAGTGGACCCAATGATCGGATCATTGCATATAAGTACGTGTCCAAATGCAAAAAATAGTCTAAGAATTTATCTAATATCCTTATATACAATGTTCGATGCTAGAATGAATCTCAAATTTTCCTTTTTTCTAACGTCTCTAGATATTATTTTTTTTCCTTTTAATTATCATTTTATTATATGAATCCAAATACAACTGAATACTTGGCTTAGGATAATTCACACTACTTTGTACAAAAAATTCATTTGATAAAACAAATCATGATCTTTATGTGATACTTCGCATCAAGAAATATCATTATATGTATAGTTTCTCGTAACACTATATCATCATTTTTTTCATAAAATAGTATGGTAAATCCCATCTCTTCAAAATACCTATCTATGACTATGCCCAAAGTCTTATAGCTATCACCTGGAATAATGTTTATTTTATTATTACAAATAGCATAAATACTATATGAATCAATAAATACATGTAATAATGTATTTGTTATAGGCTCTTGATCAAACTGATAATTAGTATCATTTCTTTTTTTTATCTATATCGCATGCATATGAATCTTTGTTTTGATCAAAGAGTTATTTCTAGTCTTCATTTATTCTCACATTTTTTAGTCTATAAACTGGATTTTTACACAATCGTGTCGACTTCTTCATGAATTTATAAAAATAAATTCTCCCAACAACAAATATTATTTTAAACACTAAACACCCTTTAATTTCCACAACCACTGTACAAGGTTCATTTATGTCACAAGGTGTGCAATTTGAATTCAAGATGTGTCAGTAGTTACATTTATTATTCCACTAGTCAATTCCAACTGTGGTTTTCTAAAACACTATCTAATTTCCTATATTTGGAAAAATGTGAATCTGATTCATATTAGTTTCTTCCAATTCAAAACTTTTTTTCATTATGGAAAATTTTCTATTATTCCTAATTTTATTTGGAACTGAAAATTTGATAAATTTATCAAAGTATAATTCTTTTTTCCATTTTCTTCATATAAACATACCTTTAGACACTTTGCTCAATTATTTTTATATGGCATCTCTTTTAAACCAAGTTTGATTGCATATATTGTTGTTAGACCACACTTTGGAATGTATAATCAAACATATATAATGATTCTTTAATTTTATTTAGAAATATTGTATGTTAGGTCCCTCTATTACTAGTATAGTCCCTTATTGTTATTAGTGTAACCCCCTTATTGTTATTATTGTACCTTTGTAACCCTCATATTTTTATAATTGTGCCCTTCAATTACTATTGTTAGGTCGGCTACGATTACATTATGGCCCCATGGACTCCTATATATAGAAAGGAGGTTTTGTAATTACAATCATCCAAGAATTGTTCATTCATGCAATGTATTGGAGGTTTCCCCCTTGAAGTGGCTTATTTATAAGGCGTTGATATCTCTTTTCTTCTCTTTTTGGAGTTGGTTTCACAAAATTTGGTGTCAGAGCTTGAGATTCTAGGGTTTCAATGCTCTAAACAGGTCATCATGAAATTTTCGTTATAATTTTTTTTCTACGAACTTTCAGAATCTAAAAATATTCGAGTGAAAATTCAAAATCCTGAGGAACATCGTCAGAAAATTTCAGAGCTTGATTCGCAAAATTTTCAGAGATATCATCTGTGCAAGTTAGGTCATTTTGCAGACTCCTGAATTTAACCTAAACAGGTCATTGTGGTATTTTGGTAATAACTATTTTTATATGAAGGTTCAGAAGCTGAAATTTTTAGAGTGAGAATCTGAAATCCTGAGGAACATCGTCGCAAATTTTCAGATATTGGTTCACAATATTTTCGGAGATATGATTTGTGGAAGTTAGGGAATTTTTTTCATCTCAAAGAGGTGATCGTGGGAAGATCTTCATAGATCTCTCTCTCTGAGCATCAGATTGGAATGATGTAAAAGGTGGCCACCAGTACACGGACTTTAGTTTTTGGTCTATCAATTTTAGAGCCAAAGGAGGAAACAGTGACACGTGGCAAGTCGTAGAAGTTCACTCTACTGAACTAGTCCAAAATTGGGTCATTGTGGGAGATTGGACATAACTTTGCCTTGAGGAATCCAAATTAGATTAGAACTGTGGCATTTGAAAGAAGCTTAAGAGGGTTACTACAGGGCTATATTTCAGATATTGAGGATCTTCAATTATAGAGATAATTCAATTTCAATATCGAGCTCCTCAAAAGCAAGTAAAAGGTGTGTATTTATTTTCCGAATTGCATAAGTCTTGTTTAAATAATCAAGTTGAATTGATTCCAAGGGCATATTGTAGAATAGATATTAGTATTGGATTCTAAAATTGCTCCTAAAAATGATTCAACACCCATTAAGCCTTTAGAAATCTCTGCTATGACTCATGAAGACGAAGAATGACAACATGACATATCAAAATTACAAGAGCAAGTACAAAAAATTTCACTCTCGCCAAGAGCAACAAAAAATGACATGGAAGTTTTGAAGAAAGGCGTGGAAACTAATATGGATGGTTTGAATAAAGGCGTGGAATCTAAGATGCATGGTTTGAACAATGGCATGGAATCTAAGATAGATGACATGGAAGCTGGCATGGAATCTAAGATGGATGACATGGAAGCTAAGATCGATGAGAAAATGGAAAACATTGAAGAATGATTTAAAACAAGACATGGAAGGTTTGACAAATTTGATACAAGAAATGTTTCCTAATGCTGAAAAGATAGTAGAGGAAAATCATGATTAGAACAAATAAATGTTAATCGTGATTTCATAAAATCTAATGTTGGCGGGAAGAACCACCATATTCCAAAAATGGATATGAGGAAGTTTGATGGAAAGGATCCTGTAACATGGATACTACAGATGGAGCAATATTTTGATCTCCATAATGTGCAAAACACACAAAAGGTATGCATTTAAAATTTACATTTAGAACAAAATACATTTGTATGGTAGCAATGGCTTTGCTCCCGTAAAAAAATTGTCACTTGGTCAATTTTTACGGAGGAAATGATCGCACATTATGATGATACAAAGAAAAAAACCTTCTTTAGCCAATTGATAAATCTCAAACAAAAGGGTTTAATGGGAGAGCACATTCAGGACATCCAAAAATTGAATATAAGGGTAACTGATATTCCAGAGGAACATAGGATTAATCTCTAAATATGTACTTTAAAGAATAACATCCAACATGAAGCTCGACATTTGGAACCTGATTCATTGGAGAAGGCATTCAGGTTGGCGATAAAAATTGAATGCAAAATTATAGCGACAAGGAAGCCTACCACTCACTTCTATAAAGAGGGAAGTGTTGCTACTCCTCGATTTCCACAACCTACAAGGTTGAAACCACAACAATTGGAAGAAAAAAGATCAAAAGGGCTTTGCTACAGTTGTGATAGAAAATACAGTAAAGGTCATAAGTGTGCCGAGAAGAAATTGTTTTACATAGATTGTGAAGAGGAAGAAGAAAATGAATAAGAATAGGATATACACCAGAAACCAACCCAAGAAGAGAAAGAAATGAGTCCAACCATATCGTGTAATGCATTGGCAGGAATTACCACTCCTCAAACTCTCAAGATAGAAGGAAACATCAAGAAGAAAAAGGTAATAGTGTTGATTGATTCGGGTAGTACCCATAATTTTATTCATTGTAAGGTAGCCAAGGAATTGAATTGTTTCCTATATCTAGCACCAGAATGTGAAGTGATGGTTGCAAATGGAGGAACTATAAATTTCTCTGGAAAATGCCATAATATCAAGCTAACCATGGGGGAATATGTATTTAATAGTCCAATGCTTTACATTCCTATGGGAGGTGTTGATGTTGTACTAGGAGTACAATGGTTACAATATTTGGGTACGATAGCTTTTAATTTTCAAGAAATTTTCTTGAAATTTTTTTTAGAAGGAAAGGAATTCAAATTACATGGTATTGTAGGGAAGCCGGGAAAGATAATAGGCTCTAATGTCATGAAAAATCTTCTAAATAAAGAAAAACGCGGCATAATTGCACAATTATGCTCAATAGAAGTTCCAACATCAAAATAATTTATTTCTGGAGATCTCTAAGAAGTCTTGGACAATCACTCCAAGGTTTTTGAAACTCCAAAAGGACTCCCACATATTCTTGATCATGATCATGCTATTCATTTGATTCCAGGAAGTGTTCCTCCAAACATCGGGCCTTATAGATATCCTTATGTCCAAAAGAGCGAAATTAAACGTATGATTGCAGAAATGTTAGAGGCAAGTATCATTCAACCTATTCAAATTTATTTCTCTGCTCCTGTAGTATTGGTACATAAGAGGGATGGATCATGGCACATGTGTCCGGATTATAGGAAGCTCAATAAGCTCACCATTAAAGATAAATTTCCCATTCCTGTGATTGATGAATTATTGAATGAATTACATGGAAAAATATATTTTACCAAATTGGATCTTCGTTCAGGGTATCATCAAATTAGAGTGAATACTGAAGATATTCCAAAAACATCATTTCAAACTCATGAGGGTCATTATGAATTTTTGGTCATGCCTTTTGGCCTTACCAATGCACCTTCTACATTTCAAGGGTTTATGAATTCCAACTTCTACATCCAAATGTTTCTTTGGAGTACAAGAGGTGGAATATCTGGGTCATATTGTATCTCATGAGGGTGTTAAGGTAGACCCTAACAAAATTAAAGCCATTAAGGAATGGAAAGTCCCCACAACCATAAAAACGTTGCGAGGATTTCTCGTGTTAACAGGGTATTATCAAAAGTTTGTTAAGAATTATGGGAGAATAGGAGCACCTCTAACAACATTGTTGAAGAAAGATGCATTTTCATGGACTCCTGAAGCAACTAAGGCCTTTGAACATCTTAAAGAGGCAATGTGCCCAGCACCAGTCTTAGCTATGCCCAACTTCACAAAAACCTTTATTGTGGAATGTGATGCCTCAAGAAATGGAATTGGTGTTGTTTTAATGCAAGAAGGAAGACCCATTTCTTTTGAAAGTTTTCCAATCAAAGGAAAGTATTTACAGAAACCTATTTATGAGAAGGAAATGTTAGCAATACTGCATGCACTAAAGAAATGGAGAACTTACCTAATAGGAACACACTTCAAGGTAAAAACTGATCATGATAGCCTTATACACTTTTGGAACAAATACTATCTTCAGAAGAGTAGCAAAAATGGGTCACAAAGATGTTAGGTTATGACTTTGAAATAATATACAAAAAATGGAAGATAAATGTTGTTGCAAATGCACTCCCAAGAAAGAATGAAGAGGTGGAAGCATTGCTTTGTTCCGTTTCTATTAGCCAACCAGATTGGATAACCAAAGCAAGAGATGAATGAAAGAAGGATGAAGAAGTGTGGACACTCATTCAAAATTTGCAGCAGGATCCTAGTACATTTGATACATTTAGTTGGAAAAAGGATTCCTTATGGTACAAAGATCGCTTATATATTTGTAACAATTCCCAACTAAAACAAAAGATTCTTTTGGAATTGCACACTTCTCCTTTAGGAGGACACTCGGGATTTTTAAAAACTTAGCACAGGGTGAAGAAATAATTTTTTTGGGATGGCCTTAAATCTGATATTCAAAAGTTTGTGGCAGAATTTTTGGTTTTCTAGTATAATAAAGTTGAAACAATTAATACCCTAGGTATTCTACAACCTTTATCCATTACAAGTCAATGTTGGGAGGAGATTTCAATGGATTTTTATCAAGGAAGTTTACCTTAAGTCCAAATAGAAAGAGTCTCATCATGGTGGTAGTTGAGCAGACTTACCAAGTATGTACAATTTGCATTGTCTCATCTATTTAAAGTAAGTACAACTGTTACTAGATTTATGCACACAATTCAAAAGCTACATCCAAACCCAAGGGTTATTGTGAGCGATAGAGATCCCATTTTTACTAGAAATTTGTAGACAGAGTTATTTTATTGTTTGGGTACTCAATTAGCTCATAGCTCATATTATCATCCTCAATCCGATGGTAAAACTGAGATAGTAAATAAATTTTTGGAAGGATATCTTCGTTGTTTTGTATCTGATAAAAAAACACAATCGGTCAAGTGGTTACCTCTAGCTGAATGGTGGTATAACACTTCCTTCCATACTGCAGCAAAAATGACCCCATTTATGGCACTTTATCGATATCATCCACCACCCATCACATCATCTTTAAGAGAAAATTCAAAGGTTCAAGTAGCGGAAGATCATGTCGAGCATCAACAAGAAGTTCTCCAACTCTTAAAGGACAACCTGAATTTAGCACAATATCGAATGAAACAACAGACAGATCAACATTGCAGTGAGAGAATTTTTGATGTAGGAGACTGGGTCTCTTTACGGCTACAACCATACAAAAAAATTTCCCTCAAGCAAGCTAAGAGGGATAATAAATTATTGCCAAAGTACTATAGTCCTTACAAGGTGTTGCAAAATATTGGTACTATGGCATACAAATTGGAGCTTCTTGCTTCTTCACGAGTGCATCCAATTTTCCATGTTTCATGCTTAAAGAAGGTTATAGGTGAAAATCTTCTAGTTCAAACAATATTGCCAAAACTTGATGAGGAAGGAAAAATCATATTGGAATCTGAAGTAGTCACGGAAATAAGAACTTGATAGCTACGGAATCGATCAATTTCAGAGTATCTCATCAAGTGGAAGAACCTACCCACTGAAGATTCTACATGGGAGGATGATAATTTTATATAGAAGCACCCAGAGCTACTCAAGCATTGAAGACAACACTTTTTTGATGGAGAGGGGCATGTTAGGTCCATATATTACTAGTATAGTCCCTTACTGTTGTTAGTGTAACCCCCTTATTGTTATTATTGTACCCTTGTAACCACCATATTGTTATATTGTGCCCTTAAATTATTATTGTTAGGTCAGCTAGGATTACATTGTGGCCCCACTAGGATTACATTGTGGCCCCATGGACTCCTATATATCGGAAGGAGGTTTTGTAATTTGAATCATCCAAGAATTGTTCATTCATGTAATGTATTAGAGGTTTCCCCCTCAAAGTGGCTTATTTATAACGCATTTATATCTGTTTTCTTCTATTTTTGGAGATGGTTTCACAACATTGTATTATGTGTTCATTTTCTCTACTTCGATCATCTTCTGTTTGGACTTGGCTACATAAAATTATTGTTTCGTAAGTATTTTTTGAGTTGGTGAAATCAGCAAGATGGTTTTTTTTTTACATTAACCAAGCTTGTATTAAGTTCCATAGTATCTTAATCTATGTTGATGTTTTTAAAGCTATAATTTAATGACTTGCATAGTTTTCTAAAAACACTTGTTTTGAGAATGTGCTTGTTTCTTATATGTTTTTTTAGGTTGATACAATTATAGTTGCAATATATTGTTTACATAGATAAGATGTGTGCTAAGTTCTATGACTTTTTCATCTATGTTCATGTTTTCAAACCAACTCGAATTAACATCACTACATTTTTTTATTAGATTTTTCTATATATTGCTCTTCATTAACTGCTTTAATATGACATGAATTTTTTTTTATTTTACTATATATTTCAAAGATTGATAATACAAATTACCTACATTCATTCCAAATTGCATAACATGGAATATTGTTTCATCTTTCTCAAACACATTGAATTTAGCTACAAAAACCAATGTATTAGTAGACCTTATGTATATAGTAATATTAAAGATATATCATATCTAATAATAAACAAAATGGCCACTTCCTGTCCTCCTTTTTCATATGGAATTTCTAATTGTATAATGTATCATTTTCAATCTTCTATTCTAGGAAATTGCATAATTACATCTCCGGTCATGTATTTTTATATACTGTTTAACACAAATGACTCATTATGCATGATAAAAAATCAAAAAAATTGTGCAATTATGTGCTTTAAATAGGCTACATCATATTCATTCTATGTCAATTGAACCAAAATTTAGGGTGTTGATCATATTAACACTTAAAAATCTCTTATTTGGTACATGCCACTTTGGAACATATTGCTTCCAAATGACTTTCACCGAAAATTCTCTTGAACCCTAAAAATATATTAGACATATGTCTACTCATGGTTTCATCTATTCACATCCACATATGTCCTATTTTTTTGTAAGCTGCTATATTTATTATATATTGATGATAATTTCTTATTGAACATTTGTTGGAGAGGTAAATCCCCTCTGCAGACAGAGGCGATCCCTACTAGCCCAGATCGGGTCTAGCAACAATCAGACATGCAGTGACGTAGGTCTATAGTTACGAAAATGAGAAAACACAATGATTTGCCTACCTCAGGTCCTACGCAATGGTCGTCGAAGAAAGGATGACGCTTCTCATCCTCCGCTTTGGCAGATCACGATCCTTTCGCTTAACACATCCGAACACCTGCACACATGAGAAGAAACACAACGATACACAGCATAGAATCTAAATATTGTAACCATACATCAGTCAGAGAGGATGTAATTCATTGCATCAAAGACAAAGACACATGAATGAAACCATAATCAAAGTTTCTTATCATTAATAATAACAAAGGAAATATAAAACCCAAAGCTCTGATGTTGGATCTTCCTTCGGCAGGGACGACAGCAAAGTACGTCTCAATGAAGCTCATTGGAAATGGGACAAAGATATCTCTCTTCAGCTTGCCTCTCAAAGGCTGTCTGGCGATAGTCTCCTTGCTATGAGTTCAACTCTTCTCTAGTGCTATTAGGACTACTAGCTTCCTAAGGGAAAAGGGCAAGCTTATATAGATGGTGGAAGGGGAGTTGGGATCCCTACAATTGTGGGATTGCCCCTATCCTCAAGGAAGCTTCCATGACAGGTGTAAAACCACCTCCCATACATGGAGATCCACAGCAAAACCTCCCAACTCATTTTAGAGACTCGTTCAAGAGTTTGTTGGAATCAAACTTCTGCCATTTATTTTTTTTTTAAATCCTTATTAATCTTGGCGCGAGAAATACACTGGGACAGAGCGCCAGTTGGGGCGCCCTCTTTGGTGGATTTCCCTCATTGGCGCGAGGGTTGATCTGGCTAGTCGTACCAAGGCCAAAAGATCAGCTTTTAAGGTTTTTTAAAGGGAACTTTCTTCAGAGGAATGATTGTCCTTGTAAAGGGGGATGCCATGAAAGTGGTTTCAGGTTATGTCACTTCTCACAGGTCATGAAAGCATCACTCAAATGTGCGAGATGGGGGATTGCAGGGATAGTGACAAATTACTGTGTAACAGATGACCCCTAAAGCATGAGGCCTGAGAGAGAGTGAGGGGTGAAATTCTTTATGAGAACATGTCCAACTAAAAACACTGCCATCGAAAAACCTGCGTAGCCAAATATAACTGATATCTCAAATACATGATATGTGGTATTGGCACAGCCATCCATAATAGAGTATACAAGGATCAGGATCCAAGGTATGGACGCAGCCATCCAGAAAGGATCAATAAGAATACTCAGGTATGGTCGCATCTATCAAATCAATGATTCATGTAACCAATCATGATAATCCACAAAATCCGCAGCCTGGATTCCATCAGACAAAACCCAGGTTCTTGTGCTCCATCTCAACCCACACAGAGTACAAGTCCTAGCATGTGAATATGTGAGCTGAAGTCAAACATGCAAGAACATCGTCTGATTACTAGCCAATAATGAAAGCCGTTAACAGACGCAAGAGGAACCACCAATAATGATGATGGCCCTCAAGGTACTATAGGTACAATCCACGGAATGTGAACAGTGAGCTAGCATCGAATACCCACAGAATCATTTGATCAAAGGCCAATGATGAAAACCTTGCGTCAAATGCGTAGAACCTGCCATTGAGGCATGTAGGCTCCAAGGTACCTGAAGAGAGTCTCTAGATCAGCTTCCTGGATAATGAGCTGAAGTCGACTGGAAGTGACCTTGATCGAAGGTGGACCATAGTGTTTCCCACATCATCGACACGAAACAGAGGAACATAATCTTTGTGAATCAGGATCAGTAGAGAATCGGAGGAGGGTTGAAAACTGCAGAGGTCAACTTCTCTTGAACATATTGGCGGCGCGACACTAGATTTGGCAGTATTTGACATCAAAATATCTAAGGTCATGGTGACATGGCAAAGAGCAGACGAGCGGTCAAAAGAGATTACCCAAACCTATGGAGGCAAGTAGAGAATGAGATGAGATGTCCCCAAACCGACATGAATGCAGACTAGTGCCATGTTCAAGAGCGACATACTGCCGACATGACGGTGGTACTGGTTCCATTTTTCCCCCACCATTTATGGTGAGTACCTCTTTATTTTTACACAAGCTTGAAGAGGATACCATATGCTTATCATATAAGTTTTTCCTTCAGACAAATCCAATCTAGTACATTTAACAAGCCCTAGGAAGGAGGAACTTGAGTATTGTCATTACAACGGAATCCAATGTCATCAAGTTTTAACGAGTTTGACAAAGGAAGTACTCGGCGTATTTTCATGTTTAGAGAGTTTGAAAAAATAGCGGAAAAGTAAACTCCAACATTCCCTTTTCATAGATAGTTCCTCAGATCCGAAAAGGTAGAGAACTATGTCTAAGAAAACCTCCTAGTTGCGATAGGCTAGGGTATTCCTTTTCAGTAAATAATCTATCCCAGCCCGAAAAAGGGGTAAACTTATACTGGGCAAATGTCGTTTCGCAGCCAATTTAACAATATCAAAGCGACAAGCGACTCGGTAATCTTTTCATATTTAAAGAGTTAGAAAAGAGCTGAAAGATGACTCCACTTGGAGGAACGAGTGGTATAAAGGGTAGCTACTGGTTCCGGTAATGGTGGAACTGCTCTGAACAAATAAAGGTTAAGAGGCTTGCTAACAAGACCACTCATCGCAGCGGTTCCCCAGGAATGGGTAAAACAACCAAGTGAAGGCATATCATCAGCCAAGCAGATAGTGACGATGGAATGAGAAAACCAAGGCTCATCTGGCAAAATAGGTTGATACAATGGCAATCACAAGAGGTAAAATGGGAATGGTTTCATTTTTACACAAGCTTGAAATTAGGAAACTCTTCTTGAAGTAGGTTTCATTTTTACACAAGCTTGAAACAAAGATCAACTATGCTTGAAACTGGTTTCATGTTTACACAAGCTTGAAACAGAAACATATTATGCTTGGAAAAAATTTCATGCCCCCAGCATGGTGACTCAATTCGAGGTACATGCCCCCCAAGCTTCAATCCATATGAAAGGCAGATGGAGTGAAGGTTCAAGTTACAAGATCAAGAGAAAGACTCATCTGGGATTTTATGATATCTTATCAAAGACTCGAATTGAACAGGAAAGTGTTTGATTGTTTTAACGAGGTTGACACATTAAAAGAACTATCCTCATAAGAGCTTGTTTCCCTTTTTAATGAGGTTGATACAGAAGAAAAACTATCCTTGAAACACCTTGTTTCATTTTTTAATGAGCTTGACACAAGAAGATGAACTATGATCCGATGACAACTCATCATGATGAATAAGAATTCATGGCTACCAAGAGTTCTACACCTGATGGGAGAACAACATCTCTAAAATCAGGACCCAATGCCTCGAGCACACGATGTACAACGACACTATCACTGAGTACAAGTATAGGGTAGGTAGCCACATAGTTGACCTGTGGTGGGGCAGATACAACGGGTGGATAAAAAGTAGGAAGGGATGATGGCAGGCTAGTTGCCACATTAGGACCAAAGAACGAAAGCTGATCAATGGTCAGGATCCGTCCTTCATGTGGAAAACAGACCACACGGAAAAGGGAGGAGACAAGCACTCCCATGGCATAGGTGTAATCATGCCCCAAAATCAGATTGAAATCCAAGGGGCCTGGAACAACAATCACATCCATATGGATGGTTTTACCTCCCAATGTAACAGGTAACCTTGGAAGGATCCCTAACAGTTGACTAGTTCTTCAATTAAATGCCAACAGATTCTGTATAACAAGCACAAGCAGCATCAAACCGAAAGATTTCCAAGTAGTTGAGGATAGAACACTAGCAGATGCGCCTTCATCTATAATAGTGCTAGGTATGACCAGACCATAGGTTTGTACCATTATCTCAAAAGGCACATAAGACGGAAGGCGGTATCTTTCAAATCGACTCCAGTCAAAGGAAGCGACCAAACTACATGGAGTGGCTACCATAGAACTGAGATGGTCTTCCACTGGTGCTACGGAAGAAGAAGGATCATCCTCCATGACCTGCATCTTGAAGGCAGGAGGAGTATCCTCTGGGACCTCCATAATAGGATGTAGAGGAGCAGCTTCTTGAGATATAGGGACAGGAGAATCTTTCTCCAAGTCCAAGGAATCTAAAGAAACAAGAAGAACCTGAGGGATGTGAGGTTCACTCTCAACGGAAAAGACCTGGTGCACCACATAAGGGGCCAGTTCAATTGATCCCATGACCAATGGTTGTTCAGGGATGGATTCCTGAATCTGAATTTTCGAGGGAGAGAAATTGACCAAGGATAACTCTTGACCAATTGTAGGATCAGCTGGTGGAGGACTCAAAGAAATTTTTTTGTAACTAGCTGGAAGGCATGGCGTACAAATAGTCAAGTTTTCCAAAACTCGCTTGGCTTCATCCATATACAGACAAAGGTGAATGGCATGGGCCCCCCTACACAACTTACAGGGATTGGCAAGCTTACCCTGCTTCTTAAGATTTTTACCAAAAGTAGCTAAAAATGTGCCCTGAACCTGACTCCCGGAAGACAAAGGCAATGGAGGACGACTGTTGCACCATGCTTCGAGCACCTTGGGAATTCCAGGGAAATCTCAAAGAAGATGGTTTCCCTTGCATATCATGCAAGGGAACTTAACTTTTCATGAAGGGTTGGAAGGTTTATCAAGAGCGGATGTTTTAGGAGCGGTAGCTACAGCCTTAGCCTCTCTTTTCTTGGACTTCTTCTTCCTTGTCTTCTTCTTCTTCTTCTTAGCCACCTGGTTACTTGAATCCAGACTTTCACTAGGTGAAGTAGAAGAGGAGGATGCAGAAATAGGCGAAGAAGGGGATAGGTCCACCTTGGAATCAACATGGCGTTTTTCAGGTGGAGGAACTGATTGAATAGTAGCTGTGGAATTCTTGATCACAGAGGTTCAAAACAAGCAAACATGCAACCCAACAGTTAATCCAGGGAGGGACAACATTGCCATATAAGGAGCGCCAACATTTTCAAAAGGAGGAAAAGGAATCAGATTCCCATTGGAGGGGATTCCTTGGTCGGATTCCCAATCGAGTTTACTAATGAAAAAAATAAAAAAAATAAAACAGAGAGCAGATCAGGTATGGTGGGAGCTAAACATAGGTTCTAGAGCATAAAGAGACAAACTAAAAGAGCAAATGAACCAGACAGAATCCAAATGCAATCCAATCAAATCCCCAGTGGAGTCGCCAGTTTGTTGGAGAGGTAAATCCCCTCTGTGGATAGAGGCAATCCCTACTAGCCCAGATCGGGTCTAGCAACAATAAAACATGTAGTGATGTAGGTCTCTAGTTTCAAAAACAACAAAACATAACAAGTTGCCTACCTTAGGTCCTACGCAATGGTCGTCGAAGAAAGGATGACACTTCTCGTCCTCCGCTTTGGCAGATCACGATCCTTCCGCTTAACACGTCCGAACACCTGCACACATGTGAAGAAACACAATGATATACAACATAGAATCTAAATCTTGTAACCATACATCAGTCAGAGAGGATGTAATTCATTGCATCAAAGACAAAGGCACATGAATGAAACCATAATCAAAGTCGCTTATCATTAATTATAGCAAAGGAAAGATACAACCTAAAGCTCTGATGCTGGATCTTCCTTCGGCAGCATCGAGCGCAGAGCACGTCTGAATGGGGCTCGTCGTAAATGGGACAAAGCTCTCTCTCTTTAGCTTGGCTCTCAAAGGCTGTCTGGCATTAGTCTCCTTGCTATGAGTTCAACTCTTCTCTAGTGCTATTAGGACTACTAGCTTGCTAATGGAAAATGGAAAGCTTATATAGATGGTGGAAGGGGAGTTGGGATCCCTACAATTGTGGGATTGGCCCTATCCTCAAGGAATCTTACATGATAGGTGGAAAACCACCTCCCATACATGAAGATCCGGAGCCAAACCTCCCAACTCATTTTAGAGACTCGTTCAGGAGTTTGTTGGAATCAAACTTCCGCCATTTATTTTAAAAAAAAAATCCTTATTACTCTTGGTGTGAGAAATACACTAGGACAGAGTGCCAGTTGGCGCGCCCTCTTTGGTGGATTTTCCCCATTGGCTTGAGGGCTGAACTGGATAGTCGCGCCAAGGCCAAAAGATCAGTTTTTAGGGTTTTTTAAGGGAAACTTTCTTCAGAGGAATGATTTTCCTTGTAAAGGGGAATGCCATGAAAGTGGTTTCAGGTTATGTCACATCTCATAGGTCACGAAAGAGGCCCTCCAATGTGCGGGATGAGGGATTGTAGGGAAACTGACAAATTACTATGTAACAACATTTTTTCCTGAACAAAAGTGGTTGAAAATACCCAACAATTGGATTTCGTAATGGAACAATATGTCATAACTGTCTTTGAAAATATTTGAATTGAAATGCAAATATATATTCATGTTTGTCTTTTAACAAAGTCTTATCCGAATTTTTATCCAATTTGATAACCAATATATACAAAATATGTCCCCCCAAGGTTCTCCTTCTTCCACAGTTATATAACTTAAACTTGATTTGGTCATCCTTCCGAAGTAAAAATTAGGTATATTTATACCATGTACTTCTATCAATGTATCTATATTCAATTGGCATTCAAAATATAATATTTCTTCATTTTTCCATTGATGTAAACAATTTTTGAAATGTTCTATCCTTCCTTCACATAGCTTTGTTGAGGTCTATCCAAAATGCAATAGATTTCACATAGTATTGGATAGTAAATCTCATACAACATATGTAAAAAAAAGAAAATGAAATAGATTATGTTTATTTATAATTTCGTCGGTATGATCTTGTTTTATAAGAAACAAACAATTCCTCATTGATTCTTTAATAATGACTCTTCAAACATGTTCTAAATCTGCTATGAGTTATTGCTCCATGATAACCAAAATATAAACAATGGACATGAAAATGAAAAACATGATATAGGTAAACACAATAAATCCATAAGATAATAAGAAATAAACACATTAATATCATATTTATATCCACGTCAATTCCCATAAAACTCTTCTATACGAACAAGATTTCGGATTCTAAAACAAATGAATCTCATTGTACGTGATAAAATTATTGTAAAATATATCCCTTTATTTGGAAACAACTAATGTGCATAATTATTGCATTAATAAGACAAATGTACAATAATCAGAATAACACTCTTCACTATCGATTTCGAAAACTATAGGAAAAACCGTTCATAATGAGTCCCATTGATAACTAATAAAATATACATTGGGAACATGCATGCAAAAAAATTAATCATGAACACTTGGCCAATGAAACTATGAACAGGTTACTTTTTAAATTTATGTTACAAAAGCTTCATAAAACCGAAAGCTTATATTGGTTTTTGGCTTGTGTCACATAAAAAATGTGTGCAAGAAAAATACACAATATTTTTATCACAAATTTATGCACCTTAGAATGCATTCTCCCTCTACAAAATTCTCTCACACAATTTCCCTCCACACAACATTTCTCTTTTAAACCATTTCAACCACTTAATATTACTCACTATGCACTATGTATCTATAGAAAATACTATGTTGAGTATTTCATCTCTTTTATTCCCTATGGCTTCAAGCTCAAAAATAATGTGCACTAGTTTTCTGATTCTATGAGAGCATGCATATTTTACTTGCTTCATTTAATTACAACTCATTGATTCCTGCAAATTTTGCCTCTAGATCAAAAAGGAAATAAAGCCTCTAGCTAGAAGGACATAAGCTATTATTTACAAAATACTTGTCTCCTTCGAGATCATCTTCAATGAACTTGACAAATGACTTAGTTCTTTCAATTAAAAGCTATAAATAAAAATATAATTTCCACACATTGTGCACATTCATACATTGTAATAAACATAGTTAATATTTACACATGAAAATTAGACTTTACCAAGTTTATTATGTTCAAATATTTTAGTTTTTTGATACATTGTATATGATGTCTAACTGAATGAAATAATGCATCTGAAGCTACAAAATATCCTAAAAAATAGTTTCTTTTCCTTTAGATAGATTAGTGAGAAAATTGTACTTTTCGAGTTAATGGAGAATGATAGTCTCGCTGACTGTCTCTTCAATTTCAAAACATCAGCATGCATAACATGGTCTGACTGGTACAAAACTGTAGTGTGCATAATTAGGGGATAACTTCCTTCAACTAATTCCCCAAGCTGGACATTATTACAAAAACTTGAAGTACGATGTTGTTCAATCAAACTGACACATTTTTACATAGATGAGGAAAATATATAGGAAAGTTTCATTGTGGTTCCTCCGCACCTCCATGAACATGTAATCTGGCCACTCCCTAACTACACAACCATAGATTCCACTCTTCTACTCATTGTAATTATAAATATGAATGTGAATTTTATTGTGACAACTAAATTAAGTATTAACTAGTTGTTAACTAGTACTATGACATTTTAGTTATTATTTTAAAGAAAGACTTAAGAATTTATTGTTTTCTGGAAAAGGTTATTTTTTTGTTAAGAGAAATAAAATTACTTATGGAAAAGTAGTTCAATGAAAATTAAAAAAAATATTGATGGTAAAAGTATTCCAAGAACTAAGAAGTGGTTGGCTAGTTTTGAATAGTTACCTATTCCTATGAGAATAAAAGGTACATCCCAGTGAGGAAAAGGGGTTTTGTTCATTAACTAAGGAAGAGAATGAGGAATTTCCTGAGCTGGTAGAGACTTGTGTTAATCACTCAGTGTTCCTCATAATTTTTGGTATTGACTGGGCTTGGGCTGCTTAGGTCACAACAGAAAACTCTGTCAACCTATACCACTCAGGTGTGGAGCACGAGGGAAAGAGAAGGAAGTAATTGCCTCTCTTGATGGTTGGGTGGACATCATCAATAGATTACCCATTCAGATAAGTAACTGTTCATTTCAGTAATTTAAACGGGACGATATTATAGGATATGTAGACAGGTATGTGCTCAACTAGCTTTAAGGAAAACAATATTGTGATGGAAAAATGTTTGAAAAGCATGAGTTCTGAAAATATTTATATGTTTAGAAAAATATTTATGAGTTCTTTAAATTATATATGAACCCTACAAATTGTTTCTAAGATCAGTAAATATGACTATAAGAAGGAAATGCTATAAGGGAGAACTGTATATGGCCATACTTAAGTAAATACAGGAGTTTTTGTGTTAACTTGCTACAGAAATAGTAAATTTCTTAGTAAATTACACTATAATGACTTAAATCTCTTAAATATGAGTAAACAATAATATTAAGTAAAAGAACAAATATGCTATTGGACAAATTATGTATACAGTAAAACTCGAAGAAAGTAGTCGAACTATAGAACTATTTCATTTCAAACAATTGGGGAGTGAGCTATTGGTTCTAGGTACAAGGTGGAACCTCAGCCCATAACACATCGTTACTCTTACCTATTTGTACATAGAAAATAATTAGAGGTGGTCCGGTCACCTAAACAAAAAGTAGATAAAAATTTTGTGTTGGTAATATTAAAATATGGAAAGAAAACAAATATGCAAGGATGAAGATTATTGTTTCCAGAACTGTATAGTATGCAGATAACCATATATATAATAAGAATAATCAAGACCAAGATACATTGAAAAGAGATAGAGTGGAGAACAAAAATACATGGAACGACTAGAGTTTCAGTACTCACCATAGCAACCTGTTAACATGAAATTCATATATTGAAAAAATAACAGTGAGTATATGTATAAACCACATTGAGAACATAGTTCATTAAAACAATAAGAATTTCTTTGAAGAATTCTAACACAAGAGTTAAAATGAGAAACTGCGTAGAGAACAGTCTGAAAATGGAAATAAGTTCTTACATAATTATACTTTACAAATTATGAAATACATAAACTAAGTCTAGGAACTCAACCGAGACCAAAAGGATTGGTTCGGAGGAAACCCACTTAAAAACCCCAGTAAAATTGAAGGAAATTATAATCATACTACAATTGCAGAAATTCCATGCAAATGGAAGAAAATCAACTTCAGATTTCGTAGGCTAGAAAGGAATCACTGAGAAACTTGACTGGATCTGTAATCTTCAGGACATAAACCCAAGTAGTATTATACTAAACAATTCAAGGAAGGGGAAGAAGTCCTTGTGGACAAAGCAGTTTGACATAAGAGTACCTGGAAGTGCAGCATGGTACTGTTATTAGAGAGAAAAACCTCAACACTCAACCCTGAAGGAAGATTAGTAGAGGGACCTTGCCTTCAGGTAAGAGTGTACCTACAATAACAAGAAACCAAATCATTAAATGTTGGCACAACGATAATAAGCTAAGGTTAAACTCAAAGATTAACCGAAAATGAAAACCCTACAATCTTATTTACTTGAAATGACAAACCACCAAATGATATGTCAAGCGTCGAGCTGGAGAATGAAAGACCGAAAAAAGAGTTGGGTATTAAAACTTCATAAATTAAATGTGTAAACTGACGGTTGAATAAGGTAAACAAAGTGGAAAAAAACCTTTTAAATGAACTATAAGTGTTACTTGTGTTGGCGAAATGAGGGTTGGGAGATGCAATGGTCCGGTAATCCTGCATTGGCAGTAGTGGCCGAAAACTTTTCCAAATTTCCACAGAAGGTTAAAAAGGGTAATCTTGTTCCCAACTGAAGGAAAAATGCATAGAAATTACCCATTCTCGGGCCACATCCAGGAGCGGTTAACCATTACAAGCACCCTTATTAACTCATTACAGTATGAGCCAGAGGAGGGCATTGAACCTGTGGCATCAAATCCTCGACAGGATGGAGACCAAGCTCATTGTGCGAACAAAGAGGAAATGTGGTGAAACGGTTAGGGTTGCGGGTTAATAATTGGCAAATTCCTGTCAACAAATTTCACCGTAGATTTCCAAAAGATAAAATGGTGTGCAAGAGGGAAGATGGCCCATTGTAATATAAACACATATCCGATAAAATATAACAATTGGTCTAGAAAGAAATAACTAGGACATGACAGAGGATCGGTAGTACAAAACATTTATCAAGACAATTAATAGAAAAATGCGATGAACATCAGAAGTTTAAAATCATAGTCATATATAATGTTTGGGTATATGAGTGTATTGGAATTTTAAAGCTATAAGCAGAGGTTCTTCACCTTTGAAATTATGTAAACCAATGTGTCTTATATACATACAAACCCAAAACCATATGAGCATGATTAGTATCGTGCCATAAATGACTTTTAGAGTTTAAACATGATGTTTAACCCTATGGTAAGAATTAAAAAGAAAAATTATTTATTTATTTGTTACATTTTTTATGTCGCTGCATTCATGGGAAATACAACATAATGATGAATTTAAGGTATGTCCTTATATAGATCATCTATCACATAAAGACAGATAGATAAAAAACGCAACAGATAGATATATTATTTATCACATTAAAATGACACATAATTTAATATTATATATTAATAATAATTATTTAATACACAAATTTGAAATCACAATTGCACATAGTATTGAGAAACATTCTGTTGGAGCATAAAAAGGTATCTTTTAAACACCTAATTAGCCTACATTAATCATCAATCTGGGAGAAAATTTTTATTTCAAGAGTGTACTCTATCTGAGGCTGTAATTAACTAAGAGTAATGCTATGAAGATGTAGTACAAAATTCTAAATACAAGAGTAAATGGATGCTTGTAAAGAAATCTAATTACATTAACATAAATGGAAATGCTCTGAAATCAATCTGATAACCATTGATCAGGGATACAGTAGCAGTAACTCCTTCCCTTAAAAGTCGATGCAACTTAAATCACACTAAGGCAAGATAACCAATCTAGGGACTTGGAAGCAGTAACCAGTGTCCTCTACAGTTGGTGGTCTTTTTCTTAAAGGAGTCAAAAAGAAATCAAACTCAATCTAAAAGGAACTTCAAAGGCTAGAAAGGAACAACAACTCGTAATTCTGATGCATACACAGCAACTGTAACCAATCTATTTGCTAATCTGAAGCTATGAATCAGAAATGAACAGTAAACAGAAATGGAACAACAACATGAATTGAATAGCAATTATAAACTTAACCCAATCAAGAAACTAATCCCGTCGAAAGCCAATACTACAAAACAGTCAATTATAACAAATTATAAACCAATAGAATAGCAACTCGAATTGAATATAGAACAACAAAGATTTTTAAAGATAACAAGGTAAATAAAAAATGAATACACTTCTTGCAAATGATAAAACAGCAGTGCAGTTCATTAATGCTTTAAATCAACAGCAATCAATCAAACTCTATAATCGTAATAAACTTAATTGCAACTTCACACAACAGTAAGAAAAGATTAGAAATACAAAGAGCAGGGTAATTCCACCAGAGCCGGGCCCTAAGCACCAGTGAAACACTGCTAGGCTACTTCAGAACTTGAGAGATGAAATGAAACGAGTCTTTAATATTAATCGAACGTAAAGTATTGCAAAGACTGCTCTCTTAAAGACGAGAGTCAATAAAACACAATATTACAGAGGAAATGTTTTGAATACAAGAATCTCTGACCCCTTTAATCACTAAAGGTGCTTCCTTAGATATCAGACCTTGACGGAAAAGATGAGGAATAAGGTGAGGCTTGAACAGTGATCCCTCAGGATCGAAGGATCCTAAGGGATTCACTTCCCTTCATTTAGTTATCATATGGTTTACTTTGACCGAAGCCGAGTTGTCCCCTACCTTTTCTTAGCAATGCATTTGTATTTCCTTGTCTTTGGCAGGATTTGGTCTAACGCTCGTGGAACAACAGTTGCATTCATCTCGGCCTCGCCTTTGGTACAGCTGTTCACTTCGTCTAATTCCTGTTTTATCAACAAAAAGTAATATTTAGCCATGTTTTTACAATAAACATAAACCTTGCTAATTCTACCATAATTCTTATAATAAATTACCTTTCTAAGGTAAAAATGCTTATGTCTATAGTAAAAGAATGTGAAAATACACAGTGATTTCATACCTTTTCCACTGCCCAACATACCCCCCTGCTTAATCTTTTTCATGTCCTCACGAAAACTATAGTTCACATGGAGAGTAGTTAAAGAATAAGCCGGATAAGGTTTGTCATCAAAAGGCCTAAAACCATGCAGTGCAGCTAATGCTTCGAAAACATGCTTTGTCTATCCTTCGAGTAGTTCATAAATGGATTTGTAGTCTGCAGCAGGATACCATGCAATGGGGCTTCGAAACCTACACCCTAGCTAGAATTTTCCTTCTTTTAAAATGAGATTACTATAGGAAACCAAGCGGTCTGTAGCTAGCCAAAAGTTTTTATAATTAAATGGTTCTCTATTTTGGACATTCTGATTGGAAATTCTCCATCAGACCTTAGCTTCTATGTAAGCCTGGTTTCTAATAGATAGGAAATAATCAGTGTCATTCAAGATAATTGATTTATGGACAAGCCCCAATTCTTGGATAGCACCTTCCTTTGTCATCAAACTCTTCTTCTTAGCCCAAAATTGAGATGGGTTCTCAGGTTCACTCCTAGCCCACAAATCTAATTCATTTTCTTGCCTTTGAAAAACACTATAGGCTTTAAGCCATTTTAACTTATTAACAGCAAAGGAAATAAACGCTTGGTGTTGGATATCTCCCACAAAAGGGCTAGGGTTTGACTCATAATCATTTTCAAGTATTAGATTATGAAAATAAAACTCACACAAAAGGCGTTGTACCTTTACCCCATAGAGTTTGCAGCATGATACAAAGTCATCTATAGTTTTTAGCTCTATAGATTTCCAGGCCCTAACTGCCTTAATCTTTAGCTGTAAATATCTTTCTAATAAAAATAAAGCATATATTTTGGTAGGGCATCTACAGGCTAAGACACCAATGTACAATGAGCAGAGAGTGTCCATTCGATTATGGACTAGTTTTAATTGATTCGTTACCTTTTCAGCCTTTTCCTCTGCTCTTTGACACTTTTCATGGGCTTCAGCTTCTGCTTCATGGATAGCCTTCATTTTCTGATGAAACTCCTAATATCTCTTCCTAGGGACAGTGTCTTCTTCCAACTTTTTCGTTTCCAGTCGAGCCTCTGCCAACTCCTCTTGGAGTCTGGCTAATGTAGGGTCACTAAAAGTATGCTCACTACTAGCTTGCATATTTTCACTTGAAGCGGGTCCCTCTAGAATAGCTTGTGTTGGAACAGCTGTTTGTTGTTCCGTATCTCCATAATTAGGCTCAGGCATGGCTTCTGTAACTTGGGGGTTCCTCTTAGCGGCCACTTTTCTCTTTTTCGAAGCTCGCTTGGTGGCTATGATTCTTCTCTTTGGGGCTCGCTTGGGAATTTGTTTCATTATAAGAACCCTAATGGTTTGCCTGAGTTGTTACATGAGTATGTGAAGCTTCATTCGTTCCCTCCAAAGCTTTCAAATCTCAGTTACTTTCCTCTTTTTTCTCAATGGAATGGTTGTTCCTTTTTCTGAACCTGTTTTCTCAACAGGGTTTTGGTCCACATGAGTCGTGCCTTCAATTAGGTTCTCTTCTTGGTTTTATTCTTCAATATTCATATGCCCTTGGCTAGATTCTTTGGGAATTACACCCTCTGTTGAATTTGCAATCCCTTCAGAACTTTCAGGTTGAGATATTGCTTCAATGTTCTCCTTTTCTTGTTCATGCCTTTCAGGGGAAACAACCCTAGCTGACTCTATCACTTCATTAGGGTTTGTTGTTTCATTCAGCATTTCTTCAGCTGTTTCTTTTTAGACAGTAGAGTTCTTTGGTAATTGATTAATATCAATTTTAAGGTACAAAGGGCTATGAGGCTGCACATATTCACTCATACTGGCCATAATTTGGGCCAATTGGTCTTCCCTTAAAGGGCTTCATGGTGAACTTACAGTAGTATTTTCGGGAGGCTTTGTTCCTTCTCTTCCACTGCTATGATTTTCTTCGTCCTCCTCACAGGTATGATAGCTTCCTTCTTCCTCATCTGAATATCAAATTTCTCCTTCAATTTCCTCTTCTTCTGCACTGGTCTGTTTCTTATCACTAGTGTGGTGACTCATTTCTTCTTCATCCAAATCGTGAATTTCTCCCTCCATTTCTTCTTCTTCATCTATACGAGGACTTCCTCCTTCCAATTGTGGAGGCTGTTCATCCTCTGAGCTGGGAAATTCCCAGGGCTGGCTACTACTACCCGAAAGTCCTTCTATCATTCCCGTACTTCGTTTCGAATGGGGCGATTGCATGCAAATTAATGGTTCAGCTATTGAGCCAACCATTCTCTTCCATTTAGGGGCAGGTAAGGCTAACCCTCCATCAATGGAGAATATCAAATATTCCCAGTTGGTCTGTTGTTGGACAAGACTACGACTGACTATTAATCTGATTAGACAATGGTGGCTGACCATCATGTGTGCGTGCTAGGATTTTCTTATACTATGGGCAATATCATGCAGTAAGGAATTTAAAAATGCAGGAAAATTTACAGTGCATTTGTATTTTAATAAAGCCATTAACTTAAGGTGGTGGATTCTTACCATGTCTTTCCTTCCATCACATGTTATATAGGCCTGCACTATCTTGGCCAATTCCATCCATGGTTCTCCCAATGATGCTGGCTGAACTCCTTTTCCTTTGACAACCAATGTCTGTCTGTCATCCTAAAAAATATTCATGACTTCTTGAAGCCTGACCTTCTTCTGAGTCCATATAGTTCCTTGTGCTGGTATGCCAGACACCTCTGTAATTATTTCATCGGATACAACTATTTGTCTTCCTCTAACCATGGAGTATCCTTCCTACAAGTTCTGTAAAAATTTGGTGGCCACTGCTTCATGGGGTTGTTTCATCCTCGTAAAATATGTAATCCATCTTAATCTTTCCAAAATCTCTCGTGCAGCATCAAAAACAACTAGCAACTGCAGCTCACTGTGAATTGGTCATCCTCCCGTCATCTCTGCACACTGTTAGTACTTTCCAAACACATAGTGATCGTAATGGAACAACACAACACAGTGAATTGGAATAATGTCATTAAATTTTTGTTATTCCCTAGAATGCAGGGATTTGGTTCGCATACAGGTAAATAAATATTGGGATTTTATCTGAATGCAGACATCCGTGCCCCCCCTGAAGGATGATAGGTCATCCTTGACCGTCAATTGAGAGAGGAAAGTGTGGCACAACAGTAGTACAACAGGAAAAAGTAGGAATAATTATGATACATTCAATCAAATTATAACAATCACTGAAATCAATGCGTGTGATAAATCGTGAATAGATATAAAATCATTTGTAATGATTCAAATATAAGGAGAAGGGACAGCTTAAGATAAACATAAGTACAGACGCGTTTATTACCCACTCAAAATAATGTGATCGATTTATGATGATTTTCATGTATAATAGGTTCAAAATCAAAGGTTAAGGATTCATAATTTCATTTGATATTTAAATAGAGATATAGGAAAAAGGTTTTAATATGACTATTGATGTGTATAAATGTGACTCCAATACCATCAGCATAGCTCTGTTGCCCACAGGTGTCCATAAATTTGACAGAGTTTCTTTCTCACCCTTGGAACCATTGTCCTTTAGTTATGCTGAGGAAGTGCTTGTTGAATGTCATAACCGAGGCCATTGTGCTGGCTTGGTGACCAGATAAATCACAATGCTATTCACTAGGAAGAAGTGAAAAGTGGGCAGGCTGACTCGTGATGAGACCTCCTATTCCAAGGACTTCTTAATTTTTTTTTTAATTGTCCATTGGACCATATCCCTGGTTTAGTGGCCATGATGGGAATGCCACTTCACTGACTTCCTTATGATCATGGTAGGCTGGCTCTTGATGAGACACCCTATCCTCCATCTGCCAAATCATAAAATTATTAGTGAAATAGGTAAATATTTTCTTTTCCTTATAGCACTTCCTATTTATATATAAAGGATGGCTCAGCACTCCTTAAGAGTATGGATGTTGGAAGAAGTATGAAAATCTCAATAGAAAGGAATATGCCCTTATTCCTACTCCATAAATAAAAATCAAAGAAAGTTATAACATATGGGAAGAACCGACATAATAAGGATAATCGATCAGATTAATTTAGTGGTAGTAAGATAACAAAATCATGTTATTGATTATGTCCCTTTTTCCTTTTTCTTATCATTACTAAACAACTTTCTTAAAAATGACGATTTATTTTGATTTTCTGATTACAATAAGCTTTAATTTGTATGATTGTATATGAATAATATGTTTGCCTTTAGAAGAGTCATCAAAAATCCTCAAAATTATAATCTAAAACTAAAACAATCCACTCAAAAGGTGTTGTTCCTTTAAAAAGAACAGCAGAAACAATCTACGGAACTGTTGTTCCTTCCGAAAGGAACAACAAGAATAATCTGCGGAACTATTGTTCCTTCCGAAAGGAACAACAAGAATCTGTGAAACTATTGTTCCTTTCGAAAGGAATAGTAGAAGTGTTGTTCCTTTAGAAAGGAACAACAAAAACTCAAAACAAGCGAAATAAACAGAGTTTTTGAAAAAAAATAGAATTCCATGAAATAAACAACAAAAACTCGAAATAAAAAGAGAGTTGAAAAAAACGAATTCCATAAAAAAAAAATCCAAATAAATGAACAATATTTATGTACAAAATTTAAAAAAAAAAATTAATTTAATAAATTGGTGCGGAGGAGGAGTTATCCCCTTCAGCCAGAATTTTCATGGTAGAATCTTCCCGTAATTGTTGGTGAAAGGATTCTCGGGTAAGCAGTTTATGATACAATCGTACTCGATGACCGTTTACGTTAAAGGAATGTCCAGATCCATCAATGGTGGCTAATGTAATAGTGCCATTATCATGAACTTTTTGAATTTCATAGGGTCTGAGCCATCGTGTCTGGAATTTCCCTGGGAAATTCTGAAACCTAGAATCATATAGGAGTGCCCAGTATCCTTCGTGGAAGATTTTTTCTTTGATAAGGGCGTCATGCCATTTTTCTCTCTGTTGTTGGATTAAAGTTGTATGCTAAAGAGTAGGGAGCCGTATTTCATCTAATTCATTAATTTACTGCAGTCTTTTGGCCTGGGCTTCATTTAAATCTAAACCCACCTTTTGAGTTGTTCTTATTGTCTGAATTTCAAATTCTATTGGAAAGATGGGTTATTTTCCAAATACCAATTTATATGGTGAATATCCCGTAGTGGGTCTCCACATTGTTCGATATGCCCACAATTCTTCTGGAAATCTGTAGGCCCAATCTCGCCTATGTGAGGTAGCGATTTTTGTTAATATAGATTCAATCAAATTTTTCGTGTTCTCTACTTGGCCATTGGCCTGTGGGTGGTATGGGGTTGTAATCTTGTGCTGAATGTGATAGATTTGTAGTGTTTTAGATAGTTTATTACCTACAAACTATGTTCCTCCATCTATAATTATATCCCTTGGGAGGCCATATCACACAAAGATTTGGAAAAGAAATTGTATTACAGAGTCCTCTGTAGCTTTTAAAAGTGCCTCTGCTTCAACCCATTTGGTGACATACTCAGTTGCAACTAGGATGTATGTTTTTTTGGTTTGATGGAGCGCCAATAGGGCCAACAAAATGAAGCGCCCAACGTTCAAATGGTTCAATTACTAGTTGAGGGTTTAGAGGCATTTCGTCAAATTGCCTAGGGCGACCTGCCCTTTGACAACTATCATAGGCCTGCACAAATTTTTTGGCATCTTTAAAGATGGTAGGCCAATAATAGCCTGTTCGTAAAACCTTACGAACAGTTCTATGATCTACAAAATGCCCGCCACACTGTCCATCATGGCATGCTTTCAAAATATCAAATACCTTGTCCTCCCGAATGCATCTTCTTATTTTCATATCTGCCCCTATGTGAAATAGGTAGCCCCAAATCCAAGAGAATCAGGTACTACGTTGTATTATCTCTTTTCATTCGTTAAGGGATAGATGTTTAGGTAATTTACCAATTGCCAAATAATTTTCTATATCAGCATACATTGGGGTTCTGACAGTAACAACGAACAAATGTTCATCTGGGAAGTGGTCTTCAACTGCTTCTGTATCTGTTGGCTTTGGCATTATTGACAGAAAATCAGCTACAGGGTTCTCTTTCCTAGGTCAATCTTTGATTGTAATGTCAAATTCCTGCAATAAAATCAACCATCTTGTCACTCTTCCATTTGTAATAGGTTTATTTGCTAAGAATTTAATGGCAGAGTGATCATTATATAGTACTACAGGATACCAAGTTATATAATGTCTAAACTTATTTACAGCATGTACTAGAGCTAAAAATTCCTTCTCAGTCACAATATAATTTAATTCATTAGGGGATTGATTTCTTCTAATATGATAGATTGCATATGGTTTCTTGTCTTCCTCCTACCCAAGCACTGCTCCAATTGTTTTGTCTAAGGCATCGGATGAAATTTGGAATGGCAAATTCCAATTTGGGCCCCTCATCACTGGGGCTGTTGAAAGAAGCTTTTTCAGATCGTTCAAGGCATTGTCACATTTATCTGTCCAAATAAAATCAACATTTCCAGTTAGTGCATATAAAGGTGTAGCTATTTGAGAATAATGTTCTATAAATCTCCTATAATAACCAGAAAATCCAAGAAAGCTACGTACCTCTGTTTGTGTGGTGGGTGTGGGTATTAACAAAATTATCTGAATTTTGGCTGGGTCCACTTGAATTCCAGCTACTGAAATATAGTGCCCTAAGATAACTCTTTCGGTCATCATCATATGACACTTTTCATGGCTTAAACAAAGCCTAGTGTCAATACATCTTTGCAACACCTTTTCTAAATTTTCTAGTTCAGGCTCAAAATCATCCCCGTAAGGTCTGAAGTCATCCATATATACTTCGAGCCCTTCATTTCTTAAGTTTTCAAAGATGCTAAGAATGGCCCTTTGGAATGTAGCAGGGGCATTGCATATGCCAAAGGGTAAGACTCGGTAGGAAAATGTTCCCCATGGGCAGGTAAAAGTAGTTTTATCTTGGTCTTCAGGGGCAATCTGGATTTGATTGTACCCACTAAAGCCATCGAGGAAGGAAAATAATTTCTTTCTTGCCAATGTGTCTAATACCTGGTCAATGAAAGGAAGATGAAAGTGGTCTTTCTGGGTTGCCTTGTTAAGTTCACGATAATCTACACATATTCACTTTCCATTCTTCTTTGGTACCACTAATAATGGAGTGACCCACTTGCTATCAGATATTGGGTAGATGAATTTAACATCCAATAGTTTTTGTAATCCAGCTTTCACAATATCGTTAACGTGAGGGTTTAGTCTTATTTGGGGTTGGTGAATGGGTCTCGCGTCTTTTTCAATATAGATGTGGTGTTTACACAATTGGGGGTCAATTCCCTTCATGTCTGGGTAATCCCATGCAAAGGTTGCTTTGTATTTTCGTAATAATTGGACCAACTTCTCTTCTTGTTCAACAGTCAGATTTTTGTTAATGTTTAGAGTTTTTCCCGGATCAATTTCTAAAATTTGACTATTGTACACAGAAGTAGTGGGTATTACTTGATCAAGAATGTCTTTCAAAGTATCTTCTTCTTCTTTATTATCAAATGCTACCTTGATCATGTGACATTGTAGATGGGATCTGATTTTTGGTTTATTAATAAAACTATTGATGATATCATCCTCTGTTTGATCTTTAAAATCAAGAGCATTTTCTATAGTTAGAGGTGATCTCATATTTTCCATAAGATATGATACAGGTTGTTTTCTTGTTTTGATTATTGATAGACTTGCCTGGGCTGGGGGATATAAAGCTAAATTCTTGACATAGTTTCCCATTGTTATTGTCATGTTGCCTTGTCGACATCCAATATAAGCATCGCCAGCTGCCAACCAAGTTCTACCCAAGATTAACCGATGTCAATCTAGCAGGTTCTTTGGATTGATAACTAGGAAGTCAGTAGGGTATTCCCAGGAATCTACAAATACCATTACATCTTGTAGTGTACCTTTTTGTTTGACTACCAATCGGTCAGCCAATTCCAATAAGGTTGTTGTTGGTTCTAGTGATGTAATGCCATGTTTTTGATAGGTGGTGGTTGTTAGGATATTGATTGCTGCTTCCAAATCAACTAAGGAATTTGGAAACAATTGCCCATGGATTTGCACTGTTACTATGGGATTTCCTGGGTCTTCATATTTTATAGGTGTTTCCACTCATGATAATAAGTCAGATAAACTACTGACTATTTGGACAGTTAGATTGGTGGTTGTTCTCCTCTTTGGCTTTTTTATGCATAATTCCTTAATGGTTTTTGCATATATAGGAATTTCTTGAATGGCTTGGAGGAGAGGGATTTTTATACACAAATTTTTTTAATTCTCCAAGAAGATCAAAATCAGGATGTTCTAATTGGCGTGGTATGATTGATCGTTCTGGGAATGGTGGAGAAGAAATTGTTACTTGTTGTTGATTTTTTTGTTGAACCTCCTTCTCCTTTTGTAACATTTGTTCTATAGGTAACGGATCTTCAATATGAACATTGTTGTTTCTCTCTGTTTCTACCATGCGCCCAGACCTTAATTAAATGTCATTACACTCCCTCAGTTCAGTTTCTAATTCTGGGGGTTCCATTATTTGGACAGACTGAACTGGCCTATTGTTTGGGTTTGGGTTGGGCTAGGCTAGGAGTTGTGGTCTTAAGTTGGTCTGGGGGTTTGTATAGGGAGCTAGCAGTGTAGGTTGAGAAAGAGGAATTGTTCCAGCTAGCTGATTTGTAGGTCTTTTCCAATTTGACTGCCAGGCCTGACTCTGCGAAGTAGAAGGGGACCATTGTGTTGGATAGTTATTATTTTTCCAAAACGGTGAGCAGAAAGGAAAATGAGGCCAATTAGTTTGATTTGTTTGATTTGGCCAAGATGTTGTAGGGAATGGCTGTTGTGACCAATTCGGGAAAGGTGGTTGATTTTTCCACATTCCACTATATTGCTAAGCATTGTATTGAGGAGGCTAAAAAGAATAAAATGGATCAATTGGCATTCCTGATTGTTGTGGCTGCCATTTTCGGCGTTGATTAAGCATACATACCACTTTTGATTCTTCTTCTGCCACCTTATAAACTGCTTTTAGTCCAGGAAGCAAGGGAAATCCTTCTCTAGGGTGATCTTTCATGCAAATGATGCAAAATTTGATTACATCCAACGAGCATTCCTTGTGGCTATGTTTCTTCCTGCATCTAGGACCGAATATCGCCAAATTTTTCTCTTCTTCTGCCTGCTTTTGTTTGGCTTGCATAATTTTGAATTGCGTTGTTAGAGTCCCAAGTATATCTGTCTTAAAATATTCTAGCAGATTCCCAATCTCTGCATGAGTCACACCTTCATTAGGGGTCTTGTTGTCTCTTGTAATCATATCAAGTTCTGCTGATTTTAGCCTTGTGTTGCCCCTTGAACTCCTGATACACAAATCAATGATGTTAGCATAACTTTTCTGATGTATATCACCTTTTCCCATTCCCCTAATTAATGTATTTTTCAACACATTATCAGGTAAGGGTAAGGATGCATAAGGGGATCTTTGAAGATTGTACTGAAACCGTTCTACATATTCTTCCAAGGTTTCATTTGGTTTTGTTGTCATTTGGAATATTTCATCTTTTAATACCCGAGACCTGCAATAATCTTGATACTTCTTTAAAAACGTAGCTTTCATCTGATCCCGATCAGTTATGACACCCCCACCTAATCCCATAAACCATCGTAAGGCTGCCCCTTTTAATGTAGGAGGAAATAGTTTAAGTTTTTGGGGATCAGTGGTATAATCATATCCCCTGCATAACACATCAAATTCAAACAAAAATCCATCTGGATATTCTGATGTTAAGCCATGAAATGTGGGAATATGTTGAAAGGGAATGGCCTTCATAGGTCCATTGACTGAAGTATCTACTATATGATATTGCAGCGTAGAGGTTTGCTGGGGTGTATGTTGGTTTTGGGCCATTTGGTTGAATATGTGCCAATATCCTTCTGGGATCTCAAGGGAATTCCTAGGATGACTAGAAGGAGAAGGAATGGTCTTGACAACACTTCCCTGATCTGGAAAAATAAGTATTCCTTGTTGACCTACTGTTTGCGGTGTTTCAGGACCTTTGTTTTGAATGAGTTTAGCAGCACTTCCCTTATCCGGACTGCTTACTGTTTGGACTATTTCAATAGGATATTTTGGTTCTTCAGTTTCTCCTGTTTCCCCTTCTCCTTCACAAACATTACTAGAGTTCCCTTCTTGAGGAGAAACTATGCAGGGATTCTCAATTTCTTAGAAATCTTGCTCAATTCCCACTGTCTGACTATGTATCTCAGCAAAGGCTTCAGATGGTGACTTTGTGGCCTGAAGGGAACTAGTATTCTATCTAGAGATAACTCTCCTAGGTCCTATTGATGGCTAAGATTTAGTCCTTTTAAGGATTTCGTCAATAAAAGTTGTCCGCCCAAGGGTCAGTGGTCCCTTAGGTTTTTCAATTTTAGGAGGAATTTTTTTTTGCTTAGTTGGTCTATTCATTCAAGAAAATAAGCCTTCATTCGTACCTAAAGAAAGAAGCTTACCTACTTCTATTGTGAAGTGGGCTGTGAGAAAGTGTGTTTCTTACCCGGTGCGTAGGTTCTTACCTTCTGTCTTTAATACCCAATTATTCGCAAGCAGAATAAAATCAATTGTGCATCACTCCTTTTAAATGCCATACACTCTCCACGGCAACGATGCAAAAATTTTGGAGCATAAAATGGTATCTTTTAAACACCTAATTAGCCTACATTAATTGTCAATCTGGGAGCGATTTTTTATTTCAAGAGTGTACTCTGTTTGAAGCTGCAATTAACTAAGAGTAATGCTATGAAGATGTAGTAAAGAATTCTAAATACAAGAGTAAACAGATGCTTTTAAAGAAATATAATTACAGTAACATAAATGGAAATGCTCTGAAATCAATCTGAAAACCATCGATCAGCAATACAATAGCAGTAAATCCTTCCCTTAGAAATCGATGCAACTGAAATCACACTAAGGCAAGATAACCAATCTGGGAACTTGGAAGCAGTAACCAGTGTCCTCTATAGTTGGTGGTCTTGTTCTTAAAGAAATAAAAATGAAATCAAACTCAATCTAAAAGGAACTTCAAAGGCTAGAAAGGAATAGCAACTTGTAATTCCTATGCATACACAGCAATTGTAACCAATCTATCTGCTAATTTGAAGCTATGAATCAGAAATGAACAGTAAACATAAATGGAGTAACAACATGAATTGAACAACAATTATAAACTTAACGCAATCAACCAACTAATCTTGTTGACAGCCAATACTACAAAATAATCAATTATAACGAATCATAAATCAATAGAACAACAACTCGAATTGAATATAGAACAAAAAAGCTTTGTAAAGATAGCAAGGTAAATAAACAGCGAATACACTTCTTGCAAATGATAAAAAAACAGTGCAGTTCGTTATTGCTTCAACTCAACAGCAATCAATCAAACTCTGTAATCATAATAAACTTAATTGAGACTTCACACAAGAGTATGGAAAGATTAGAAATACAAACAACAGGGTAATTCCACCAGAGCCGGGCCCTAAGCACCAGTGAAACACTGCTGGGCTACTTCAGAACTTGAGAGATGAAATGAAACGAGTCTTTAATATTAATCGAACATAAAGTATTGTAGAGACCGCTCTCTTAAAGTCGAGAGTCAATAAAACACAATATTACAGAGGAAATGTTTTGAATACAAGAATCTCTGACCCCTTTAATCACTAAAGGCATTTCCTTATATATCAGACCTTGACAGAGAAGACGAGGAATAATATGAGGCTTGAACAGCGATCCCTCAGGATCGAAGGATCCTGAGGGATTCGCTTCCCTTCATTTAGTTATCATATGGTTTACTTTGGCAGAAGCCGAGTTGTCCCCTGCCTTTTCCTAGTGATGCGTTCGGATTTCCTTGTCTTTAGCAGGATTTGGTCTAACGCTGGTGGAATAGCAGTTGCATTCATCTCAGCCTCACCTTTGGTACAACTGTTCACTTCGTCTAATTCTTGTTTTATCAAAAAAAGGTAATCTTTAGTCATCTTTTTACAATAAACATAAACCTTGCTAATTCTACCATAATTCTTATAATAAATTACCTTTCTAAGGTAAAAAGGATTATGTCTATAGTAAAATAATGAGAAAATACACAGTGATTTCATACCTTTTCCACTGCCCAACACATTCTACAAAGATAAAACATTTCACATCCCTTTATTTTAAATATGTAAATGATTAGTCAAAATTCCTGTAGATATAAGAAAATGAGTTTTGTAGAATGAAGATGGATGGGACATGTGAACTAATCTACTCCCCTATAAATCACGTGTAACATAGCTCCCTCTCATACAACAACCTCAACCTCAACCCAAAACAAGTTGGGGAAGAGGAAGAAGTCCTTGTAGACAAAGCGGTTTGACATAAGAGTACCTGGAAGTGTAACATGGTACTGTCATTAGAGAGAAAACCTCAACGCTCAATCTTGAAGGAAGATTAGTAGACAGACCTTGCCTTTGGGTAAGAGTGTACCTACAATAATAAGCAACCAAATCATTAAATTTTGGCACAATGATAATAAGCTAATGTTAAACTCGAAGATTAACAGAAAATGAAAAACCTACAATCTTATTGACCTGAAATGACAAACCACCAAGTGATATGTCGATCGTTGAGCTAGAGAATGAAATACCGGCAAAAGAGTTTGGGATTAAAACTTCATAAATTAAATGTGTAAACTGAGGGTTGAATAAGTTAAACACAGTGGAAAACAACCTTGTAACCAAACTAGAAGTGTTACATGTGTTGGTGAAATGAGGGTTTGGAGTTGGAACGGTCTGGCAATCCTACATTGGCAGCAGTGGCTGGAAAATTTTCCAAATTTATGCAGAGGGGAAAAAATGGTAATCTTGTTACCAACTCATGGAAAAACGCAGAGAAATTACCCATTCTTGGGCCACATCTAGGAGCGATTAATGCTTTGCAGCACCCTCATTAATTGGTTACAGTACCAGCTAAAGGAGGGCGTCCAACCCGTGGTATCACACCCTCGACAAGTTGCCGACCAAGCTCATCACACAGTCAAAGAGGAAATGTGGTGAAATAGTTAGGGTTATGGGGTAAAAATTGGCGAATTCTCGCTCATGAATCTCTCTGTAGATTTCAAAAATATCGAATGGTGTGCAAAAGGACAGGTGGCCCTTGTAATATAAACACAGATCCCATAAAATCTAACAACTGGCATGAAAATAAATTTCCAGGACATGACAATGGATAAGTAGTACAAAACATTTATCGAGTCAATTAATAGAAAAATACGATGAACATCAGAAGTTTAAAATGATAGTCATATATGATGTTTGGGTATGTGAGTGTATCGGAAGTTTAAAGCTATATGCAGAGATTCTTTACCTTTGAGATTACGTAAACCAAAGTGTGTTATATAAATACAAAACCCAAAACCATATGAGCATGATTAGTACCGTGCCATCAAACACTGACTTTTAGAGTTTAGACATTATGTTTAACCCTATGGTAAGAAGTAAATATTTTTATTTATGTATGTTGTATAGTACAAGTGTTACAAGTTTTATCAGAGCCAAGTTCACACACTAGGACCCTAGGGGTCATCTAATGAGTTAAAATTTGTATATACTTATGTACAAAAAAGAAGTAGTACCACAAAGGAAAATATGAGAAGGGGTTCGACACAACAAACACCTCAGATTATCGGGGAACCTACACCTCAATCACAACCATAAATGAATCTCGAAATGTGGATTCAGTTGAGTGTAGATTAGCACCAACAGACTAGTAGACTGCTGGAGGAACATCAACACTAGACCAGCGTACTGTTAAGTACTGTACAGAAGTTGTAGGAGGAAATGGTCGGAGCATGAAGTGACAATGAACGTCTGATGCAAGAGTAGGAAAGGATACTTAAGAGCCTTTGTGACAAACGGAGTCAAGGGGTGTTACAACCGAGTCCCGATAGGGATATAAAAGAAGATAATGAATGAGAAACCAAGGACCAAGCCACAGATAGAATGGGTAGGATCCCTTCACAACGATGCAACAAGAATAGAAACTATAATGAAGTAGAGTTTGGTAATGTGTGAGATCAACAGGAAATTAAGAAATGAAAAGTGGAGCTACAAGGTGAGTTTCGGAAGATAAAATCACCTACATTCGATGGAGAAGCTGAAGAGGTGGTAGAGACTGGGTTGATAAATATGAATAAGTACTTTCAAGTGTACGATTACAGCAGCAACCTTAAAGCCAAACTGGCCATTTACCAGTTGAGAGAAAAAGCCACCCTATGGTGGGAGGAGGTAAAGAATGTTTGCAGCATTGAAGATCAAGATGTGACATGGGATTCATTCCAAAAATACTTTAAAGTTAAATATTTAACAGAATGTTTCTATGACGAAAAATACGGGGAATTCCATGACTTGAAGTTGGGTTAGATGACTTTGGATGAGTATATTGCCAAGTTTACCTCCCTATTAAGATATGTTCCTTATCTCAGAGATTAGAAGGCTAAGGTTCAAAGGTTCCTGAGTAGTTTTGCAACCCACACAAAGGAATGAATTGAATTCGTTAATCCTAGGAGCATGGACGAAGAAATTCAAAAGGAAAGAATGTGCTACCACCAGTCCAATGAAAAAGGGAAAGTGGGAAAAATTTGGTAGCCAAGAAAAGGACAAAAAAACAGTTCAAACTTCAAGGGTGCTAGAAGTAACAATTTTAAAAACTATGTGCGAAGTTATGTAAGAAAAAAATTTGGCAGAAATTATGAAAGAACTCGATGACCTGCTAAAGAGAGGCCTACAGAGGCTTCTAGCAAACCTGAGCAAGGGAAAGTGTCCAAACCACCCCTGTAGTGTTGGGGGTGTGGTGAGGTTCATTATTATAAAAATTTCCCAGAGCGAGGCATAAGTGAAAAAATTGCTAATATGTAGGAATCTTCTATAGTGGGAGATGTATCTCGAAACATACCTCGAATCGATGCAGCATTGGAATATTATTAGGTAGACTACAACCAACAATGATAAAGTTGGAAGGTAAGATACTCTCCTAGTTTTTTTCTATTTTGGTTGACCCAAGTGCAAGTTTAATTTATCTAAATCCAAAAATAGTGGAAGTATGAATTAAAAAATCATAAATTCAGAAATCCTTGGCTGGTACAGCTAGCCACATGAGCAAAAAGATAAGTGCCAAAATTCCAAACTGCACATTTGAAATTGGAGACCAACAGTTAAACGTGGACTTGAATATACTGCCATTAGGATCCTATGAGGTTTTGCTGGGTATGGATTGGCTACAGAAACATTGGACTTTGGTGGACTATGAAGAAAATATTATATACTAAAAAATGCATGATGGAACATGCAAAGGGATTCGAGGAATCAATAAAACACTACAGCTATGTCCTATTACAACATCTCAAATATATAAATTTACGAGGAAGGGATGTCATATTTATTCTACCCAGGTGGGATATGCCAATTCCAAGGAGAAGTCCCCTATTATGGAGAATATACTAGTGGTACAAGACTTCATGGATGTATCAGATTACCCCTAAGAAGAGATATTGATTTCACCATGGACTTAATGCCAGGAGCATCACCAGTTTCGAGGGCTCCTTACAGAATGAGTGTTTCGGAGCTAACTGAAATAAAAATGCAGTTGCAAGAGCTACTGGACAAAGGATACATTCTTCTAATTCTATCCCCTTGGGGAGCACCAATGTTGTTTGTAAAGGATAAAGACGAAACCATGTGGATGTGTATGGATTATAGACAGCTCAATAAATTGACAGTAAAAAGTAAATATCATTTACCTAGGATTGATGAACTATTTGATTAGGTGAAGGGGGCCACATTATTCTAAAAAATAGACTTAAGGTTTGGATACCACTCGATCTAGATTAAGGATGAAGATATTTATAAGAATGCTTTCCATACCAGGTATGGGCATTATGATTTTGTGGTACTACCCTTCGGGTTAACAAATGCGCCAGCAACATTTATGAGGTTAATGTATGGTATATTTCACCCTTTCCTAGATAAATTTGTACTAATATTTATTGATGATATTTTAATATATTATAAGAATCAAGAAGAACATAAGGAGCACTTAATAATAGTTTTGGAAATGTTATGAAAACACCAGTTGTATGCAAAGTTCAGCAAATGTGATTTCTTCAAAGAGGAGATCGAGTACTTGGGCCATGCAAAAGGGATAGCAGTGGACCTGTAGAGGATTAAGACAAGTATGGAATGACCAATTCCTGAAAATGTGGCAGATATCTAATCCTTTATGGGATTAGATGGGTAATACCAAAGGTCCATTGAAGGATTTTCCAGAATTGTTTTTCCAATTACCTCCTTATAGAGAAAAGGAAAAGTATTTAAGTGGACTAATGAGTGCCAGAATAGTTTGGAAAAGTTAAAGCATTTGTTGACCACTACCCTAGTGTTGAGGGTAGCTGACCCCAACAATTTATTTTATGTTTGTATAGATGCTTGTAAGGAAGGAGTTGGGGCAATTTATCACAAGAAGAAAAGGTAGTGGCTTATGAGTCAAAGAAGTTAAAAGAGCATGAGTAAAGATATTTAGCGTATTATCTAGAGTTAACAACGGTAGTACATGATCTCTGGGTATGGAGACACTACATGCTGGGAAAGAAGTTTTTATTAAAGTATGATCATATTAGCTTAACTATTTACTTCAAACAAGTTGATTTAAACTCCTGAGAGGCAAGATGGAATGCCTTCCTAAGTGAGTTTGATATGGATATTCCACACGTGAAGGGTAAGGAAAATGGTGTGGTGGACACTTTAAGTAGGAAACTACATTGTGTTTATGAGTTTTTCTATAACCATCTTGAATGAAAATTTTTAGATCAAGTAAAAGAGGAACCATGGAAGGATCCTGAATACCAATTTCTATGGCCACAAATGGAAGAGGCCAGAAAGCAAGGAATCACTTCTGAGTATCGAGTTATTAAAGAAAAAATGCTAACCTTTAGAGAAAATATATATATACCAAATCGTGTGGATCTAAAGGAGCTAATCATGAATGAATATCATCGTACTAATTATACAGGACACCCAGGATGCCAGAAAATTTTGACCACAATTAGAAAAATTTATTTCTGGCTTGGTATGCAAAGAAACATTGTTGAATACTTAAAAAAATGTTTGGAGAGTCAACAAGTCAAGGTGGAGTATCGACATCCAGTTGGATTGTTGTAGCCCATACCAGTACCTGAATGGAAATCGGAGGTCATAGCCCTAGACTTCATTACTGGTTTTCCACGTTCAAAGAGGCACAATGAATCCATTATGGTTGTGATCGATAGATTGAGTAAGGCTACAAATTTTATACATGTGTAGTTTACTTACAAGACTGTACAGATATCCGATATTTTTATGAGAGAAATTTTCAGATTGCACGGTATCCCAAAGATTGTTATTTCAGATAGAGATGTGAAGTTTACTTCAGCATTTTGGAAAACTTTGTTTACAGGTCTAGGGACCCAAATAAGTTTCAGCACTGCTTATAAGCCTCAGATGGATGGACAAACTGAATGGGTAATTGGGTTCTGAAAGACATGTTTCACATGTATGTGATGCAACAACCAAAAAAATGGGAAGAGTATTTACACCTATTTCAATTTTCTTCCAACAATGGCTATCAAGAGTCTCTTAAGATGAGTCATGTCGAAGCTCTATAGGGGCAGCAATGTCGCACTCCCATTAGTTGGGGCAACCCCCAAACTAAGTTAATGGTTGGACCAGAAATGATGGCTGAGATGGAATCAGAGGTAAGAAAGATAAGGAAAAACCTCAGATCTGCACAAGATTGGTAGAAGATATACAAAAATAAGAAAAGGACTTATCGATAATTCGACGTGGGTGATCATGTGTATGTCAGGATCAAACCAAAGAAGAGCCCCTTCAGATGGGCCTCTTGTGCCAAGTTGGCTCCCAGGTTCTACGAAACTTTCCAGATATTTGAAAGGGTGTGGCTTGTGGCATATCGATTCGTTTTACATAGCCACATTCAGGTGCACTATGTGTTTCATGTGTCCCTACTAAAGTGATATGTACATGATCCAAAGCATGTGAGATATTGGCAGAACATTCAAGGATGATAGAATTAGAAAAATCCTAACTTGAAACATAATTTTTATGTGAATTTGACAGAAAACTTTGTTGTTTGTAGGTACAGTCGGACAATGAGTTTCTGGTCGAACCTCAACATATACTTTATTGGAGAGAAATCATTCTCCAGAAACGATTCATCACCCAGGTTAAAGTGTAGTGGAAGCACTTCAACTCAGATGAGGCTACTTGGAAAGATGTGCGATTTATATGTGACGATTACCTAGAGCTATCTCTTAAGTTGTCCAGAGTGAAACATCGAGGACAATTTTACTTCCACGGGGGAAGTTGTGATAGCTAAATTAAGTATTAACTAGTTGTTAACTAGTAATATGACATTTTAGTTATTATTTGAAAGAAATACTGAAGCATTTATTCTTTTTTAGAAAAGGTTATTTTTTTTGTTATGAGAAATAAAATTAGTTATTGAAAAGTAGTTCCATAAAAATTAAAAAAGAGAATGATGGTAAAAGTATTTGAAGAACTGAGAAGTGGTTGGACAATTTTGAACAGTTACCTGTTTGTATGAGGATAAAAGGTACATCCTAGTGACGAAAAGGGGTTCTATTCATTAAATAAGGAAGAGAGTGAGGAATTTCTTGAGCTTGTAGAAACCAATGGAAATCACTTAGCATTCCTGAGAATTTCTGGTATTGACTGGACTTGGGGTCCTGAGGTCACAACATAAAACTATGTCAACCTGTACCTCTCATGTGTGGAGCACGGGGGAAAGAGAAGGACATAATATCCTCTCTTGATGGTTGGGTGGAAATCATCAACATATTACACATTCGGATAAGTAACTGTTCATTTCAGTAATTTAAACAGGAACGATATTATAGGATATTTACACAGGTATGTGTTTAACTAGCTTCAAGGAAAGCAATATTGTGATGGAAAAATGTTTGAAAGGAATGAGTTCTGCAAATATTTATGGGTTTAGAAAATTATTTATGAGTTCTGTAAATTATATATGAGCCCTAAAAATTGTTTCTGAGTTCGGTAATATGACTGTAAGAAGGAAATGCTAGAAGGGAAAACTGTATATGGCCATAGTTAATTAAATACAATAGTACCTGTGTTAAATTTCTACATAAATAGTAAATTTCTTAGTAAATTAAACTGTAATGACTTACATCTGTTAAATATGAGTAAAAAAGAATAGAAAGTAAAATAAAAAATATGTTATTGAACAAATGATGTATACTATAAAACTCGAAGCAAGTTGTCAAATTATAGAACTCTGTCATTTCATACTATTGGGGAGTGAACTGTTGGTTCTAGGTACAAGGTGGAACCTCCAGGTAGAACACGTCGTTACTCTTACCTATTTTTATAGGGACAAGAATTAGAGGTGGTCTGGTCACCTAAAAAAAAATTAGATAAAAGTACTGTGTTGGTAATCTTAAAAAATGGAAAGATAACAACAATGAAATGATGAAGGTTATAATTTCCAGAACTGTATAGTACGTAGATAACCATCTACGGAATAAGCAAAATCAAGACCAAGATACACTGAAAATAGATATAGTGGAGAACAAAAATACATGGTTTGGCCGGAGGCTCGGTACAAAAATACGTGGACCAGTTCGAGGCTTGCTACTCACCATAGCGAATTGTTAACATGAAATTCATATAATGAAAAGATAACAGTGAGTATATGTATAAACCAAATTGAGAACAAAGTTCATTAAAACATTAGGAATTTCTTTGAAGAATTCCAACGCAAGAGACAAAACGAGAAACCTCGCAGAGAACAATCCAAAAATGGAAATAAATTCTTACAGAATTATACTTTCCAAATTATGAAATACATAAACTGGGAACTCAACCGAGAGCCAAGTACTGGTTCGGACAAAACCCTCTTAAAAACACCATTAAAATTGAAGGAAATTATAATCATACTACAATTGCCGAAATTCCATGCAAACGCAAGAAAACTGACTTCGGCTTTCGTAGGCTAGAAAGGAATCAGTGAGCAACTTGACCAGCTCTGTAATCTTGAGGATAAAAGCCCAAGCATTATTATACTAAACATGCTAGGGAAGAGGATGAAGTCCTTGTGGACAAAGTGGTTCGACAAAAGAGTACCTGGAAGTGCAACGTGGTATTGTTAGCATAGAGTAAACATCAATGCTCAACCTTAAAGGAAGATTTGTAGACAAACATTGCCTTTGGTTAAGAATGTACCTGCGATAACAACCAATAAAATCATTAAATTTTGGCACAACAATAATAAGCCGAGGTTAAACTCGAAGATTAACCAAAAACGAAAACCCTACAATTTTATTTACGTGAAATGACAAACTACCAAATGATATGATAAGCGCTGAGTTGGAGAATGAAAGACTGGAAAAAGAGTTGGGGATTAAAACTTCATAAATTAAATGCATAAACTGACGGTCAAATAAGGTAAACAGAGTGGAAAACAACCTTTTAACCTAACTATAAGTGTTACCTGTGTTGGCGAAATGAGGGTTTGGCGATGGAACGGTCCGGCAATCCTGCATTGGCAAAAGTGGCCGAAAACTTTTCCAAATTTCCTCACTAGTGTAAAAAGAGTAATCTTGTTCCCAAGTCATTGAAAAATGCAGAGAAATTACCCATTCTCAGGCCACAGCCACGAGTGGTTAACCCTTGCAAGCACCATGATTAACTCGTTAAAGTACGATCCAAAGGAAGGCATCGAACCCGCGATATCAAACCCTCGATAGGTTGAAGACCAAGCTCATCGTGTAAACAGAGAGGAAATGTGGTGAAGCAGTTAGGGTTGTGGGTAATGATTGGCAAATTCCCATCGAAAAATCTCACCGTAGATTTCCAAAAGCTCAAACAGTGTGCAAGAGGGCAAGTGGCCCATTGTAATATAAACACACATCCCATAAAATCTAACAATTGGCGTGAAAAGAAATAGCCAAGACATGACAGAGGATCGGTAGTACAAAACATTTATCAAGACATTTAATAAAAAAAAAAGTGATGAACATTAGAAGTTTAAAATCATAGTCATATATAATGTTTGGGTATATGAGTGTATTGGAAGTTTAAAGCTATAAGTAGAGATTCTTCACCTTTGAAATTATGTAAACCAATGTGTGTTATATAGATACAAACCCAAAACCATATGAGCATGATTAGTACCATGCCATAAATGACTTTAAGAGTTTAAGTATGATGTTTAACCCTATGGTAAGAAGTAAAAAAAATATTTATTTATTTGTTAAATTTTTTTATGTTGCCGCATTCATGGGAAATACAACATAATGATGAATTTAAGACATGTCCTTATATAGACCGTTTATCACATGAAGACAGATAGATAAAAAAAACAACAAATAAATATATCATCTATCACATTAAAATGACACCTAATTTAATATTATATAGTAATAATAATTATTTAATACACAAATGTGAAATCACAATTTCACATAATATTGAGAAACATTCTACAAAGATAAAACATTTCACATCCCTTTATTTGAAATATGTAAACGATTAGTCAGAGTTCCTATAGATATAAGCAAAAGAGTTTTGTAGAATGAAGATGGATGGAACATGTGAACTGATCTGTTTCCCTATAAATCACGTGTAACATAGCTCCCTCTCATACACCAATTTTTTTACTTTTTCTTTGACATTACAAAAAGTTCAACAAACTTCTAAAATACTATCCTTTTATACTTCATATAAATTATTATTATTCACTGTACTAATAATTTTCCTTCCATTGCCACGAGACTATTTTGCATTCTATAAATTGACAGATGATGAATTGAAGTTCTGTCTATATACACGGTTATTGTTGTAAGGTCCTATTTTACCATCAATTGTAATTATTTCTTGCACTGAGCTCAATTCCATTCGACTTAATATGATTAACTGATTGGGTTCATGATGAACTACATATATAATCCAGTTGCATTATATTCTCGTTTCCCTCCAATTCATTTCAAATGTTTACTTTCCTCCTTATAGTTTCTCTATTTACTAGACTCTTATTCAAAATCACCAAAAGAAAAAGAAATGTAGATCTGGTTATTAACTCCAACCTTACCATACTATATTTCCCATGATACCAAATTGATTCTTCTTTCTGCTTTTAAAGCTCGACCTTTGGTATTCACCCATGCATATGGGATATAGGTCGCATCTTGGACTTGTACTAATCATGGCACTATGGTCAGATGCCATGACATCCACTCTACATAATGATCACATGGTTGGAGGTAATTCACATCACCAACGACTCATATTGTAACTCTAGATATAATGGCTATGATCGATTATGTTTATTCAAAACTCCTAATCTCAACTTGCAACCTGATTTCACGTTTTCCTTTTGGTCACATAGCTAAGGTACAACTTTACATTCCTGCAAGGTGTCTTGGCTCTTCGTAGCTCTATATTTTCACTTACATCTAGAGATTCCAGTAGTAGACGTGATTATGAGCAAAATTTTCCACCTTTGTTGTTGTAGTAGAGGTATTACATTCACATCTTACTATTATAGTTGTTTGAATATCATTTCGTCAGTATTCCTTTGCCTCTATGTTATAAAATGTACTCATTTTTCTACCCTTTCTCAAGGAATTCCATATAATTTACTTTATCGGTTCTTTTAGACCTTCATACTCGAATTAAAATCCCAGCGTTTCGATATTTAAGCTGCCAAAGACAACGTAATTTCCTAATATACTGACATTTTCTTGCGTTCATTAGAAATTTTACTCTAGATGTCTTGTTCTCACTTTAACCCTCGTCCTTGGATGCAGAGAAGAGCGAGTGCTACTTTGGTTCGTTACTTGCTTACGCAGTGACAAGGTAACTTGCAGGGTAATTTTATTTCCCCCTTATGGTTATTTTGGCGATACCCTTATTTAATTTTCCAGTCATGTGGGATTTATAAAGACTCCTTCCTTCCAGAATACAAATAGACGGCCTGAATTATTGACGCTCTTAGGGTAAAATATAAGTCGCAGGTGCTTCACTGATTTTTCCCTTGCATATGTAATAAAATTTATCAATGCAACCCAAAGGATTATCAGTTTGAATTTTTTCTTTCCTTTCTTCTCCATGGCAACGACGTCAAGAAAATTCACTTTCGTAAAGATTTATCCCTGATTTTTTTCTTTAAATATTTATCCATTTTCCATACTAACTGATAAGATATTTTCCCATGACAGCTCTAGAAAAGGACAAGACTCTATTTCGTGCTCACGTATGCTTTGACTGATGTGACCACCATTGTCCTTTTTGGTATCTAGAGATACACAATAGAATTTCTTTCTATTACGCTTTGGTATTTTAATTCATGTTTTCGTTTTAGGGGATTTTGTTTGCAGGTATGATCTTATAGAACAGAAGAGTACTTACTACATGTGTTCTTAGTGTTTCTTCTTACCTTAGAAGTTTACTTTTGTTTCTTGTTAGTCCCTGTTGCCTGCGGCATGGCAGCGACTATAGTAATCATTTTGTGGTCCTGCCTTAGATTGTGCACGAAAACAAAGTTAAGTTATTCAATATAACCTAAACTTTTCAACTTATATTTAAAAATACACTTTTTCTTTTACTTAAGAGCTTTATCTAATCTAATTATTTTTTTAACTAATAAAAGATTTTATTTGGCTCATATCGAAACAAGACCTATCAAAACTTAGAGTAAATGTCAATTGATACAAGGTTTTTCACAAAATTTTCAGTTTCTATTAACTAATGTTAACATTACTTAGAAAACATTTTAGTTTCAACTAACTAATGTTAACATTTCTTAGAAAACATTTTATGTTTGTAAATTTTCAGTTTTTATTAACTAATCCTAACATTACTTAGAATTTTTTTTATGTTTGTTAATTAATATTATTTTTAAACCCATATCTTCATGTTTAAAAGATTATAGAAGGTTTACACATGGCTCCCAAATATTTAAACACCATACTCCACTTGTCTTCACTTCAACTCTATGATCTGCATGTTCCACTTTTATTAACAGAAATTATTTAGTATCCTAGAGCTTATTACCGTAAAATTATTTAGTTTATGTTGTAGTGCCCTGTAGCGAGTGATGCGGTGATGCATAATGCGGGTTTGAAGCTGGGTTTGAAACACTGTCTATGATTCATTCGCGTATTACCTAGCTTTCACATATTCTAGATCGAATCTTAGGTAGATACTACCATCAACTCTGCGTTCTACCCTTCCCCTTTGGAATGAATGCATCGACCATGCTACCAAATACACCATAATGAAGGGAAGCCCCTTTACCTTTTAAGGTACCGAACTCCAGTTTACATTTTGTAATTTTTTTTTGAAAATGTTTTTTTTTGAAAATTTTCAATTCTTCAAATTTTCAATTGGAAGATCAGAAAAACTAGAATACATCAATGAATTTAGATCATGCGGTCAAAGTATAAGTACGTAGACAGTTATTTGGATTTAATTTTATTGTATAATTTTTTTTTGTTCTTTCTTTTTTGAGTAGGGTATTTTAAATTTTTTCTACAATACAAAATTTTAAAATTTTAATTTCAATAGGTACTTGTACATTTTTTCAAGTTTTCATTTGAATTCACACAATTTATTAATTTCTGCCCACTGGCCCTAGCCCTAAATGGTCTCTTCTCTACTTGCACATGAATAAATAATCCATTTCGTTTCAAATTGATGAAGTTAGAAATTGGTAGAAGCATTGGTACCTCGGAAAAAATCCCATGTTTCTGCTTTAGTTCGATGTTGCTCGGGGATCTGTAAAAGTAGTAGCAGGTGGGCAGGACTCGTACCTTGGCTTTGATGACTTAAAGATAGGCAGGGCGGTGAGAGAAGCGGTATAGAAACTGCTCATTGTGCAGATTGCTTGCTCTCCACTAAACCCCTCACACAGATTTCGGATTCCAGGCGTAGCTACAGAGGCAGAGTCACTACCACTAACATAAGCATCCGGGTCAGCATGGTAGCAAGCTATAAGTACCGGATTCAATTGACCAAGTCTCAAAAGCAGTTGAGTATCATCATAACTACCAGCAACCAGCATCATAACTACCTATGAGCAACCGAAAACAAAAACGTTAGATTTTCATGCTTTAAATAAAATTTAGCATTCCTGTATATTAAAAAAAGAAATGTTAGCGAATCATTCCAACAGAGCAAGAATGCAGACAACTTCTGAACTTACCCCTTGCAAGTTAAACCAACCATGGGGGTTGAGCAACTCTTTGACATGTTCTCTATTGAAAATATTAAAGTCATCTTTGTGCCCTTGAGCAGAAGAAAAGAGTACACAAAGGCAGCAGCAACAGAGATTGAGTGTGCAGCACTGTGTAATTAAGAGGAATGGAGAATGTAAGGATGAATTAAATGTGATGGGCCGCAGCCAGAAATTACAGAGGGAATTAATTTGGATTATGGGGGAAGTTACTTTTGCAGGTGGAATGAAGATTTCCCGTAGTTCTGAACTACGAAGCAGCATTTTTATTTAAAACAGTCATTTCGGGCTTTAAAGTCCTCAACAACCAGAATGGAGAAATTGAATTAAACAGGCGAAAGTCCTTTTTTGTTTTTGACTTGGCGGATAAGTGGTCCCCACCACTTAATCGCTAATCGCAATCGCAGATTTATTTCTGAGCAGTGTCTTGTTGATGAGGAGTCGCGATGCGATGCAATCACAATCACAATTGCAATCGCAATACATATGTTTCTAAAACCAAGTGTCTTGTTGATGGGAGAAGTTCCGCAAGCAGAACGTTTTATGTAACATATCACATTATATTATAATTGCCCCCCACAGCAGCGGAGGCCTGTGGGTCCACTTGACCACATGGCGATGTTTTAATGGAATCGCATGAGCTCAATCACAAGGCTCAATCGGAGGTAATTTGTTATGTGCTCCGATTGAAGTTGCGGACCCGATCCGGTTATATACCCGAGTTAATAAGTACCAATCGCATCTGGGTCCTTAATCGCAATCGGAAGGTTTAATGAGTTGGGCCCGATCGCACAGGTTATATGCCCGGACCTGATCCAACTTATACAGCAGATTTAAAAGAGCAATCGCATCTGGTTGATTGATCGCAATCAGAACTTTCTGTTTGTGGTTCATTTTTTGTAAAGCACGGACTCGATGAGGTTTATGAAGTGGAGTTGAATGCGTCATCGCATCCGGGTCCTCAATCGCAATCGCAAGTTTTTGTTTGACACCGCCGATCCGCCGACTGCGATGTGGTCCCCACTCGCACGTCGTGCATTTGAATTTTTTAAAAGTTCCGCAAAGGTTTTTTTTATGTAATGTTTTTTTTTATGCGCGGCATATAAAAGCCAAAAGGCCTGCGAGCCTGGGTATCAATTTCATTATCATTTGTTTTGTTTCGCACAGCAGAGCGGAAGAAAAGAGAAAACACAACAGTGTTGGTGATTTTGTTAGAGAGACAGAGTGTATTGTTTTGAGAGACAGAGAGTTGTTTTATAGCACTGCTTCTGTAGCAGTCAATATTGTGTATCCCTCTGCTTTGAGGAACACTTTTGTAATAGTTTTTTTTTTAAAGTTCTGTTAATGAAATAGAAGAAAGCATTTTTATGCCATCTCTATTTACAAGCAATTTCTGTTTTAACTTCTCTGTGTTGTAGAGAGGAGATTATTCTCTCTACTTATATTGTTTGGAATTCTCAAAATTTCAACATGGTATCAGAGCTAGTTCAGGCTCTTTGAAGGTTTCAAAGAAGCTGAAGAAGAAGACGATTTGTTGAAGCATTTTCTCTAGCAGAGTGAAAGCCCAACAAAAGTCAAAAGTTCAGGTATTTCTCAAATATAACAAAGTTGTTGTTTATTGTTTAAAAGAGTTTGTTCTTTCAGGAAAAGAAAAGACAGTTTGTTTAAGTTTAAGTTTAGAGTTCAGTTTAAGTGCAATGGCTGGACCAAGTACAGGAATGAACATTGGAAATGTTCAGCTTCCACAATTTAATGGAAAGAACTATGATTATTGGGCCATTACCATGAAAGCCTTGTTTGTCTCACAAGACTTACGGGAGTTTGTAGAAGATGGTTTTGTTGAACCAGCTGATGAGCAGGCTTTTAATGCCTTAACTCAAGGAGAGAAGGATTTATTGAAGAACAATAGAAAGAAGGAAGCTAAGGCCCTATTCTATTTGTATCAAGCAGTAAATGAGAGTGTGTTTCCAAGGATAGCAGCAGCCCAGAAATCCAAGGAGGCATGGGAAACTCTGAAAGTAGCCTATCAAGGTATGGAGAAACTTAACATAGCAAAACTTCAGTTGCTCAGAAGAGATTTTGAAGCTCTTTGCATTAAAGAGTCAGATAATGTGGACACATTTTTTACACACGTGATTGGGATTGTAAATCAGATAAGATTCCATGGAGAAACTCTTGAAGAAAGAAGGATTGTGGAGAAACTTTTGAGAAGCTTACCCTCAAAGTTTGATGTTATTGTTACCATCATAGAAGAGACCAAAGATCTCTCACAGTTCACAGTGGATGAACTACATGCCTCACTAATAACTCATGAACAGAGATTGAGCAGAGATGAACATTCATCTCTTGAGCACGCCTTCAAGACCCAGATGCCTTCAGGAAGAGGAAGAGGTAAAGACAAAGGAAGAAGTAGAGGCAGAAGCCAAAATAGAGGTGGAAAGAACAACCCTTCACATTCACATGGAAGGAGCAACAGTCAGAGTCAGAGCCACGGCCAATGCAACAGCGAACAAGGTGGACATCAACACCAACATGCTCATGGACAAAGGTATCACAAATCCAATGTCCAGTGTCATTATTGCAAAAAATATGGGCACTATGCCAATGAATGTAGAAATAAGCAAAATGACATGAAAAATAAGCAAAATGCTAATGTAGAAAAAGAGGAAAAGAACCCAAGTAATGTGCTGTTAGCTTGTAATGTAGCACAGGATAGAGAAGATGATGTTTGGTTCTTAGATTCAGGATGTAGTAATCACATGACTGGAAATAGAGCAATGTTTGCCAATTTAGATGAAGAGATTAAATCTGAAGTGACCACAGGGACTAATACTAAGATCTCTGTAAAAGGAAAATGCAGAGTTAGTATTCGAGCAAGAAATGGTGAGCAGAAATTTGTTCCTGATGTGTATTATGTTCCAGGATTGAAGTGTAATCTTTTGAGCATTGGGCAGCTCATAAATAAAGGTTACAATGTAATTTTCAAAGATGATGTGTGCATAATAAAAGATATACCTCCAAGCAAGAAAATCATTGTTGAAATTCAAATGACCAGCAATAAAATGTTTCCGCTCAAGCTAAATATTGACTTGAAGGGAAAAGGAAAGAGTATAGCAGCTGTAACACGAGAAGCCTTTCAGAAGGAAGAGAAAGATGAAAATTGGTTATGGCACTTGAGATTTGGACATCTCAATTTCGGAGGATTAAATTTGCTGCACAGAAAAGGAATGGTAAGAGGTTTACCATTGATTGAGAAGCCTGACTGCCTATGTGAAGGCTGCATCTTGGGAAAGCAACACAGAGAAAATTTTTCATCAGGGAAAAGCATAAGGGCGAAAGCACCTTTGGAGATAATCCACTCATATTTGTGTGGGCCGATGCAAACAACATCAGTTTCAGGCAGCAATTACATGCTGACCTTCATAGATGATTTCACAAGAAAAGTGTGGGTTTATTTCTTAAAATATAAGAGTGAAGTCTTTCAAAAAAATTTCCATTTTAAAGCTCTTGTAGAAAAAAAGAGCTCTCAGAACTGATAGAGGAGGAGAATATATCTCAAAGGAATTTCTGCAATTCTGCAGAGAGAACGGCATACACAAGCAATTTACCACAAGGTACACACCGCAACAGAATGGAGTTGCTGAAAAGAAGAATCGAACCATAATGGAAATGGTTAGAAGTATGCTCAAGGAAAAGCACTTGCCGAATGAGTATTGGGCAGAAGCAACAAACTGTGCTCCATATATTTTAAATAGATGCCCCACAAAAGCTGTGATGAAAAAAGTTCCAGAAGAAGCGTGGAGTGGTAGAAAACAGGGAGTCACCCACATAAGAGTTTTTGGATGTGTTTCATATGCACACATTTCAGACAAGTTGAGAAAGAAGTTGGATAGTAAGGGGGAGAAGTGCATTTTCCTTGGATATTGTGAGGATTCCAAAGGATACAGATTATATAACCCATCCATAAAGAAGTTTGTAATAAGCATAGATGTGCAATTTATTGAAGAGGAAGCATGGGATGGAAGCGTTGAGAAAACAATCAATGTTAAAAACTGTTTGTCTCATGATGAAGATGAAGGAGATGTGGTTGAAATTAACAACCCATCCGTAGCACAACCTCCACTAGCACAAGGACAGCAAGGGACGCCTTAAGCGGCAGTGAGAACACTGTTTAGAAGAAGCGAGAGTGCATCTCCAAGCACGCCACATGGAACAGAATTGAGTTCTTCTTCAAGCACGACTACACCAAGTGAAAGTGGAACAAGGTTCAGAAGCATTAGAGAAATCTATGAGCAAGGAGTGGAAAATGAAGGTATGAATTCCTTATTTGCGTTGTATTGTCAAGTTGATGATCCTATTCATTTTGAAGATGCAATTAAAGACAGAAAATGGATAGAAGCTATGGACAAAGAAATTAAAGCCATAGAGAAGAACAAAGCATGGGAGTTAGTTGATCTCCTAAAAGGTAAAGAAGTCATTGGTGTAAAATGGGTCTATAAGACCAAAAGCAATGCTGAAGGAAAAATAGAGAGACACAAGGCCAGACTTGTTGTCAAGTGATATAAGCAGAAGCATGGGATTGATTATGAAGAAACTTTTGCACCAGTTGCAAGAATGGAGACAGTGAGAACAGTGCTATCAATGGTAGCAAAAAACAAATGGAAAATATACCAAATGGATGTAAAATCTGCATTTTTAAATGGAGTTTTAATGGAAGAGGTATATGTGGAACAACCTCTTGGATATGAGAAGAAAGGCCAAGAGCATAAGGTCTGCAAATTGAAGAAAGCTCTTTATGGGCTGAAGCAAGCACCAAGAGCGTGGTACAGTAGGATAGACTCCTATCTACTGGAAAATGGATTTGAAAAATGTGAGGGAGAACCCACCCTCTACATCAAAGAAAAGGATGGTAAGCTGTTGATTGTTGTTTTATATGTTGATGATCTAATTTTTACAGGTAATGATGATTATCTTGTTGAAAATTTTAAAACAGTCATGAAAGATGAATTTGAAATGATTGACATGGGTTTGTTGAGATACTTCTTGGGAATAGAAGTAGAGCAAGGTGAGAAAGGAATTTTTATATCTCAAGAAAAATATGTGAATCAGGTTTTAGAAATATTTAATATGCAGGAGTGCAAAGCTGCAATTACTCCCACGGTAATGGGATTGAAGCTGAGTAAGGATGACAGCAGCAAGGATTTTAATCCAAGTTTGTATAAAAGCATAGTTGGTAGCCTCATGTATTTGACTGCAACTAGGCCGGATATTATGCATGCTGTTAGTTTAATTTCCAGATTTATGGAGAAGCCAAATGAAGCACATTGGCAAGAAGCAAAGAGAATTCTGAGATATGTGAAAGGAACAAAAAGATTTGGTATTTTGTATACAGCTTTAGAAAATTCAGAGTTAGTTGGATATACTAACAATGATTGGGCTGGAAGTGTAGATGATCGGAAGAGCACTTCCGGTTATGTTTTTCATATGGGTTCAGGAGCCATTTCATGGGCTTCTAAGAAACAACGGATTGAAGCATTGTCTATAGCAGAGGCATAGTATGTGGCAGCTACAACAGCAACGTGTCAAGCAATTTAGATGATGAGAATGTTGAGAAGTTTATACCAAGAACAGATAAAAGGCATAGTGATTTATTGTGACAATAGCTCAGCTATTGCATTTTCAAAGAACTCTGTATTTCATAAAAGAACAAAGCACATAGACACAAAATTTCACTATATCAGAGAATTGGTGAACAATGGAGAAATTATTTTACTGCATTGTAAAACAGAGGAGCAATACGCAGATATTTTAACTAAACCATTGGGACATAAGACCTTTGAATTTTTAAGAAAATGCTTGGGTATGATGGATAACCCAGCAGCTGACTTTAAGTGGGAGTGTTGAAAATATTAAAGTCATCTGTGTGCCCTTGAGCAGAAGAAAAGAGTACACAAAGGCAGCAGCAGCAGAGATTGAGTGCACAACACTGTGTAATTAAGAGGAATGGAGAATGTAAGGATGAATTAAATGTGATGGGCCGCAGCCACAAATTACAGAGGGAATTAATTTGGATTATGGGGGAAGTTACTTTTGCAGGTGGAATGAATATTTCCTGTAGTTATGAACTACGGAGGAGCAGTTTTATTTAAAACAGTCATTTCAGGCTTTAAAGTCCTCAACAACCAGAATGGAGAAATTTAATTAAACACGCGGAAGTCCTTTTTTGTTTTTGACTTGGCGGATAAATGGTCCCCACCACTTAATCGCTAATCGCAATCGCAGATTTCTTTTTGAGCAGTGTCTTGTTGATGAGGAGTCGCGATGCGATGCGATCACAATCACAATCGCAATCGCAATACATATGTTTCTAAAACCAAGTGTCTTGTTGATGGGAGAAGTTCCGCAAGCGGAACGTTTTATATAACCTATCACATTATATTATAATCGCCCCCCACAGCAGCGGAGGCCCTTGGGTCCACTTGAGCACGTGGCGATGTTTTAATGGAATCGCATGAGCTCAATCACAAGGCTCAATCGAAAGTCCTTTGTTATGTGCTCCGATTGAAGTTGCGGACCCGATCCGGTTATATACCCGAGTTAATAAGTGTCAATCGCGTTCGGGTCCTTAATCGCAATCGGAAGGTTTAATGAGTTGGGCTTGATTGCACAGGTTATATGCCCGGTTAAAAGAGAAAATCTGGTTACAACAGATTTAAAAGAGAAATCGCATCTGGTTGATTGATGGCAATCAGAACTTTCTGTTTGTGGTTCATTTGTTGTAAAGCACGGACCCGATGAGGTTTATGAAGTGGAGTTGAATGCGCCATCGCATCCGGGTCCTCAATCGCAATCGCAAGTTTTTGTTTGACACCGCCAATCCGCCGACTACGATGTGGTCCCCACTCGCACGTCGTGCATTTGAATTCTTTAAAAGTTCCGCAAAGGTTTTTTTTATGTAATGTTTTTTTTATGTGCGGCATATAAAAGCCAAAAGGCCTGCGAGCCTGGGTATCAATTGCATTGTCATTTGTTTTGTTTCGCACAGCAGAGCGGAAGAAAAGAGAAAACACAACAGTGTTGGTGATTTTGTTAGAGAGACAAAGTGTATTGTTTTAAGAGACAGAGAGTTGTTTTGTAGCACTGCGTCTGTAGCAGTCAATATTGTGTATCCCCCTACTTTGAGGAAGACTTTTGTAATAGTTTTTTTTTAAGTTCTATTAATGAAATAGAAGAAAGCATTTTTATGCCATCTCTGTCTGCAAGCAAATTCTGTTTTAACTTCTCTGTGTTGTAGAGAGGAGATTATTCTCTCTAGTTCTGTTGTTTGGAATTCTCAAAATTCCAACATTCTCCTGCCTGAAGTATTTTTAATTTGATCGGACCGCGGAGAAGGGGAAATGATTAAACTGTGGCTGAATGCTTGGTTGTTTCCTAGATGTAAAAGTAAAGCAAGGAACAATAAACATGCTTCAGCTGTAAGTGTAGATGTAATTATCAGCCCTCACATGTGGCCTCTGGCATCGGAAATGGTCAGACTTAAGGAATCAAGACCATTGTTGCCCGATGCTTATACAAGTTACTACTGGGTCTTGTCGTATTTTGCTGTCTAATCGACCTGTTCATTCATTTCTTCTCAGCATGTGGATACCTTGAAACCCTTGTAACAGGTATGGCGTTGAATGCAAATAATGAATTCGGACACTTGTAACATACCAGCTCATTCCTAGGCAAGTGGTATCATGTATCATGAATAAGCTGCATGTATTCCTAGGCACATGGTATCATGCATCATGAGTAAGCTGCATAGGTGCATGTATCATTGACTCTGTGCACCAATTGTGAATGCAAAGAAAATTTCATAAACGTGAATGTAATTCTTTATTATCAAGTTGGACATTGAAAAAAAAGAAACCACTGATAGAGAATGATTTGGACGTCCACTTTTAAAGACATGTAATAAATAGTTGCGGTAATACTATCTGGGGTTCTTGGAAAAAACACCAACTCCTTGGAAAATACACCACCTGGGGTACGCTGACGTAATTAAAAATATCTGAATATTCAAGTCTCTCATGAGCACTGCCAACTGGTACAGTAATTTATTACGCTAATCCAATTCTTATTTTTTTGGTATTTTTATTTTATCAAAATTTTATTTATAACTTATTTTAAATTATTTACTTGGTCAAAGTGCTAAAGTCGCTGAAGTTGTTTTTAAAAGTTGCCGAAGTTGTTTTTTTTATTAGAGTAATATAATTCTACTATTATTATTATTATTTTTTTTAATCAATTGGCATTATCAATTGCTTTTGCTGAGTAAACGTGCTTTGCTTCGCCTACTTCTATTTCTAATCACTGCGGCCTCTGCCTTCGATGCCTATGCTTCTAGCGCTTCTTCGAAGTGTAAGAGCTCGTTGTGACGAGGAAATTGCCTTTCAATATATTTCATATCGTAGAATCAATATCTATCATGACCAAACAATTTCAAAAAAGATATACCTCTGGTATGTACCCTGGCCATGTACCAGACAATATTCAGATGTCAAGCCACTTAGAAATTTCAAAGTACCACCTAACAAGCTGGGCCTTGAAACAGTGATTATGGAAATCGTCGAACAACTATTTTGACTGGGGCAGGGACTTGTTGCTTCGCAACACTCCTTGTTTTCTTAGTGGTTGGCTTCTTCAATTTCTTCAGTGTCTCTCTGAGCTCCTACAACGTACAACTATTTTTGAATGTTTATTTTAACCCGTTTCTAAGAGATTTATATTTTATTTCATTTAAACCATACAGTTTTGGATTTGTATGTCGAGGCCTTGGGTCCATAATATATTTGGAAAATTATATTTATTTAAGCTTTTTCACGCACGTATATATATACATGGTTTCTCGTTCACTTCTTTAACTGAAGTATTTCCTTTCAACGTGTATTAACCCTGTATTTTGTAACATATATGGGTTGTATAATTATTATGAGAGTTAAATATTTCCTTTCAACGTGTATTAACCCTGTATTTTGTAACATATATGGGTTGTATAATTATTATGAGTTTTTTTAGTTTCTTTGGTTACTTTGTAACAATTACATAAATGTATCCATATATGTATGTATCTTATATTTTTATTACACGCTGTAATATGATAATTTACAGAGTTATAATTTGGAATTAAACATTGTCCTAGGTGTTTTCTAATTCTGTATATTCTAAAAATAAGAAGGAAATACAAAAATTTCTTCCTTTATTCCGTTTTTAATTTTGAACAGTATCCTTAAAACTAGAATGATTTCATTTTACATTACTTTAAGCAATGGCCCAATTATACTACTAACATCTTTCCATACATACTAAACCAATGTTTTCCATTTTCATTCCTGCACCCAAAAAGAGTCATCAACCTACACCAAACAATGTTATAAACATGAACCCAACAACGTCAACAACATTAGCATATCATATCAACAATAAAAATAGGTCGTTCTGTAAAGTGAAGTGACATGGACAACGTCGAATGTTTTAACCGTGAATTTAAAAAATGGAATTTACAATTTCTTTTCATATCATTTACAAAGAGGCAATAATTGTTAAAGGAATGATGTCCCTAGTTCTTCTGATGATTGACTTTATTGGCTTGTTCCTTCTTCGTCCTAACTGATAAGTTCTTTGTCCTTGGAAACATTGGAAAGGATACACCTCTACTTAATCCTCGGGCATGCTTTGGCTAATGCAACCATAATTTTCCATTTTGGTATCTTGAAATACACATTATCGTTGCACTATGATTCACTGTTTTTATTCTTCTTTTCTCTTTCGAGGTTTTTATTTGCAAATATGATCCTATAAAAGGGAAGAGTAGTTACTACATGGTTTATTAGGCTTTCATCTTAGCTCAGAAATTGACTTCAGTTTCTCATTGTCCTACAAGTCAGCTTCTTTCATTTACTCACTCTCTGTGTCGGTTTTTGGAAGGTGTAATTCAACCAAATTTTGGATTTTTATATTTCATTTAATTCAAACCCTAGATTGTTTCGAATGGTATGTCTAGTCCTTCGTACCATGACATATTTGGAAACTTATATTTATTCAGGCTCTTTCCTTCCTATATATATATGTACATGGTTTCTAATTCACTATTTACTTCAAGTTTTTCCTTTCATATAGTTTTTCCTTTCAACATTATATGAACTCGGTATTCCCTAATAGATAGGGCTTGTATAATTTCCTTGAAGTTTTTTAATTTCTCTCGTTTCTTTGAAATGATTAGATACATGTATCCATATTGCACTATTTTATGTTTGTATCTTATTTCTTGATTACAAGATGTAATATAATAATTTATATAGTTATAATTTGACATTTATTGTAGGTTTCATAGACTGCCTAATTTATTGCAATGGATCTTCTTTATAATATGGTAGTTTATAATGTGGTAGTTTAGTTTTTATCTTTTTCATTACTATTTTACAGTTTTCAGTAAATTTAACTGATCAATTTTTATATCATGTAATAAAAAAAATGTTGACATGAATTCATAAAATTATTTTATAATTTAATTTCTTTATGTATTTGGAATATTTAATGATAGTTTTTAAAGAATACTAAAAAATTATTTCTTACTTAATTTGGTTATACAATCATTCAACCAAATAATTTTTCACATGTAATGTCTAAATAATTCTTAGTATTATATTAGTTCTGTAAAAGTCTTCAAGAATTATGATTATTAAGAAAGAAAATTATAAACATATTGTTTCTCTTATAACTCATCCATCCACTTAGCCAACTAACAAACACAATAAGTAGTTATTTAGTTTATGGGAAAACATTTGATATTCTATTTTTCCTTATCTAAAGAAATAATTAAACTTTAATTATATATAATTCCCACAAATTTGAGTAAAAGGAATTGGATATTATAATACTTATCTATATACCTACTTTAGTTTCTCCTCAACAAATATATTGCACAACCCTTATATGATATACCATACACTTCTATTATTGTATTATTTCTTGAACAATACTGGTTGAAGAGTTATTTTCATTATTGTAACTTTGAATAGTTCATAGTGTATACCTATTTCTGACATTTATTAAGGAGAAAATTCAACATTCTGTGTACCATATATTTCTTTCTCAATTCTACACCTTAATCCAAAATATAATTACACGGTTTTTAATCATAATCAATTGTCTTCACAATTTCTCAATATACACATGAAACATTATTTCATATACTGCTCACACTCTTCCTTAATCTGTTTTAACATAAACATACAAAATAGAAAAAATTTACACCTAATCATAATATATGTTTCTGGAATATTTATAGATAAAGCTTGTTCCACCCAAGCATGAACTTTCTCCAACAACTCCTCTTGAGATAAGCCTCTCTTTCCTTTAGGAATCAACAACTTCTTTGGTTACTTATTGGTTTCCCTTATATATTTCTCCTTGCATATTTTTAGCTACATTATGTTTTAAGGTCTTCCTTCCTTTTTCATAGGCCTTTAATTTTGATTTTAGAAAAAGATATTTCTCTTTTTCTTTAAAGTGCACCTTTGACTCTAGTTGTGGTGTATTCTACTTTTGACCCAATTTAGAATTTCTCTCTAACTAAGTGATTAACATAATGTTTTATCTCAACATTTTAATATATTTAACAAATTTCTCATAGGGATTTTTAGAAGACTTTTTTACGAAGTTCCACCATGTGTAATTCAACATTTAACAACTTTTCATGATTTGGTATAAAGTCTGCAATACTCTAGTGCTTTTTCATCAATATTTCCAAACATCTAATTTATTCAATTGGTAAAATAAGAAATAATTATATCACCACAAAATTTCCATCCTAGTTTCCATATCCATTAATTATTAAAATAATTTAAAAGTATAAATATATGCATTTATCATAAAAGAGTACATAGTGTTGTTATATCTTTCCCGCTTAAAGTAAAAATTGTCATGGGTGATTTATGAATCCCATGTTTTCTAAAGACGAGAAGGAAATTCCTTATGGATTTCTTTTTTCATTTTCAATATAGTCTCCTCAATGCTAAAGTGGTTCCATTGCACTTTACTTTGAGCTATGGCTCAATTACATAATAAAACCTACTCTTGTGCTCAAATCAAGCTTATTTCCTAGCATGTTTCCATACAGGTTAAACAAGTGTTTTCCGTTTTGATTCATGCACCCCTTTTTGGGTGATCAACTTACACCCAATAAAGCTATTAACATGCACCGAAATCAGCAACAACAACATCAACATAGCATATCAATAATAAGGATAAGTCCTTTTGTATAGTGGAGTGGCATGGACACAATCCAACATTTTTACTGTACTTTTCAAAACATTAAATTGTCAATTTCCTTTCATATCATTTACATAAATGAAATAATTATTAAAGGACTGCATATCTTTCTTATCCCAATTATTTACTTTAGTGACCTATCACACAAGGAAATATTCTATTTTATGTTGTTATTCTTATATAATAATATCAAATATGCATTAGTCATGCATAACTAAAATTTAGAATATTTTCTATTTTTTTTCTTTCTTCCATTTTCTTGGTTGTTATATTATTGTTTTTCTAAATCAAATATAATTAGCTATGTCCATATTAGCTTTTTTCCCAAAGAAAAGACTACAAAAGTTGCAAGAATATAAAATAAGGAACTTATAATACCATCACATACAATTAAGGTGTTGCTTGACATAGTCCAACAACAAGGTAAAAAGAAAAGAAAAAAAATGTAGTTTCACATATCTAAAACATGCCTTCTACATTTCACCCACTACTTTGACTTAACTAACTCCCTTGAGTTTCACACTTTTCTTTCATTGGAGGTTATTGATGAAGGTTTTTTCCACCTGTCTTTATTGTAAAACCTTCGGTCTCTTCTGCTTGCATTCTTCTCAGTCACTTCCTCACACATTATGTTAATAGAATTATGCTCATCAATTCAAAACATCTTTATTTATTTATTTATTTATTTATTTATATATATATATATATATATATATATATATATATATAAAAGAAGATGTTTTGAATTGATGAGGATATTATTTTCATTTTAACAATACTTTAAATAGAAAAATATATGTTAATATTGTTTCTTTTATAGCTATGGCTCCACCATTCACCCATAACTTCTTCGTTATCACAATATTGTCCCATGCCAATTTTATTTTCATAGTTCTATTTGCATGCTCGAGATAAGACATTCAACATCCACTTGTTTATCCTACTACATCTTTCAACTAATTAAGTCTCTCTTATATGGACCGTTCCTAAAAAAATAGACTAATTGGCTAAATTATCCATACTAATCCATACATATCTGATATTTGTTTCATCCTCTTACCTTAAGTCATAAATGATTTATTTTCCTATTCAAGGATCTATTATAGTTCCCTTTTAGGAAATTATATCTTTTCACTCTTTATTTTTTCCTTATTCAACTTCATACTTAAAAATTTATATATATCTAACATTTTCCACATCCTTTCAACAATATTTCTCGATGCTTTCATGGTTTCGTCTTTCCTTGGGATAACCAAAAAGGGATTATTATTGTTATTTTCAATATAAAGTTTTCTCATTTATTTACTTACTTTGATGTTTCTCTGATTGTTTTTCCTCTTAATCATATTTTATTAGGGTATTCCAACCCATCCTTTACGCATATCACCTATTTTGTAAGTTTCTCACATATTTGACCGTGCACTCATTCGTAAGTTATACTATTGTCAACCAATCCTCATGGTTACCATATACATTTACAAGCGAAATACTGATAATACCTTCCCCAAGTAGGTTTGACTATTACAATTACTCTTGAGTTTCTCATTAGAGTGTTATAGCTTCTTTTGTCAGGTAGAAACCTCATTTGATGCTACTTTCATTTTCATTGAGGGTAATGGTTCTTTTGTTCAAATTTCGAAGTTTTTAGTTTCTATATTTTAAACCTAGAGAAATATACTGTTTGCACAGTTCAACCCTTTTCACCTGGTTGCATGTATTTAAAAATTTATCTAATGAATCTCTAGAGTATGTCTACATAATTCAATTTCGTGATCATTTATACATAATAGTAATTTATATTTCCTATATATTAATTTAAATTCTTTATTTTCATTTCTCATTTTGTGATTTGAGTATATTCATGGATATATTTCTTTCAAATCATCCAAGTCAATGTTAGTAATTTCTTCTTTTAAAAAAAACACATTCAATGGGCTACACAAAATTCTGGTTCCATACTTTGCATGGAAGGATGGTTATAAGGTTCATGTACCATTAAGTTTATTAATTTTCATATTTGTTTTGAATTACTAGCTAATAATATTTATCCAAAAAAAATTATCTCATTTATTGTATCAGATTATCTCAAGGTTTCTCTCTTATTTCTCAATAGAGTATCAATATTTTTCAAAATTTATAAGTGATTTGAGTTTTCATTTTTATATCTTTATAAAAATATACTAAAGCATTTAGCTTCCCTTCTCCATAAATAGCTCTTCCATGCCTTATGAAGTAACTAATTCCATAGATATCATCTTACCTATACAGTTTTGACACTGTGGTTTCCTCTCTAGTTTTCTATGTTTTCAAGGTAAACAATGAAAACACTCAATCTTATGCCTAACATAGTATAAAAAATAATTTTTTTTTCTATATAGATTCTTTACCTTATGCAATATTTTTCTCAAAAAATTTATTTATTTTATTAATTTTAAATGAGAATTTACTAGTTTAACATTTCTATTTAAATTTCTTACAGTGTCTCTAAAATTATTTGATAACAATAATTTATATATATATATATATATATATATATATATATATATATATATATATATATTCTTTCTTTCAGACAAACGATAACTTCTGCCATTTCTTGTGTAATATTTTCTTCGTATTATTTATGATTTTTCATTCCAAGTGTATCTATTATTCACAACTAACCAATTGATGACATCTTTTCTCTGCACACGTCTTGGGTTTAAAACCTAAAACATCTTCTCAGCTAGGTAAATTCCTTGACTAAAAGGAATATCGAAGGGACAATATAAACTAGCTATAATAAGTTGACAAGGCCGTAAATAATATCAGTGAAAATAAATTTTCCACCATATCCATATCAAGCAATTATATACTTCATAATAGTAGGTCTTCGAGATGCATTGTGAATTTACAAAATTTCCAATTTGGACAGCTATATTATCTATTTTATGTAGACATGCTTTATATTTTATTTGTTTTCCTAATTTATTTCTCGAATTATGTACAAAGGAAAACCATTCAATCCTTCATTGTGTACTATTGATTTCCTCCATAATTCTTGTTTCTATCAGTTTTATCCTCCTTATTGGAGTTCTATTCTACCTTAATACCATATGCATTAAATAGTATATTTAATGCCACGTGTACTACTTCCCTAAATTTCCTGCAACAATATTTACTTGATTGTTCTTTGTACTATTATTACATTTCGAATTAGGAATGGAGCCGTCTCTTCTGTTATATATATTACTTTCCTCCGCCACAACTCCAAATGGGCTAAAGAGGCTGTCTCTTTGTTAATTGTTCTAAACATGTTGTTGTGTTATTACATTATATCCATGTGGTTGAATGGTTTGTATGGTACGTTTTATTAAGATTGTAATGCTCAACATTAAATAAATCTATCTGTAGTATCAATATATTTTGACAACATTAATAAAATAATTACGTCTTTCCTTATCATATCGTATGTTAATATGAGATATAATATATATTTTACTTTTCATATATTATTAATATGAGATATAATATATAATATAATTTTCATATATTGTTTGCTTCGCATAAGAAATTTGTTAATTTTCAATAGCCCTTTTCTCATAGGATTTAAAGTTCTGTACATCATTATTAAAAAAACTAATTTGATTTTTTTAAGAAGAATATTTTTTCCAAAATAATTTATTAACTTTGATAAGACATGTAACATATCCCTTCTCATACATATATTTTTTTTTAATTTAATATTATTAAAAGTGCAGACCTGTAATAGCCTTCCATTGTTGTAATATTGTTTTTTTAGACTAAGCAATGTTAGAAGGAATGGCTGAAAATATATAAAAGTATTGAAATAATTATGTAACTTAATATGTATTTATAAAAATGAAATTATATATATATATTAAATGAGATTTGGATAATCTTTTCATAATAATAATTTTACATAGGATGAATGGATGGAAGAAAAAAATCCATTAAGTTTCTTAAATAGAGAAATATGTTTAGCTAAGAAAAGCCTAAAAGCACCTTGGGAGAGAAAGGTGGGTTTTTATGGAAAATCACACACAAATGATAAAAAAATCCTCAAAATCTGAACATCACTATAAAAAAACTTGATCAGAAAAAATCAACAAAAACACTTGATTCTGAGCTCCCCCGATTGAAGTGGAAGAGATCATTTCTAGGTTGGGTGGAGGTGTTCTATTACCAAGTGGCTCTCTCTCAATGATTTTGGTTTGTTAAACTATGTTATATGTTTTTATTTCATTATATTCCATTTTTTTTTTTTTATTGTATTGATTATTACATGATCATACATATATGTCTTTTTATGATGGATAAGTAGAAAATTAGAGATAAAAGGTAGTAGTAAATCCATATAAAAAATGATACGAAGTTAATGGTTAGAATAATCAATTAAAAAGGGCATGTATGGGTATTTTAGCATACTTATTGTTAGCGCTCAAATCTACCTTAGGCTGAAATAAGGTAAAACTCAAGGCTACATCAAACCACCCTCAGCCTCGTAGCTAGCCCTACGAGGACAGGAGAGGGCTCTCTTCGGGTCTATCTCGGCAAAAGGTCTTCAAAGAGGCTGAGATGACTCAAAATTGATATTGATTTTAGGCTAGTAAAGAGATAGGAAATTTTGATTTTGATTTTTTGGGTTTTTGTTGAAAAAAATGGGAAAAACAATTTTGGGCTCGGGGATGAGGCCAGATCTTTTCAGAATTCGAGTTGGGGTGAGGTAGGCAGTAGTCTTGATGCTTTTGATTATGTGTATGGATGGATCAGAATGACAAGGAGCTTAAGAGGGCAAGGGAGAACATGGATCCTCTCCAAACTGGAGAAAACATGTAAAACTAAATAAATTTAAAGGAAGAGCACTCGAAACAATGGATTCAACCTCATTTACTCATTCATTTAGTTTCAGAAGAAAAAGAAGGGAATGACATATATTAAACATGAAAGAACTTAGAATAAACTGAGAGAAAACACCATCAAAAACTGAAAGCCACAAGAATCCCAAGAGGTGCTGCAAAACCTCTGATCTTTCCTTAGAAAAAATATGAAAAATATGTACAATAGTGTGCCAAAGTTTTCCCAAGATTCCAACCCTGATAGTGTTTCAGAAATTACATCATATAGACCATCCTAACCCCTTCCCATGACTCTAGGGGTCGAATTCCTCCTTCTAGGAGCAGTTCCAACCAATTCTAAACAAGGAGCTAGAATCTAGGCAGCCAAACAACTTGCCTCTAAAAGGAAGGAAACTGATTCTTTCACTTGATTTTTACCTTTTTGGGAGTGAATCATCTAGAATAAGTAAAATTGAATCAAAGTTACATGCCAACTACAAAATTACGTCAAGATAACTCAAAAATTACATCCGTAATCAAAACTGGTCCAACTGGCCGAAATTCTGAGCTGGAAGATGAAAAATTAGCCAAAAATCTCTATGCGTCGCGCACCTTTCGGACTGCTTTTGGGGCACTTCCCGGCATCAAAATCAAGCTCATGATAGCTTGTTGGAAAGCCCTGGATGTTTTCTATCCAACCCAAGTGGAATTACCCAATTTGGAGCTCATTTGCCCCTCCGAAACGACATTCTCCCAGAATTACTTCCTGCTGGTGCAAAAGGTGGCAGAAAGGTGGTTTTCATGGTGTTTTTGGCCCTTTTGATTATCCAGAACTTGGTGAAATTCTTTGGCCATACTGGAGCATGCATAAATTACCATGAAAAATCCAAAAATATAAATTTTTCCTCCAGAAAGTGTCCCAATCATAAGCGTGCGCGTCGACGCGCTACGCGTTGTGTTGAAAAATCTGTTTTGAGACCAAAATTTTCCAAAATGACAAAAACTTCTACAAATTTGCTCAAATTTGGAGCGAAGACCCTCCATCATGTATCATGCTCAACCAACGAAGCCTCGGCCAAAATCCGAAGTGGATCAGGCCTCTTCTGCCGTTTTAGTGCTCTGCTCAACCTCCTCTTCAGAATCTTCATTTTTGCTTTGCAGACGTGCATGCGGGCCCAATAATGACCTTTCATGTGACGGAGCATGTCTTTGTCTCTATTGGCCTTTTCCAAAAACTTCTCCAGATGAATGTTAACATGTGTGAGGCATGTCTCTCGCTCAATTGGTGTCATGTCGCCGGGTCTCTTCCGGGCCAATTGTCGATCTTCACGGATTCGCCGCAGCTCTACAAGTGTGTGCTGATCTTCTAGCTGTTTGTTACACTGCTCCAGGTAGTTTATCACCCACTGAGCTCTCGGCAACTTAACATTCAGCGTGTCAATCTCTGCCTTCTACTCCTGGACGATCTCTTTCAATTTCGAGCTAGGAGAGCTCGCATCAACATCAATCAATGTGAATTCAGTATCTTGGCCTCCTGAGGGGCCCTCATCGTGCATAGGCCTCTTGCCTTTGTTCTAAATCTGTGCCTGTGCTGAAGATGAAGGCGAGACCCCTTCCACATCATGTGGAGATAATACTCGCTCTGCTGATGAAGTCAACGAGACCCCTTCCACCTTGGGTGGAGATAGTACTCGTCGTGTAGCTGCAAATAAGGCCCTGTGGCCTCGCTGATATGTCACATACACTGGAGCACTGATATGCTCGGTCTCAGAAATGTCAAGCTGGTGTGAAGGCTCTCCCTCATCATGAACTACCTCGGGAGGCGGCTGTGGGGCTGTGAAGAAGTCACGGGAGATGAAATGCTCCCAAGCAATGCCCTACTGTGTCAGCTGATGTACCACCATGATTTTGATCAGCGCGTAATGATATATACTGCTATGCTGCTGTGCTGGGGTCTTCTTCTGTACAAGAAATTTCATCCTCTCTATGTTGCGATACATGAAGTATGGAATGCTCATCATACGTACCCTTGTGAAATGCATCAACAAACAGACATGGTACACATAGAGACGCGACAATCTACCCTCACAACTAAAATATCGAATGATGAGTTTCATCAATGGTGCAAACTCATCCTTTAGAAATCTGAATGGAAATACCCTGCTCAGCTGCCTCATAAACCCAGGTTTGATGTATGGCTAAGAGTAGGATTTCTCTAGCTGCTATCGTTTGTTCCATTCCTCTCCTATGTTTGGTATTCCGATGGCCTGAGCAATGGTCACTCGTGACAGAATGAAGTTAACTCCGGCAAGGTTTACACGGCCATCATGTAAATGTAGAACAAATAGACGAGCTAGCTCATGATGATGCTGGGTTTGTGAAATCATCTCACAGTATTGAAACATGATTGATGCTGAAAACAATCCATTGCAAGCGGGCAAGCCTGCAATTGGGCCAAAGAAGTAGGCTCCTTCCTAACATGCCTACCACTTTTGCCACTTTTGTGAGACCTCCGTGGCACATTAATCTCTGCTGTGGAATCACTGTCATACTCCTGCTCATAAACTGAATCCGTCTCTGACATGGCGCTGAAATCAAGATGTTTGCCAAATATATGCTGATATAGGTATAGTGAAAGCAAGAGTTCAATGTATGCTCAAAACCCAATTGTGTCACATGTGCATCCAAGTGTTATAGGAAAGCCACAGTGGTAATGGTTCTGTCAAATGAGTTTGCATGAAAAACAATCACTGCTTTGATTATAAGGGGATTTGACAAGTGAGTAGAAAAGAGTATAATGTGGGGGAAATAAATATTAGGAACAAAAGTGACAATAGCCCTTGCAGTGTTTGACAATGTCAATGGAGGATGTGGACAAGTGAAAATGGGACTATGACATAACATGAATGATAAACAGTGTGAAAATGACAATGGCAATAACAATGACAACAGCGATGTAATCGCAAAGAGAGAGCGTGAGGCTAAGGTAAATAATGAGCAGGGACACCACTGACAGTAGATGGCATGAGCATATATATCAACAACACAAATTTGGAAACCCCCACAATATCATTAACATGTCTTTCAAAACCCTAGGGAGTGATTTAGCAATGAACATAGGGTTTATATCTCACCACACTAAACACTTGTTTTTTCATTTTCAAAACACCATAATCATGTCCAAAATTCACTAAGTAAACGTGAAGAACCTACTTGCAAGCAAATCGAGGCAATTTGGCATAAATCTGGGCGAAGGAACAAAAATTTTCGGCCTTGAAACTCTACGCGTCGTGCGCTTACCCATTGCGCCGTGCACGGTATGTGCATTGCGCGCGTGCAAATTTGCATGGGCTTGTGAAGCCCAGTGCGTCGCGCGCCTTGTGTGCATCCCGCGCCTCCTGTGTGCGCTGTGCGCACTTCCACCTCCAGTCCACGGCTTTGAAAACGAGTTTATTGCCTCCAACACTCCAAAATCAACTTTGCTTTGGGAATTTGTCAAAATAACTTGTCCTCCATGCTTTATATAGGTTGGAAAATATCTCATAAAAATCAGATTTGATTTAAATTTTCTTAATAACCCACTTTGTAATGTTTGGCAATCTTGGCACTTTGTCATTTAATGCAATTAAGTCTTTGGCTTTTCACTGTTTTTCCTGAGTCTTGGACTGATGAAACTTGGTTGTTTTTGCAGGGATTTGGCATTTTGGCTTCGGCAAAGACCAGAGGGTCCTTTTGAACTTCTTATGGTGGAACAAATACACAATTATTACAAAAAATAAATTGACAGTTTCTAGTTCAAAAGAGAGTTTTGGACACGAAATGTCTTCAAATGTTTTTGAGAATGAAAATATGAAATAGGAATCCTTTCGAAACCAACCTCATGGCCTGCGAGCTTTTATCATATGTATCAAAGACTGAAAACCCTAGACTCTAGGACTAAAGACTCTTTTTGACGAAAATAATCATTTATGACCATGAATGACGTGACCTGAACTTCAATGGTTTTTTAGGAATTTTAATTAGCCCTGCAGGTACAAGCATGAGGAAATACAAGACGAACAAACCCTCTCGTCAGTCAATGGGATGCCCCTAGCGAAATTCAACGAAGTGGAATAAGCGAGACACCTACAAATGATATGCAAAAAGCGAAATGATCTCTGACGGAGGGTTGTAATGACCGAATCTAACATTGGCTCCAATGGGGATGGTGGCTCCAAGGAGATGCCAAGAACGGCAGATCTCTGGGGGATTCAGACAGTGCCTTCATCCATTGGGTGATGGAGTCATTATTTCAACAGATAACACAAAACCTTGGACACATTTATTGACTGAAAACTTTGACTGAAAACTGACTGAAAACTGACTGAACTTTCAAACTGAAAAGACTGATAAAACTGACTTGAAAAACTTCAAACCAACTAACCTCCTTCTCCAAAATTATAGCCTTCGCTCCGGGCCCCAGACTGAAGATGAGAGATCAGTACACACTTGCAATAAAACAAAAATGGAACGATATATACAATGATGATGAAATCAGCAGAAAATACTCAGAAGTGGTATCGCTTGAGTAGCCAACCATTGATCGGCCCTCCAGGACAATCATCTCCATTCATTTCCTTGAGAAGAAAGGTGTTTTGACCACGATATGCTGCAATCTTAAAAGGACCCTTCCATAGGTTTTCAAATTTTCCGTGCTTTCCCTTATCTTCATTTCAAGCATCCCACTTCAAAACCACCTCATCCAGCTGAAACTTATCTGCTTTTGCCTTTCTATCGTAGATCTTCTTTATGTGCTCCTGCAACTTGAATGTATTTTGAAAGACCTCCTCCCGTGTCTGCTGTAAATGAATCATCTGATTAATCCTTCGCTGCATAGGATCTTCCTCACTACCGGCTTCCTGAAGCAATTTGACTACCGGGACAGCAAGAGAAGTGGGAAAAACCGTGTCTATCCCATACACCAACTCGAAAGGAGACATGCCAATAGACTTTTTCTGACTTACCCTATCAGCCCAAAGTGCATTCACTAATTTCTTGTGCCGGCCCTTTTTATTGATTTCCAGCAATTTCTTAATGATATTTACCAAAGACTTATTTGAAGATTCCGCCAAGCCATTTCCTTGCGGATGGTAGGCAGTCGAATGTCCCAAGCTGATGTTGTACTTATAGAAAAATTCAACCATTCTCTTTGACTTGAAGGCCGCTGCATTATTTGTGACTATCTTACTAGGACACCCAAAACGTGACAGAATATTGTTTTCAAGAAAAGAGATAATTACCGCATCCGTGGCTTGTCGAGTGGGAATGGCATCGATCCACTTTGTGAAGTAATCCGTTGCTGTCAATATCCATCTATGCTGTCCTGACGATGCCGGATGGATTTCCCCAATGAAATCCAACCCCCACTGCTGAAATGGTGCACTGAATTTAATTGGTTTGAGAGGCAAAGGCTGTAGTTTCTGCTTCCCTTCGAAAATTTGACTTTCGTGACAATTCTTAACAGCCTTATATACATCAGAAAAAAAAGAAGGCCAATAGTAACCTGCCCTTAGAATCTTATTCACTGTGGTTTTCCAAAACAGATGCCCCCCACAATCTCCTCTATGAAAGTCCTCCAAAACTCTTTTGGCTTCCTCCTCTACCAAACAATTCAATAACATTCCACCAGGCTCTTTCCAATATAATGCAGAATTCAATATGAAAAACTTTGCAGCCCTCAACTTCAAGGTTCTACTCTTATTTCTAGGCATCCCGGGTGGTGGAGACCAATTCTGAAGTACGTATAAAATGTCAACATACCAAGGGGAAGAAACAAAAATATCAGATACCTAAAATGATGTACTCTCCTCATCTTCATTGGACATGGCAGCGATCAAATTTATATCTAGAGCATGCAGATTTGTTTCAGCCATGAGCTTGGCGAGTCCTTGTCCTTTGATCAGCTTGGTCGGTTTAATCTCCACATCATATTCTAACAACGCAGTGATCCACCTACCCCGCCTTCCTTCTGGATCTGCCTGTAACAAAACATCTTTAACTGCTGCATTAGGAACATAGGCTAAAATATGGGAATGCAGTATATACACACGGAAATCTTTCAAGGCCTTTACAAGCGCAAGTGCTTGTTTCTCAATAATGATGTATTTCAACGCTCCGTCCCTTATAATCCGACTGAAAAAAGCAATGGGATTCTCAACTCCATCCCTTTTCTGCATTAAAACAGTTGCCAAAGTGTGCTCAGAAGAAAACGAAAACAACATGAAGTCCTGTGTGTAGTCTGAGCTGATTAAAATAGGGGCTGAAGAAAGAGCTAAATTTACCAAATTAAATGATTTCACTGCCTCTTCTGTCCACTTTACCTGACTGTCCTTTTTCATCATGTTCGTGATCTCTCTAAGATGCTCCGCAAGATTTGGAATGAAACGACGCAGAAAATTCATTTTACCATTAAATGACTGTATTTCTTTCTTGTTCTGGGGCTGTTCAATTTGCTGGATGGCTTCAACATGTGCAGGGTCAACACGAATGCTGTCTTTCGATATGATGTGGCCAAGGAGCTTGCCTTCATCCATGGAAAAAAGACTCTTTTTCGGATTCAACGAAATGCCATATTTTCTGCACTTCTCGAAAACAAATTTCAAATGATACAAATGTTCTTCATCAGAATTTGAAAACACAGTTAAATCATCAAGGTAAAAAACCAAAAATACATCTTTCTCGTTGGCGAAAGCCATGTCCATTGCACGCTAAAAAGTGGCGCCTGCATTCTTCAAACCAAACGGCATCTTTGCATAATGAAACGTTCCCCATGGAGTGGTGAACGCAGTTTTGTCACGATCGTCCTCATGCACTAAAATTTGGTTATATCTTGAATAGCCGTCGAGTAGTGACATCCTTGATGCTCCAACTACTCGCTGCAATATATGGTCCATTTTTGGCAGCGGATAATTGTCTTTTAATGATACCTTATTTAAATTTCTGAAATCGATACATAAACGGATCTCACCTGTCCTCTTTCTCACGGGCACCAAATTTGATATCCAATCAGAAAATTTGATAGGCACAATGATTCCTGACTTATACAACCTGTTTACCTCTTTTTCAATCGATGGTAGCAGCTTCGGATTGATTCTCCTCAACTTCTGACGAAAAGGCTTCTCATTTGGTTTGATAGGGATAGTATGCTGAATGATATTAGTGTCATACGTTTTTAAATCTGAGTAATCCCACGCAAAAGCATTAGCAAATGAAGACAACAATCTCACATACTCTGCTCTTACCTTCGGTGACAATGACTTGGATAACTTTACCATCTTGGGATTTTCAGCTGTCCCAATATTTACCTCTTCAACACCTTTTTCAGTCGGCCTCAATGTCGGTTTGTGGGCTACATCGTCTTGATCAAAGAGTTCCTCTAAAGGAATCAATCATTTAGGAATGATGTTATCTTTAAGTTGCAGCACTTCCATTTGATTTATTTGTATATCATCATTACCATCATCATGTTCTGTATTTATGGAGGTGTCTTTAAACTTACCCTTATTTTGCAGAAAATCACTAATCTCCTCGTCTTCCTGAAAAAGTTGCCAACATTGCTGATTGTCTGGAACGGTGGGGCGGTGCTTCACATGGATCTCGAACTTGTTGCTGGAATTAATTTGGATTTTTAAATTGCTTGCTTCCTTAGCAAGTCCATCAGCAACACCATTTTGTATGCGAGGCACACACGTCAAGCTACAATCTGAAAATAAATTCAAAATGTCTAAAACTGCATTACGGTAAGCCCTCATGCGAGGATGCTTGGCTTGAAACTCACCCTTTACCTGCTTTATCACCAACTCCGAATCACCATAGACTGTAATTATTTTCGCTTTTAGCTTTCTTAGAATAATAAGGCCAGCAATTAGAGCCTCATACTCCGCTTCATTGTTAGAACAGTCAAATGCTAGTTTGTAGGAACATACTCTCACATTGCTTGGAACCTTATCCGGAGCGGAAAATGGACTACGAATCCAAACACCAATTTCAGCACCATCACTACCCACTGCGCCATCAAAATCCATGGTCCAAAGACCATCTTCATCCTCCTCTAAGTGCTGAAATTGCGCCAGCTCTGTTTTTCCTGTTTGCTGCCCATCGTCTTTAGCTGATTGCTCAACAGTATCTTGCTTTTCTCGTCTTTCTTTCTGCAGAACTTCTCTAAAATTCTCGATGATTTCTAGTATATCTTCTGCCTGAATTAATTGACTATCTATATCATTAAAACTATCAGCAAACAAAACAAATGACTCTAAGTCGGTATGTACATAATTTACAGGATGATTGATTGGTTTCTCCTTGCTTGTTATCATGTATTTCATCTTCTGTTCTTGATATAAATTTCTCATTTGACCGAAGACTGGAATTGTTGCATAGGAAAAATCTAACTGTAGTGTACCTTTCAACTTTTCCCCCCAAGATCTAGAGAGGAGCATCCCAAATTGAGGAGGAATGTCCACTACAACCACATCCATCAAGACATTTTTCGCAGGAATTTGATCTAAACTTACAACAAAATCTTTGATGAGTCCGATACATCTCACGCGGCTGGAATCAAATGAATACAAATCATGGTATTTCCTTGTAATATATAAACCCAACTTTTCCATGATCACCTTTGGCATAAGATTGTGCGAAGCACCAGAATCGAACATGGCATTGTGCAATACATATTCATGCAACCTCAAACTGATATAAAAGGGAGGAACACCACTGTCAGGGGACTCACCATCTAAAGCGGGCCCAAATATCAATTCAGGCTGATCATCTTCAATATTTACCGTGTCAAACATTGGATCAAAATTCAGAATTTTGGAAACTTGACCTCGATAGCTGCTGTTCTTCATAATTTCTGTCAAAGGAATAGATACCTTCAATTTGGAAATTTCATTTTCCAAAATAAAAGCTGAAACTCTTTCAACCTCTTTGACCAGAACTTCTTTCTTTTCAGCCTTATCTTTCACCATACTTGACTGATTTTCCTTTTCTGTTGATGATGATTTACTAGCTGCGGGATCAATTGTCTCTTTTCCTTTCTTCTGTGGTATAGGTGAATCCATCTTCGGTGCTGAAGCCTCTTTTCTCTTCTGAATTGGGTTTATGGGCACATCTCGGTTTCTCAATGAGTATTGCTTCTGTTGAGCGGACAAAGCATTCATATATCCTCTTTGGTATTCATCTGATTCTTCCTCCAGATCCGCATCGTTTGCTAAAATGAAATCCTCATCTTTCTGTGCAGCTAAACTTTCTCCATATTCTTCATCCTCAGTGATGTAAATGGGCAGATCGTCAGGAGTAAAGAAGTGGTTTTGCTCACCTACTACATCATCGTCATCGTCTGAATCTTGACTCACAAAATTTTGCAAAAGAGGAGTTTTAATTTGCTGCTGGGCTGCCGGCTCTTGTGCTCTCTGTTCACGCTGCTTAATTCTGAACTGTGGCTGCTGTTGGCCACGGTAGTTGGGATTACAAATCTGAATTTCTGACTTGTCAAGCGTCATTCTTTTGAACATTTTTTCCATCTCACGAAGCAAGTGCTGTTCTGATGCAGATGTGGAAGCTTCTTCTTTTATGGTCACTCTCTTTTCTGCTTTCAACCGGGCTCTCTTATCATTCAGATTCGCCTCAACACTAACAGCAATATTCTGCATATCTTCCAAGGTAGGTGGATCTCTGTCTCGTAGTGAATAAGCCATCTCCGGATCAAAACCGTCTGGGAATTTAAGAAGAGATGATTTTCTAGACGGTCTTAAGTCATCTGGAATTGCATTATACACTATATTGAATCTGATAATATAATCCTGAACGGACTCACCAGGATTACGCTTGATGCTGGTATACTCGGAAGTAATCTGCAGCGAATCTTTTTTCATCTCCCACCGATCTAAGAATTGTTTCTGAAGCTCTTGTAATGTATTGATACTTGCGGGCTGTAGAGCTCTGAACCATTTACGAACCTCACCTCCAAAAGTCTGGGCGAACAACCTCATGGACACATTTTCTTCATCTATTTCATGCAGGTCCAAGAAATCTGTCATTCTAAAAATATGTTGCTGAGCCGATATAATTTGTGGAGTGCCATAAAATATTGGAATCTTATTCTGATAATCAGCAGGCATAGGATCCAAATTTTCAGGTAAAACAAGTGGTGCGAATCTCGCAGCCATGGCTCTTGGCGGATTTATAATCTGCTGTCTCGGAGAAATAGGTGGAACGGGAGCAGCAGGTGAACGAGGTGTATGCGGTGGAGATGGAGGAGGAACTACTGTTGATTGTTGATCAGAGATCTCAGGCTGTACGAGAATGGTAGGGATAAAGGGAGGTTCAGTGGGAATCCGTGAACCGGATGCAATCTCAGATGGCCCAAGAGTTTGTGAAGTTGATTCAATGAATTCGGGAATGTTGGTTGCCACAATGGAGTTTTGAAGATTCAGAATATAATTATCGATAGATCTATTTTCTTGCTCAACTTCTAGATACTTGATGAACTCAGGATTGATGACGAACAGAGGATTGATGACGGTAGAACCAGTGGCACTTTCAAATTTGGTTTCAAACAATGATAACTCGAACTGATCGTCAAACTCAATATCTTCAATGTATTATAAAACAGTGGGGTATGAGTGAGATTTGACCAAAGGAATAATAGGAGCTTCTCGACGAAAAATTCTTGGGATTAAGTTGGGGTTTTCATATACTGGAGGCGGATTTGGATCAGGATTTGATCTGGTATGCCTTTTTGAAGCCAGTGTATTGATCTACTCAAGAAAAATTCAAAGGACACAATAGATTATTTTCAGCCTATCGACTTCTAGACTCAATCATCCAAAGGTCTAGAACGAATAAGTATACTGGGGTGATTTACAAATCAAGTGTTGCATTCACAAGCTAACCGGAGATCGACTGAAGCAACGTTTATCTACTTCCGCTTATGCATGGAAAAAGCGTTTCGAAAGCTACCTGGCGTGACTTCAGACTCTGTCTAAGACTCATGAAACAAACACATCAACAAGAAAACCATTGAGATTATTCCCCAGTATGGTCGCCACTATGTTAGCGCTCAAATCTACCTTAGGCTAAAATAAGGTAAAACTCAAGGCTACATCAAACCACGCTCAGCCTCGTAGCTAGCCCTACGAGGAAAGGAGAGGGCTCTCTCCGGGTCTATCTCGGCAAAAGGTCTTCAAAGAGGCCGAGATGACTCAAAATTGATACTGATTTTAGGCTAGTAAAGAGATAGGAAAGTTTGATTTTGATTTTTTGGGTTTTTGTTGAAAAAAATTGGAAAAACAATTTTGGGCTCGGGGATGAGGCCAGATCTTTGCAGAATTCGAGTTGGGGCGAGGTAGGCAGTAGTCTTGATGCTTTTGATTATGTGTATGGATGGATCAGAATGACAAGGAGCTGAAGAGGGCAAGGGAGAACATGGATCCTCTCCAAACTGGCGAAAACATGTAAAACTAAATAAATTTAAACGCAGAGCACTGGAAACAATGGATTCAACCTCATCTACTCATTCATTTAGTTTCAGAAGAAAAATAAGGGAATGGAATACATTAAACATGAAAGAACTTACAATAAACTGAGAGAAAACACCATAAAAAACTGAAAGCCACAAGAATCCCAACAGGTGCTGCAAAACCTCTGATCTTTTCTTAGCCAAAATATGAAAAATATGTACAATAGTGTGCCAAAGTTTTCCCAAGAGTCCAAGCCTGATAGTGTCTCAGAAATTACATCATATAGACCATCCTAACCCCTTCCCATGACTCTAGGGGTCGAATTCCTCCTTCTAGGAGCAGTTCCAACCAATTCTAAACAAGGAGCTAGAATCTAGGCAGCCAAACAACTTGCCTCTAAAAGGAAGGAAACTGATTCTTTCACTTGATTTTTACATTTTTGGGAGTGAATCATCTAAAATAAGTAAAATTGAATCAAAGTTACATGCCAACAAAAAAATTACATAAAGATAACTCAAAAATTACATCCACAATCAAAACTGGTCCAACTGGCTGAAATTCTGAGCTGGAAGATGAAAAATTAACCAAAAATCTCTATGCGTCGCACGCCTGAGCTCTATGCGTCACGCGCTTTTCAGCCTACTTTTGGGCCACTTACCGGCATCAAAATCAAGCTCATGATAGCTTGTTGGAAATCCCTGGATGTCTGCTATTCAACCCAAGTGGAATTACCTAATTTGGAGCTCATTTTCCCCTCCAAAACTTCATTCTCCCAGAAGTACTTCCTGCTGGTGCAAAAGGTGGCAGAAAGGTGGTTTTCATGGTGTTTTTGGCCCTTTTGATCATTCAGAACTTGGTGAAATGCTTTGGCCATACTGGAGCATGCATAAATTACCATGAAAAATCCAAAAATATAAATTTTTCCTCCACCAAGTGTCCCAATCATAAGCGCGCACGTCGACGCGCTACGCGTTGGGCTGAAAAATCTGTTTTGAGACCAAAATTTTCCAAAATGACAAAAACTTCTCCAAATTTGCTCAAATTTAGAGCGAATACCCTCCATCATGTATCATGCTCAGCCAACGAAGCCTCGGCCAAAATTCGGAGTGGATCAGGCCTGTTCCGCCGTTTTAGTGCTCTGCTCAGCCTCCTCTTCAGAATCTTCATTTTTGCTTTGCAGACGTGCATGCGGGCCCAATAATGACCTTTCATGTGACGGAGCATGTCTTTGTCTCTATTGGCATTTTCCAACAACTTCGCCAGATGAATGTTAACATGTGTGAGGCATGTCTGTCGCTCAATTGGTGTCATGTCGCCGGGTCTCTTCTGGGCCAATTGTCGATCTTCACGGATTCGCCGCAGCTCTACAAGTGTGTGCTGATCTTCTAGCTGTTTGTTACGCTGCTCCAGGTAGTTTATCACCCACTGAGCTCTCTGCAACTTAACATTTAGCGTGTCAATCTCGGCCTTCTACTCCTGGACGATCTCTTTCAATTTCGAGCTAGGAGAGCTCGCATCAACATCAATCAATGTGAATTCAGTATCTTGGCCTCCTGAGGGGCCCTCATCATGCATAGGCCTCTTGCCTTTGTTCTGAATCTGTGCCTGTGCTAAAGACGAAGGCGAGACCCCTTTCACATCATGTGGAGATAATACTCGCTCTGCTGATGAAGTCAACGAGACCCCTTCCACCTTGGGTGGAGATAGTACTCGTCGTGTAGCTGCAAATAAGTCCCTGTGGCCTCGCTGATATGTCACATACACTGGAGCACTGATATGCTCGGTCTCAGGAATGTCAAGCTGGTGTGAAGGCTCTCCCTCATCATGAACTACCTCGGGAGGCAGCTGTGGCGCTGTGAAGAAGTCACGGGAGATGAAATCCTCCCAAGCAATGCCCTGCTGTGTCAGCTGATGTACCACCATGATTTTGATCAGCGCGTAATGATATATACTGCTATGCTGCTGTGCTGGGGTCTTCTTCTGTACAAGAAATGTCATCCTCTCTACGTTGCGATACATGAAGAATGGAATGCTGATCATACATACCCTTGTGAAATGCATCAACAAACAGACATGGTACGCATAGAGACGCGAGAATCTGCCCTCGCAACTGAAATATCGAATGATGAGTTTCATCAATGGGGCAAACTCATCCTTCAGAAATCTGAATGGAAATACCCTGCTCAGCTGCCTCATAAACCCAGGTTTGATGTATGGCTCATAGTAGGATTTCTCTAGCTGCTGTCGTTTGTTCCATTCCTCTCCTATGTTTGGTATTCCGGTGGCCTGAGCAATGGTCTCTGGTAACAGAATGAAGTTAACTCCGGCAAGGTTTACACGGCCGTCATGTAAATGTAGAACAAATAGACGAGCTAGCTCATGATGATGCTGGGTTTTTGAAATCATCTCACAGTATTGGAAACATGATTGATGCTGAAAACAATCCATTGCAAGCAGGCAAGCCTACAATTGAGCCAAAGAAGTAGGCTCCTCCCTGACATGCCTACCACTTTTGCCACTTTTGTGAGACCTCCGTGGCACATTAATCTTTGCTGTGGAATCACTGTCATACTCCTGCTCATAAACTGAATCTGTCTCTGACATGGCACGGAAATCAAGATGTTTGCCAAATATATGCTGATATAGGTATAGTGAAAGCAAGAGTTCAGTGTATGCTCAAAACCCAAATGTTTCACATGTGCATCCAAGTGTTATAGGAAAGCCACAGTGGTAATGGTTCTGTCAAATGAGTTTGCATGAAAAACAATCACTGCTTTGATTATAAGGGGATTTGACAAGTGAGTAGAAAAGAGTATAATGTGGGGGAAATAACTATTAGGAACAAAAGTGACAATAGCCCTTGCAGTGTTTGACAATGTCAATGGAGGATGTTGACAAGTGAAAATGGGACTATGACATAACATGAATGATAAACGGTGTGAAAATGACAATGGCAATAACAATGACAGCAATGATGTAATGGCAAAGAAGGAGCATGAGGCTAAGGTAAATAATAAGCAGGGACACCACTGACAGTAGATGGCATGAACATATATATCAACAACACAAATTTGGAAACCCCCACAATATCATTAACATGTCTTTCAAAACCCTAGGGAGTGATTTAGCAATGAACATAGGATTTATACCTCACCACACTAAACACTTGTTTTTTCATTTTCAAAACACCATAATCATGTCCAAAATTCACTGAGTAAACGTGAAGAACCTACTTGCAAGCAAATCGAGGCAATTTGGCATGAATCTGGGCGAAGGAGCAAAAATTTTCGCCCCTGAAACTCTACGCGTCGCGCGCTTACCCAGTGCGCCGCACGTGGTATTTGCGTCGTGCGCGTGCAAATTTGCATGCGCTTGTGAAGCCCAGTGCGTCGCACGCCTTGTGTGCGTCGCACGCCTCCTTTGTGCGCCGCGCGCACTTCCACCTCCAATCCACGGCTTTGAAAACGATTTTATTGCCTCCAACACTCCAAACTCAACTTTGCTTTGGGAATTTGTGAAAATAACTTGTCCTCCATGCTTTATATAGGTTGGAAAATATCTCATAAAAATCAGATTTGATTTAAATTTTCTTAATAACCCACTTTGTAATGTTTGGCAATCTTGGCACTTTGTCATTTAATGCAATTCTGTCTTTGGCTTTTCACTGTTTTTCCTGAGTCTTGGACTGATGAAACTTGGTTGTTTTTGCAGGGATTTGGCATTTTGGCTTCGGCAAAGACCAGAGGCTGCTTTTGAACTTCTTATGGTGGAACAAATACACAATTATTACAAAAAATAAATTGACAGTTTCTAGTTCAAAAGAGAGTTTTGGACTAGAAATGTCTTCAAATGTTTTTGAGAATGAAAATATGAAATAGGAATCCTTTCGAAACCAACCTCATGGCCTGCGGGCTTTTATCATATGTATCAAAGACTGAAAACCCTAGAATCTAGGACTAGAGACTCTTTTTGACGAAAATAGTCACTTATGACCATGAATGACGTGACCTGAACTTCAGTGATTTTTGAGGAATTTTAATTAGCCCTGCAGGTACAAGCATGAGGAAATACAAGACGACCAGACCCTCTCGTGAGTCAATGGCATGCCCCTAGCGAAATTCAACGAAGTGGAATGAGCGAGACACCTAAAAATGATATGCAAAAAGCGAAATGATCTCTGACAGAGGGCTGTAAGGACCAACTCTAACACTTATCATCTAGCATTTGAACATATGTTACATTTTCTCCAATATTATTTTAGAATCAATATGTATGAGAATGCATGTGAGTGATAGTAGTTCATTGGGGATTATATAGATGGATATGTTCTTCATGTAAAGATAGGAATAATAGAGAACTGAAAATTTATCTATATGGTATGAAAGTTCATCTATATGATATAAATATGATGAGAAATGTATTATATAACCAATATTATATGTTATTATTATTAATACCGGTGATTCATTAATATTGACTAGATACCAGTGATTTATTCTAGTTAACCTTCCTTATCTATGTTATTATTATTAATACTAGTGATTCATTAATATTGACTAGATACCAGTGATTTACTCTACTTAACCTTCCTTATCTTTTCCTAGTGGGTTAGCTAAGCAATGAATGAATCAATGGTTAAGAGAAAGGTAAAATTAATGATTAATTATGATTCCTTGTACTACGCATAAGATTGAAAAAAATTCTATATTTAATTTGATTTCCGCATTTATATGTTCTTAGTTTGAATGGACGCAGTACCATTGGCAAAACTTGATATACAAATCTTTAATGTCATTTGAGTATGAATTTTCGAATAGAGGGTTGCATGGGTATGGTAGTAATCGATTATTTTGAGGATAATTGGGATAAAGGTGTGCATTTACAGTAGAGCAAACACCTTGTGAGATTAATGGAATGTGTTGTGATTTGTAGGATAAATTCTAGACTCAGGAAATTTACATTAATATCACCATGAGAGAATATACCTAATAAGATTGAAGTTTTTATAGTAAATTGTTAGCGAAGACACCAATAAATATAGCTTTGTTTAAGGAAAACAACAGAACGCATGAACCTAATCATGCACGTTGGAACAATTAACAAGAAGTTGGTATAAGGAATATCTAGGATCTTCGCTTCTCGATTAAAAGAAGAAATATTTCTGACGATTTTCATCATGTACAACCAGGAACTGGATTTTAGTATCATAGGTTGTTCAATCCATCGAATAGACTAAGACCATATATATATACTAGACTGCAAACATTTTAATCTCCAGGATCAGTGGATAAATAGCTAACCTACTTCTTATAGGTGAACCAGTAGAATGTGCCCTACATTATAACAAAAAATATTGAAATTATTTCAAATATTTCATTGATGGGTAAATTATGAGTTGACAGAGTATCAAATGAAAGGGGCGTATTGATTGACTAAATGTACATATAAGTAAATAACATAGGTCATAAACATAAAATTACTATACAGAATTCGCTCTTATCCACCAAACGCACATCTAAATGATAACTAGGGTAATGAAAAGTATAACCATGTAAGAGCGCAACCGAAGTTATGTTATTATAAAAGGTACCGAAAATAGAAAAATGATACACTTATTGACGGGTAGAAATCTAAATATAGGAAAGACTCCTTTAAAACAATAAACTTCAACACTATATTAATAAAACTGATTTAACGGGAAAATTAGAGTACATAACTTAATCTAAACATTATTTAAAGATATAATCAATAATGTTGTATTATAGTACGACATATAGGATTTACTCCTAGAACTAACTGGTATAACATTATCGAACTGAAATGCTTAACACTGAAGTTCTCCATCGTCGAAACTGAGTAGGAACAAGTAAGAAGCTCCGAAGAAGAAATAATAACTGAAGGCCGAAAGGCCATTTAAATTTAAAATTATATATATAATAGTCAATCATATATACTGGAAATCATATAGTTCATGGATTAAAACACCCAAAGAAGGTTGATTTGGCCTAGGTCATACAATGTTAGCACTCAAAGAAATATGAAACCACTGACCTGAAAGAGTACAATGTATTAGTAGAATTTGGAATTAGCACTTTGTCGTAAATGTGGAAGACAAGAAGGCAGCATCACTGTACCTACGAGTGAAGAGTGTAACACAGATATTAGAAACTGAGATTCACAATTTATAAACATCACTGATACCAGAATACCCTCATAACAACCTCATGTTAGTAATTTATGAAAAAGTGATCTATGACAGTCCTAAAATTACCAAAAGAAAAGGAGAACATAGTAAAAGGGGTTCAAGGATGGTCAAAAAAAGAAAAAAAGAAATGGAAATCGAGATAGGGGAATCAACATAAATAACTATACTAAACGAGAGGGGTACACTATTATCCCTTGGGTTTATTAATAGATTGAGTTTAAAATATTATTTCTCAAGTTTTATTAATTTTTTAGGTTTTTGAGTTTAAAATATTAATTATTAGATTTTATTAATTTCTATTGTTTTTGGTATGGATATCTTGGTCTTATTGGTTTTTTAGGTTTTTAATATTTATCTCTTGGGTTCACTAATTCCTTTGGTTTATAATATTAAACCTTTGGGTTTATTAATTCTTTTGGCTTATAATGTTAATCGCCCCTTATTAATTCTTTTTGTTTATAATGTTAATCACCCCTTGGGTTTATTAATCTCTTGTGCTTAAAATATTAATTCTTAGGGTTTATTAATCTCTATTATTTTTAATATTGATTCTTTGTCGTTATTGATCCCTTAGGTTTATAATATTTATCCCTTCGGTTCGTTGATTCCTTTGGTTTATCATATTAAACCCTTGGATTTAATAGTTCTTTTGGTTTATAATGTTAATAATCTCATTGGTTTATTAATATCCTAAATTTAAAATATTGATTCTTATGGTTTATTAATTTATTAGGTTTTTAATTTAAAATATCAATTGTTAGGCTTAATTAATTTCTTAGGTTTCTGTGTTTTAAATATTATTTCATATGCTTTATTGATCTCTTGAGTTTAATATATTAATTATTAGGGTTTATTATTTTCTTAGGCTTTTGGGTTTTAAGTATCAATTCTTAGAGTTTTTTAATCTCTTTAGATTAAAATATTTACTCTTAGGGTTTCTTATTTCTTGGTTTATAATATTAATATTTATCCTTTGCTTCACAATTACTTGGGTTTATAATATTAAACCCTTGGGTTTATTAGTTTTTTTTTTAAATATTAATAATCCATTGGGATATTGGTAAGAGATATACACTTATTATAAATATTAATAAATATTATTATTATGTTAATTTTGAATTATATTATAGTGTAAGCTAAAACTATTAATATATTGAAATAATTTAAGAATATATTTTTATTATATATTTTACTATTCAATAATATAATATTATATATTCTAATATATTATATTCTTTTGTTTTATAATATTAATAACCCCTTGGGTTTATTAATCTATTTTTAAAATATTATTTCTTAGGCTTTATTAATCTCTTAGGTTTTTGAGTTTAAAATATTAATTATTAGGTTTTATTAATCTCTATTGTTTTTAATATTGATCCATTGGTATTATTGATCCTTTAGGTTTTTAATATTTATCCTTTGGGTTTATTATTTCTTTTGGTTTATAATGTTAATCACCCCTTGGGTTTATTAATATGTTGAGTTTAAAATATTAATTCTTAGGGTTTATTAATCTCTATTCTTTTTAATATTGATCCCTTTTCCTCATTCATCCCCTAGTTTTATAATATTTATCCCTTAGGTTCGATGATTTCTTTGGTTTATAATATTAAAGCCTTAGGTTTATTAGTTATTTTGGTTTATAATGTTAATAATAATGTTGGTTTATTAATATTTTAAGTTTAAAATATTGATTCTTATGGTTTATAAATTTATTAGTTTTTTATTTTAAATATCAATTTTTAGGGTTTATTAATCTCTTTTGTTTTTAATATTGATCCCTTGCTCTTATTGATCCCTTATGTTTTTAATATTTATCCCTTGGTTTCACCAATTCCTTTGGTTTATAATATTTAAACCTTGGGTTTATTACTTCTTTTGGTTTGTATTATTAATAATATATTGGGTTTATTAATCTCTTGAGTTTCAAATATTAATTGTTAGGGTTTATTAATTTCTTAGGTTTTTGAGTTTTAAATATTATTTCATATGCTTTATTAATCTATATTAATTCTTAGGGTTTATTACTTTCTTACGCTTTTGGGTTTTAAATATTATTTTTTAGGGTTTTTTAATAGCTTCAAATTAAGTTATTTATTCTTAGGGTTTTTTCCATTTCTTGGTTTATAATATTAATATTTATCCTTTGCTTCACTCATTACTTGGGTTTATAATATTAAATCATTTCATTTATTAGTTCATTTTATTTAAAATATTAATAATCCCTTGAGATATTGGTAAGAGATATTCACTTATTATAAATATTAATAAAATATTATTATTATGTTATTTTTTAATTATATTATAGTTTGAGTTAAAACTATTAATATATTGAAATAATTTGATAATATATTTTTATGATATATTTTACTATTGAATAATATAATATAATATATTATATTCTTATATATATAGTATGCATATAGTTATTATTATTAATATATTATAAGTAAATATGTAAAATATATTGGTAATTATATTCATAAATATATAATATTTATTTTGGTGAAATACATGTGGTGGGCCGTGGATGTAGGCCTATCTCCGTATATCAACCACATTGCTAAATGTGGTTGTAAATCTATTTCATATATGTATATCAACCACATTATTAAATGTGATTGTGATAGTACTACGACATATAGGATTTACTCCTAGAACTAATTCCTATAACATTAGCGAACTGAAATGCTCAATGGTGAAGTTCTTGATCTAACCGATTAGGAACAAGTAACAAGCTATGAAGAGTAAATAATAACTTAAGGCCGACAAGCCATTTAAAATAATATATATATATATATATATATATATATATATATATATATATATATATATATATATATATAATAGTCAATCATATATAGTCGAAATTATAAAGTTCATGGATTAAAACACCCAAGAAACAGATTAAAAATAATGAAAGTTGATTTGGCCTTGTCACATAATGTCAGCACTCAAAACCAAGATTTATCACGAGTTTTCCTCAAACTAACCACTCCAAATAGTTAAATTGTTGAAATTTATAGCAAAAAGGATAGAAATATGAAACCACTCACTTGAAGGAGTACAATGTATTAGTAGAATTTGGAATTAGCACTTTGTCATAAATGCAGAAGACATAAAGGCAGCATCATTGTACCTACCAGTGAAGAGTGTAGCACAGATATTAGAAACTCTGATTCACAATTTATAAACATCTTTGATACCAGAATACCTGATAACAACCTCATGTTAGTAATTTATGAAAAAGTGATCTGGAATGGTGGAATTACATGTGACGAAATAAAATCTATGATACTTCTAAGAGTACCAAAAGAAAAGGAGAACATAGTAAAAGAGAGTCAAGGACTGTCAAAAAAGAAATGGAAATCTAGTCACCACTACTAGATAAGGGAACCAACATAAATAACTATAGTAAATGAGGGGGTGAATTATTACCATGTCGAGCTTGCAAAAACATTTTGGGCTTCGACGACCATGTTGAATCCCTCACTAAAGGAATACTAACCATGAGGAAATAGAGGTTTAGAACGAAAATAAACTAGATATATCCCCATGAATGTGACTTAACTCTGCCATAAGGGTTATCCATTACACATCCAGTGATTCTTTACACAAAAAAAACCAAAAAACCAGAGCATTTATTACCACGGAGTCGCCCACCATTGTACCAATAACATTACTACAATGAGGATAATTCTCATAAAGGGAAGAAAAAAAATAAGTAAGATAACTCCTGGAATAATTATGAGAAGGGGTATCAGGAGTATACCCAAACAAACATAAGAGTAATTCGAGAAATAGCAACCGAAAATACCCAATTTCGGAGATAGAGCCATAATAATTGTGATAGGGTGTACATAATTTTTTTTAGCAAAGTGCTAAAAAGGGAATCCAAATTACTACTAAAAATGATCAATTTTAACGATCAAGGATGAAAAACTACATGTAAGTAATCCGCACCTTCGGAATACATACAAGAAAAAAAGGCCTCTAAGACACCGTGGTAAAACTACTTTAACAATACTCATGGCAACATCAAGGATTCAAGACGTAACAAGAAAGACCAAGTGGGAGAAACAGGGCACCTGCACTAGTGTCAGATGAATCACCTTCTATGAAACCCCACATGTCTGCAAACCCATGCGACCATGGATCCAATTCTCTTGGCTACAAACAAGTTAGTGAAAAGGAGCGACGAAGTACATTGTTCCAAGATAAATGGAGTACTAAGGTTTAGGGTTACCAATCAAAGCAACCACTGTTAGAAATCGCTAAAATCACACAATTACAGAAACACAATTATATATTATGCACAAACGGTGTATGTGTAAACACACTCACACACAGATTTACATTCAGATTACTCTATTACATAGAGTTTCTGAGATCCAAGTTATTCCTAAATTAGACAGAGAGAGGTTGAGAGAATTTCTCAACCATCAAACCAACTTATCAAATATGGAATGTAAGCATTATCTCCAACATCCCCCCTTAATGATTACATTACATAAAAATAACAAAATAGTCAAGCTTATTAGTAGATGCTCCATCAAGTTGCCTCATAACCCTCGGAAAGGTGTAGTTGGCAAGTTGGATTCCCGAGTTCCCTTCCTCAACTCCCGAATCAAGGACCTCCCGAAGTCAATTACCGAACAGCATCCCAATCTGTCGCATAACCTCATTAGGAAACCACTTCCATGTCTACCACTAATGAGGGATCCTTCCCTAGATCCGTAACTGCCATACTATCTGGACAACCATCCATATTGAGCCTTACTACCACTTGATCTCTTCGAAAATAATTGATTGCAATCATTGAACTTCTATTCATTCTATGGACGAGCTCCCATCCACCGAAATACATGGGTGCCAACCGCTGTACTCTCCAGTTATCTAGAAAAGCCGTCTAAATACAAAATGTATCTAGAATGAGTTTTGCAAAATAACCTTTTTATCTAGTTTAAAACTCGTCACTTAATTAATTTACAAACAATTCATAACACTACTTAACCACAACAAAAAGAAATGGAAGTGGTGAAAACAATCGAGTCTTCGCTCTTTCTCTCGCTCCACAGAAGCTAATAAAAATCCAGCATCGACTGAAGCTAATATATTCAGATTACAGAAACGTCAAATCATCAATGATCACACTGATTGGCCCGGTACCTCTGCTGTAAGAAACCCAAAATTAATAAACCTGAATTCGATTCAACAGGTGGGTCATATCACAAACAGTCAGAAACACGACTCTCTCGCAAAAAATCGGACCAACAGATCATCCATTCCGTTCAATTCCAAGTTTGACGATATTGGTTTTTACAAGTCTGCCATAAGATGGTCTCAAATGATATGGTTATCAACCCTATTGTTCAGAAACCTGAAAGACTGAACATGGGTATAATTATACCGGAGTCACGTCTCTCTTCCGCAGAGATTGGCTCTGCAGACACGAACTGCCGGCCTCTGCACTGTATGTTCTCTCTGCTTTCTCCACGGTGGATTTGATGGCGTCTATCAATTCCAAATATAAAACTTGTGATACATTGATCCTTCTGTAAATACTCACATCCAACAGATATTTAACCGCTATTGTATCGATTATTGTTCATTGAAAACCTCTCAACATATTTGGCATTCTTTTTGTGGTTGTTTCAAATTTCATTCAAACAATGAAGAATTGGGTCGGCGATTTACCAAAAGTATGAATACATTTTTCTTCTCATCATCCATCATAACCTGAGCCCTTCATATTGGAAATATTTCATGCCACGAAGCATGCAGCAACCACTGCTTCAGTAACAGAGCAATTATGACACTGCCTCGCTACACTCCAGCTCGTTTACAGCGGAGCGCACGTGATGCAGCGCCAGCAATCCTAACTATAATCAACACATTTAATCACCCAAAAATCTTAATTACACACAGGCCTCTGATCCTGTGCTCCGATACCATGTTAGAAATCGCTAAAATCACACAATTACAGAAACACAATTATATATTATGCACAAACGGTGTATGTGTAAACACACTCACACACAGATTTACATTCAGATTACTCTATTAAATAGAGTTTCTGAGATCCAACTTATTCCTAAATTAGACAGAGAGAGGTTGAGAGAATTTCTCAACCATCAAACCAACTTCTCAAATATGAAATGTAAGCATTATCTCCAACAACCACCACTAGATCACCTAAGGTGATCTTGTGCGCTGAATGATCCCAAAACCTAGGCCATATCTACTCAATGTGACATGAAAGTGGAAATGTAAACATGGAAGGGGGGGATTCACTTTCTTATCACCCAAGCAAACTGATTTCTGGGTTGAGAATTAGAAATTAAATTCTATAGTATTGTAGGAGAGGTGATGGAATAAACATAGTTAAGTGTAACGAGGTGATTACCATGAGCACATATGACATAAATTACATTGGTTTTGCGATGTAATTAACATAGTTAAGGTTAACATGGTGTTTAATATGAGCACATGTATCACATAGATTAAATTGGTTAATTCTCAGAACTAACAGATAGGTGGCTCGTTATAGACAACCTGCTATTAGTTATTAGCTTAATTTACTAGTGTCTAGATATAGATATTTTTGAATAGATTTTTGGATATATATAAACCATTGATATACCCTTAAGGATATGGGTTTTATGGAAGTGCACAGTGTCTACCCAACGGGGTGGCTTGATGAGAATGACACTACTAAATGGAACCCTATTTATCTAATGAACTGTTATGGAGAAGGCCATACCAAATCAAAGAATACTTACGAGGTATTTGGCATCATTAACAATATAACAAATAATTATCAACTAAAGGAAATTTTTATTATATACATATTTATAGGCACATACATACAACATGTAAGAAGAGGAACAAAAGAAAAAAAAGTGTTTACCTGGAGGTACATGACAAGTGGTATCATATCCTAGGCTCAACCCTGGGGCCTAATTGGTACTATCTTAAAATCGAGAATGGTAAATTATTCATATAACTATTTTAATAGCTTTCCGGTCAACCAATTTCATGTCACTTGGTTGGTTGTGGAATTAGTATTTACCCTTTATAGAAAAAATTCCATGAACCCTCTAAACTACTAGGCATATATATTGGTGTCATGATAAAAACAAGGATTGAATGATTTTAATAACCTATCATCTTAAAAAACCTATTTCTTGGTGAAAGTAAAGACCACGAGACGTGGTGCCCACTTGATCCAGGTGGATATTGGTGGTCACCTACCTATTCCACTTGGGGCCCCACCATTGTCTCTTTCAGTTTTTCATTTTTGGCACAACTTACTATTTTTAGCAGTTTTTCGGGTCCTGAACTTCCGGAGCCATTTTGAGGCCCTGAACAACGTTTTTTGGGAAAACGGGGAGCAGCATCATCAGTCCATGGACCCATGTTTCTCACTCAAAATTTGTAGTCCTCAAATAGATCTTTCTAACAAGGTATGGTACGCATCAAACTGAGATCGTATGCCAAAGTTACATCCCCAGGAAGTTGAAACACCAATTTACCCAAACAAGGCCTATAGTTATGGCGCTTCATCTCGTAGGGTTAGGGTTTCAGCTGTTTATAATTTCCCATTGTTTCTAAATAATAAATAGGCCCTTGAGCCTTATTGTAACTCAGTTCAAAGGCCTATAGCTGCCACATATCTTCTCAGAGATAGCTACCAGTGTCCTAGCTAGTTTTATTTCCATTATGTTTGTAAGCAAATTTCAGTTCTTTGATATTAATGAAATGAAGTGTTATTTCCACTGCATCTTTGTATTTATGATTATATGTCTATTCTGTTGTGTTCCTGCATAAAATCTAGATCAGTGGTATCAGAGTGGTCTTATTTTTCTCGATCCTTTTTTGCATGTCCCCAACGAGGTCGAGGTATAAGGAGTTAGGGCTCAATCTGGTGGAATCTTTGCAATATCAGCCTCACAAACCCCGACGGACGCCCATGGGGGATGAAAAGAAATTTGAGGGAGCAGGATATCCTATCAAAATATTGCTCAAGGAGGCCCTTGAAAAACAAAGGAACGTGATGATGGATAAATTTGCCTAGATCCTTCAATGACTGCCCACTGACGGCACATCTGCATCCAGCAGCCACTCTCGAGGTGCGACTCCTTTTAAGGTACAAGTAAATTTTGACATTCCCATATTTTAGGGTCAAATAGATGCAGATGCTATAGATAGATGGTTGAATCTATTAGAAGGATATTTCTCGTTTCATGACTTTTCCGATAGGGAGAAGATTATTTTTGCACTCCTCAAAGCCGCTCCCCATGTCAAGGATTGGTGGGAAACCCACTGTGAGAAAAAGGACGAGAAAAAACCCTCTCTGTTCTCAGTCGTACCCACTTGGAATTCTTTACGAGATGCCATCAAGGAAAAATACTATCCCATGGGGAGCTATGAGCACACATACATACAATGGAGCACGCTGCGACAACAAAGGGATCAAGATGTCCATGAGCTGACGAATCTATTCCATACCCTGCGCACCAAGTTGGGTATCAAAGATTTAGAGAAACATATAGTTTTAAAGTATTGCAGTTTTCTGCATAGATACATTTAGGAGGAAATGGAGTTCCTCGACATCTCCTTGCTGGTACGACATACTGGTATGCTGCCAACATTGAGAAAAAATTCAAACAGAAGAAGCGAGACTTTGGATCTGTGAATCAAAAGCAAGGGAAAGGTACTCCAAAACCGTAGAACAAAGGACATAGCCAAGGCATGGCGACTCAAGAAAACTTGTCGAAGCCACAAGCAAAGAATAACACCACAAAGCCAAAGAAGGACATGGGAAAGTGGTGTGAGTTCCATAAGAGCTCCACTCATAACACAACTAAGTGTCGGGCCAAGCAGTCGTTGGTGGCCGAGATGAGGGCTTCTGAGTCAGATGCATTCTCTGACTCTAAATCAGAACCTGACAAGGGGAATGACGAAGGGAAACATATTATTGATGCGGAGCCCGACGCCACTGTTGCCACTACGAAGATCCAAAAGGAGGAACCGGAAGATCCAAAGGAAGAGGAACGTCTCTTCCACTCCCAGATGTGGGTAAAGGGCTCCCCGGTATAGTTCATTATCGACAATGGGAGCCAAAAGAACCTCGTTTCAGTATACGTTGTGAAGCGGTTGTGCTTGCCGACTACAAATCACCAACATCCATACACCATCGGGTGGCTTCACCAAGGATGAGATATCTGCGTCAGCCAGCAGTGTCGTCTCCCCTGTAGCATCAAGTCCTTCACAGATGAGATATTATGTGACATTTCTCCTATTGATTTTTTTTATGTATTATTAGGACAACCATACTTGTGGAAGTGTCATGCTATGTATGAGTCTCGACCTCGCGCTGTTATTGTTACTTTGGGAAATAATTTGTACAGGATACAAGAGGTACCACCTCTTGCCGCTATCTCTTTAGTTACTGCAAAACAATGCAGTAAGCTCATTTCCCAAACCAGGAAATTCATTTTCCAGATGATTCGGCCCCATGGCCAGAAGAATACTATGGCCACGACCTCCATACAGGGCTCCTCTGCATGACAACAACAAATGGATAATGTTGTGGAGGAGTATGGGGACATCTTCACCTCACCCACAGGGGTTCCTCTGCACTGTCATGTAAAGCACCCGATTGATCTGACGCCAAGTGTGCTACTACCCAATGGACCGACCTATCGGCGCCTTGTTCTATAGAACGATGAAATCAAGAGGCAGATTCAGGAGCTACTACAGAAAGGTCACATCCGACCAAGTTCATCACCCTGTGGGAGCCTGGTCATGTTGGTACAGAAGAAGGAAGGGACATGGAGACTCTGTATTGACTATCAAGCACTGAAAAAGATCACTGTCTGGAATAGGTACCCAATCCCACGGATTGATGACCTTCTGGACCAACTCAAAGGTGCAAGATATTTCAGCAAGATCGACTTGAAGTCTGGGTATCACCAGTAACCAATTGAACCCTTCGATCTGTGGAAGAATTCCTTTAAAGCTAAGGAAGGCCTTTTCAAATGTCTGGTCATGCCTTTCAGGTTGACGAATACTCCTGTAACCTTCATGAGGTTGATCGACGACATCTTACGACCATTCACCAACTCATTTGTAGTGGTGTACTTGGATGACATTCTGATCTTCATCCAGACTTAGGAAGAGCACGTTCACCACATCCAACAAGTCCTCCAAACACTACAACAACACAAGTTGTGTGCCAATTTGGAGAAGTGCACTTTTGGCATGACCCAGGTTCAATATCTGGGATACATTATTGATGAAAGGGGGGTGCATGTGGACCCAACCAACATCCAAGTCATTCGAGATTAGCCAGCCCCAACCACTATAACAGAGCTTCGCAGCTTTCCGGGTCTTGCTAATTTTTACCATAGGTTCATGTTGGGATTATCTCATATCACATGGCCCTTGAGTTAAGTCACCATGGGAGGAGTGAGAGAAAAATTCTTTTGGTCAGAACCTCAATAGAAGGCATTCACAGAATTAAAAATCGCCTCTGTTCTTCTCCAGTGCTCACATTAACAGACTTACAAAAGCCATTCGAGATCGAGATAGATGCCTCTGACTATGCTATTGGGTCAGTTCTTACTCAACATGTACATCGAGTGGCATATCACAATGAGACATTGTCTGACACAATTCACAAGTATCCCACTTATGACAAAGAAATGTATTCCATTGTGTAAGCTTGTCAACAATGGAAGCATTACATTTTGGGGAAGGAAAAATCATCCACACAAAAGACAAGCCCCTACAGTTCATACAGACACAAGGGAAGTTTTAGAATGATCGCCATCAGAAGTGGTCCACATATCCGCAACAGTTTCATTTGAACATCAAGTACAAGAAGGGTAGCACCAATAATGTTGCAGACTGCCTCAACCGACCACCGATCGCGGCACTCACCACCATTCTCAACTCTTGTGGGCACGAGACTTTTGATTGGCCGCTTCTCTATGAGAGCGACCTAGAATTCAGCCACACTTGTAAGGCACTCTTGGGGGGTACGCAAGTTCTGAATTTTCACCTCCAAGATGCACTTTTATGTCACATGCGACACCTTTGTGTTCCTTCAAGCGAGCGTGGCAAGATGATATGGGAAGCACACTACAGTCAAGTCGCTGGGAATTTCAGGTTCGAGAAAACAATTGCAGTACTGCAAAAGTATTTCTATTACCCGAACCTTCGAAAGGATATCGGGAAGCACATCAAATCCTGCACTGCTTGTGCCATTGCCAAACCGACCATCAGGAAGAAAGGCCTTAATACTGTGGTACCTACCCCTATTCTTCCTTGGGAATCCATCTCCATGGATTACATGTTGGGCCTACCTTCTACTAAGCATGGAAATGACTGTGTTTTCATGGTCGTCAACAGATTCTTGAAGATGGCCATTATAGCGGCATGCAAGAAGAATATCACAACAGAAGTCACTGCTAAACTCTTCTTAGAACGAGTGTGGGTGTACTTTTGGATCCCACAGTCTATCATATCAAATCAGGATAGCAAGTTCCTCAGCACATTTTGGTCCAGCCTCTGGTCAATGCTGGACATCAAGCTCACCAAGTCCATATCTTTCCATCCCCAAACAAAAGGCCAGACAGAGGTCGTCAACATAATGATTGTACACATTCTACGCATGTAAAATTAAAAGCATCCACGCACATGGGACGAGAGCCTCCCCTATGTACAAACATAGTTATAATTAGGCTCTCCATAGTTCAGTCGGCCATAGCCCCTTTCAGATGGGCTTCAGATTCTAGCCATGTAACACCCCTAGTTTATGTTTCTTTCAAAGCTAGACATTTGAAATTTAATCCTAATGGGGAGTGGACCCCAAATGGATAAGTATTTGGTGGATGTAATTAAATAATTCATTATGCAATTTAAATAAAATAATGCTGTGCAGATTGACCAACTGAGAATTGTGAGATCACTTGCTAATTCCATGAGGATGGATAGAGGCAAATATTTCCCCATAAATCTTTCAAAAATCCTTAAAAGAATTTATTTCCAAATTATATTTTGAGGAAAATCTAGTTTCCCCAATGATGTGGAGAGTAGTTGGGAAGAGGTAAAAAGCTGGGAAAAGCAGAAAGCAGCTTTAAAAATCCCTAAAATGGGAAACCTAGGTAAACAGGAAGAAAATCATCCTGTAATTCTGGACGCAGAATTAGAAATAGGCTTTGGGGAGAAAAATCCTAAATAAGCTATTCCTGAACAGATTAGAGATTAGTCTATTCTAGGAGATGATCTCAGCTCGGGGGTGAGTTCTGGGAGACATAAGGACTCTAAGGTTGGGAGGTTGGTCAATTGCAATAGTGGTATGTCTCTAAGCTTGCATGGGTTTTATTACTCCTTCTATATAACTTGGTGATACATGATGGTGTGAGTTAGATGTTAAATTTTTTATTTTCTACATTTAATAGAATTAAATTGAAGGAATTAACCCTCTAAATTCTGTAGAGTAGTAGAAATAGAAATCTGTGGAGGAGAATCCAACAGAACCTCTAAACCAGTATTGGTTTAAAGCTGACGATACACTTTTCTCCATAGCCAAATTAGTGATTTAACTTTAATCTGCTTCTGATTGAATAGAATTATTCTAGTATGTATACATAGGAAAAAGTAGCAGGAGAATTTTGTACCTATATCTAAAATAAAATATGATGAATTGAAATCTGAGTTGTATAGGAATTGGCTGAAATTAGCATGAGGTCATAGAGTAAATATACCACCCATACAAAAACAGAAGAAGAATAGAAATAAATTCATATATATATCAATCTATCTCTATATAATAATGAAGTAAAGAGCAGTTAGAGTAGGAAGAAGCCAGGAAAGTAGGCTATCTAGAAATTAACCCAGTCAATGATTCATGGGAAATATTCATGTATACACAGTTACTTAACGTGAGACGGTTATCTAAGATTCACTATAATAGAAATCTCAGACCACACATATAGTTATTATGATTTAAACTTGGTGAATCATACATTTATATATCTATCTCGGCAGTATAAGAACGATAAATTTCAGACAATGAAATTTACTATGTATGTAAATGCACAGTCAAGAAATGTCTATAGAGTGACTGCATGAAATAAAATCCTCAACAGATTTTGTCCATAAATGGATGAGAATCAAGTCACTATGAAATGAATAAAATAATTCCTGCTTGAGACATAAAAATATAGCTCATCAGAGTAGACATAGAAATACTGTAGAATTATGTCTATATACAAAATATATTATTTATGTTATCAAAAACATATTTTAATAATTTATAAATTATGGTAGACGGGTCTGCTTAATAGACTACTGAAAAGAAACTGGGAAATTTATCAAACAAGAATAAACAACAGAAAAATATCTGCTATATTAAAATTAACTACAACAAAAGCTACATTCTTCTTGAAATCAAAAATATCCATATAAGTATAATTATGCAGATGATAATATACTGGAAGAAGAATTTTAGTTGATAATATTTCCTGAAAACTTTAGAACATGATTAATATGGAAAATAAGTGAAGTGGAACTAAAATTGCTAGACATAATTCTTTCAAAGAAGTTTCTACAGATAAACCGATAGAGAATTGGTTTATATATATAAAAATATATAACAATTAATTCTGTTCCAAACTTAGAAAATTATTCCACAGTTCTGACGGGAAGCCAGGTCAAAATTATTATTCAAAATTATTACAAACCTATAATAATGATATCCAAAACTCTCAGGATGGAGATAAAAATAAAGAGGGAAAACTGATTATTGTTCCCTCTGGTTGATTTGAACGAGGCACCAACCTATGCGTACGAAATAAGCAAGATTAACAGTTGATCTGAAGGAAAAAAACCTCATAAACTTGTTAACAGAGAATACTATAGTTGCCATATACCTGCAACAAATAAGAGAAAAAGAGCATGAGGAATTCAGAATAAAAACAAAATCGTAGTTATAAAATGAAAGGAAGGGTAAATCAAGGAAAACGAAAACAAGAATTTACGACTTACCTTCCATCGTACCAAGTAAGCTTGGAAACAGAACTACTGGAACAAACAAATAAACCGGGACTGTTAGAAATTAAGCTAAATCAAATATTCGAAAACCAGAAGAGGTAGCAATGATAATATCTCGTTCACCCGAAATAAAATGGATGGAAAATACCTTATCAGTCCCGGAAAGACATTGTAACGTCTCAGAATCACGATCATGGCGTCAAACACACACGCATGCTAATATCACCATCACCGTGGTTATATCGAACTAACTGAGAATCGCTGAGTGAACATTGCATAAAATAAAAATCAACCTTCATATAAACAATATGATAATCACTGTAAATGGGACGAAATTAATGTGAACTGAGTGAAAGGTTCAATTTGTTTCGATTCATCCTATCATCGAAACTCTAACTTTAAACTTCAGTAAATACTGATACATTTTAATCGCAGAGTAATGAGAAATGAAAACTTTAACTCGATCAAATGTATTAAGGGAAGTCGTTACCTGGGTGAGATAAGACGATGTGCTTGTCATCACATGTCTCCATGATGCATGGTTAGCGAAAGAGAGGAATGAATTCTCTGTAGCTGTAGTAAATAAAAATAAAACGAACTCCAGAGCAACTCTGTGGAAGCCCTCAACCACAAGAGACAGAATGAATTCATACATTGAATGTAAAAATTTTATATGCCTTTGAAACCCTAATCTCAGACAATCTCCATCGTACATGTGTCTGGAGATGCCCAATTCTGAGTACTAGAGGGTAGAAGATCTCGAAAGCGTAAACCATCTTATCAACAGATAATCCAGATGGGTTGAAATTTAATACCAGCGTACCATTCAAATTGACTTAATACATGTATTAAAGGTGGAGTACACTGTATCAAGTTGGCGGATTTGGCCACCAAAATAAAATAGGAGTAACGTAAACCAAAGTGACAACTAACGCTAGCGCATTTACAATTTCCGGAGGTGTGAAATTGAGCTAATAAATAGAGAGTACGAAGTACTCAGATCAATTAAATTGCATCAAAACTGGATATGATATTATAGCACTTAGTGTTGGTTAAATTGGTTTTGAATAAAATTATTAACGATAAGTGCAACCATAGAGTCCAGCTATAGCGAAATCATATGGATTTAAAAATCAAATAGAGGAGCTTCTTCCTAAAAGTATGAGGTCGTCGGAAACCATATAGTGGTATTACACATAAATATTTTGACGTTACCCTATTAAGTTATGGAGAATGTGATATATAATAATGTCGTTATTATATAATATTGAATGAATATATATATATATATATATATATGTATGTATGTATGTATATATATTGTATTTTTAAGAGGTTACATGTATAATAAATACAAAAGGGTTAGGTAGCATTATCCCTTTATATGATTCACCAAAAGAAGGTGGAAATTGTAGACCATAAGTTAAACATAAGGAATGGGTTGTAACGATAAATTCAATGAAAATTCAAGAGGGAGACTTTCAGGTGCAATCATATAATGCTTATGAATATAAAATAGTGGTTAGTTACAATGTATTGAAACAGTGGTTATTTTGAGTGTGAGATTCACAATAAAAGGGGCAGTAACGAATGTAACTAAAGAGTGGTAACTAATGTAAATTACCGCGGGGGAAGAAATAGATATCCTGATATTTATTCGTAAGTTGAAATTAAAAATATGTTTCGAAAAAAAAAAATTAGTGGAACTTGAGAGGTGTTACAAATGGTATCAGAGCTTATGTTACATAACACTGGGCTGTTGTGTTGTGCTCACTGTTGCTATGTGCTCATTTTATTTGTTATTTATAAATGATTTACTGTTGGAAAAAAAAAAAAATTATGATCTGTGTTGTGTAGTGTACAATGGTACTGGAATGGCAGAAGGTGAGGAAATTTATGTTGATCTGCGTGATGAAGATAATACACCAGATACCAACGCTCCGGTGATGGCTATGTTGCACAGTTTGCAACGAGAAATGGCTGAGCTGAGAAGCCAAAATGACAGATTGTTATTAGCTAGTGAGGAGCAGGAAAATCTCATTAGAGAACTAACTTCTCAGAACAACCAAGAAGGTGAGGGTTCTGAAAAGAGAAAGGCTGATGAGTCTTAGGATGATGATGCTGTTAGGCATCAGTATAAACAGAAAAATGAATTACAGGGAGAATTCCGAAAGATCAAACCTCCCTGCTATGATGGGGAGAAGGAGGAAGATGCTGAAGCCTGGTTGCTGAACATGATTAAGTATTTCCAGGTCTATGAATATGAAAGCAATCTGAAGGCCAGATTAGTTGTTTACCAGGTACAAGGTAAGGCTACCTTGTGGTTGGAGGAGACGAAAATGGTTCATGGCATTGATGAAAAGATAGTTACTTGGGAATATTTCTAGGTTAAGTTAAAAAATCGCTACTTAAATGAACGTTACTATGATGATAAAGCAAAAGAATTTCATGAGCTTAGGCTGGGACAGCTTACTATTGATGAGTTTGTCACTAAGTTTACTAATATGTTGATATATGTCCCTTACATTAGGGAAGAGAAGGAAAAGGTGCAAAGGTTTTTGAACTGTTTGCTTGCTGTATACAAAGAGAAGATCGAGTTTGATAACCCAAAAAATATGGATGAGGCAGTGATGAAGGCTAGATTATGCTATCAGCAGTTTAAGGGAAAGGCTGAGCATGGAAGAAGCTGGCTAAACAAAGGTTAAATTAAAGGAAAGAAACAGAAACCAACTTACTTAAGGAATTTTGGTAGGGATCATCAGAGGAAAAAGTTTAATAAACCAAAAGAAAGCCAAATAGCTCAGTCTCAAATTGGTTCCAAACAACTAGATGAAGGACATAAAAAGGAAGGCACAATCAAAATGAGGGAACTTTTGAAATGCTTGGGATGTGGAGAACCTGATATTTTGAGGGATTGTCCCCACCGAAACATTCAGATGATTATGAGAGATCGAGAAGCTACCACAGTAAATGACATAGCAAGAAATATACCCACTATCAGTGCAGCCTTGGAAAATTGACAAGCAGAACACCAAGCTATCATGGTTGAAATGGAGGGTAATATTTCTGACCAATCTGTTACAGTTTTGATTGATCCAGGTGCTTCTTTGAGTTACATTAGTCCAAAATTTGTAGAAAAATGCAACCTCAAATCTGAAAAATTTCAGCAGTCTTGGCCGGTCCAGTTAGCCATAGAACCAAGAGGAAAGTGACTCATAGGTTACCTCAAACAGCAATTAAATTAAATGATTTTCAAACAGAACTGAATTTAAACATTCTGCCATTAGGTTCATATGACTTGCTGATAGGAATGGACTGGCTAGAAAAGAAGGCGGCCATGATGAACTGTTGGGATAAGACCCTGCATTGTGTAGATGAAGAGGGGAAACCTTTTATTCTCAAGGGAAAACCAAAACCTATCTCTGTAATACAAATATCAGCACTACAATTAAAACAAACAGCTAGGAAAGGATACCAAGTCTATGCAGTACATGTAGAAGAGACAGAACAAAAAACTGAAGGAAATCTGTTGGATGCTTTGCCAGTAGTAAGAGAGTTGAAGGAAGTTTTTCCAGATGAGATTCCTCATCTTCCTCCCAAAAGAGAGATAGAATTTTCAATCGATTTGGTGCTGGGAGCAACACCTGTTTCCCGAGCCCCTTATCGAATGAGTCCCCCCGAACTCATGGAACTGAAAATGCAATTACAGGAATTGCTGGATAAGGGCTATATCCAACCGAGTGTGTCTCCTTGTGGAGCACCGGTTCTATTTGTGAAAAATAAGTTTGGAACCTTTAGGATGTGCATTGATTATCGTCAACTGAATAAGTTGACCATCAAAAACATATACCCTTTACCCAGAATTGATGATATTTTTGACCAAGTGAGAGGAGCTTCAGTATTTTCAAAGATTGACTTAAGGACTGGTTATCACCAGCTCAGAATTAAAGAAGAAGACATCAGCAAAACAACCTTTCGAACCAGGTATGGTCACTACGAATTTGTAGTCCTACCTTTTGGTTTGACAAATGCCCCTGCCACCTTTATGTGCTTAATGAACATTGTGTTAAATAAGTACTTGGATAAATTTGTACTTGTGTTCATAGATGATATTTTAATTTACTCAAAAAGTGAGGAAGAACACAAAGAGCACTTGAGGATAGTATTGCAAATTTTGGAAGAAAATGAGTTATATGCCAAATTCCGTAAATGTGAATTCTATAAGGATAAGATCCAATACTTGGGTCATATTATTTCTGAACAAGGGTTGGCTGTGGATCCTGAAAAGATAAAGGCTATTAAAGAATGGTCGGTACCAGCAGAGGTTTCAACAGTGAGATAATTCATGGGGATTGCAGGTTATTATCGCAGATTTGTGGAAAGATTTTCTGCCATAGCATACCCCATAACCTCACTACAAAGGAAGGGTGTCAAATTTGAGTGGACTGAAAAATTCCAGAACAGTTTTGAAAAATTGAAATTAAAACTCACCACAGCCCTATATTGAAAATTGCAGATCGTGATAAAGAATTTGTTGTATGCACAGATGCCTGTAGAGAGGGGTTGGGAGGAGTCTTTTTGAAAATTCATTTATTGCATATGAGTCTAGGAAATTGAAAACACATGAACAGAAGTATAGTGCATATGATTTGGAGTTAGCTATTGTTATTCATGCCTTGAAGATGTGGCGACACTATCTCCTTGGAAAGAAATTTACATTGATGACTGATCATATTAGTCTTAAGTATTTCTTTTCCTAGACTGATTTGAATGCTCGACAAGCCAGATAACTGTCTTTTGTGAGTGAATTTGATATGGACATAAAACATATCAGAGGGAAACAAAATAAAATTACAGATGCCTTGAGCAGAAATGCTTGTCAAAATATAAACAGCATTGGAAGTAGTGCCCAATTTGATTTAGAAGATTTAGTGAAAAAGGTAGCAGATCAGGATCTAAAATATGAGAAACTCTAGGTGAAAATACTAAAGAAAGAGATGGTTGAATACACTCAAAACCAGAAAGGACTGATATGTTACAAAAACATATTATATATTCCCAATGTAGAGTCCTTGAAAAGAGATATTTTAGATGAATATCACAAACAACCATATGCAGGACATCCGGGATATCAAAAAATGTTAACAACTTTGAAAAAGAAGTTGTTTTGGCCAGGAATGAAATGATATGTAGTAGAATATTTAGCTAGATGCATGGAGTGTCAACTAGTTAAAGTTGAACATCAGCATCCTGCTGGTCTTCTGAATCCTTTGCCGATTTCAGAATGGAAATGGGACACAGTTTCTATAGATTTTATAATAGGACTACCCAAAACTAAATATCAACACGATTTAGTGATGGTAGTAGTAGACACTTTAACAAAATCTGCACACTTCATACCGGTGAAATCTACTTTTGGGACAGCCCAAGTAGCAGATGTGTTTCTAAAAGAAATAGTATGGTTACATGGGGTCCCAAAGATGATTGTTTCAGATAGAGATGCTAAGTTCATCGTAGCCTTTTGGAAATGTCTATTGGGAGGTATGGGCACTAAGCTGAATTTTAGTACTACCTATCACCCTCAGACCGACGGTCAGACAGAGAGAACTAACCAGATTTTGGAGGATATGCTGAGAATGCATGTGATGGATAGGCCATCAAAGTGGGAAGACTACTTGCATTTAGCTGAATTTTCCTATAATAACAGCTACCAATCCTCTATCAAAATGTGCTCATTTGAGGCACTCTATGGAAGGAAATGTCGTACCCCTTTGAGTTGGAATCAACCTGAAGATAAGCTAATGTTGGGACTAAACGCTTTACAAGAGATGGAAAAAATTGTTAAACAAATACAAAGAAACATCAAGACAACACAAGATCGCCAGAAAAACTATGCTGATAAGAAGAGAGTACATCGAGAATTTAAAGTGGGGGAACATGTGTATTTGCGTATTAAACCCAAAAAGAGCACACTTTATGCTGGAAGTTGTGCAAAACTGGCTCCTAGATATTGCGGTCCTTTTGAAGTATTAGAAAGGATGAGACTAGTGGCTTACAAGTTGGTCTTACCACCCCATGTTAGAATTCATGATGTGTTTCATGTTTCATTATTAAAAATATATATACATGATGCTTCTCACATTGTTGATTGCAATGTGATACAGGTGGAACTAGAAGGGGAGTTCCTTCCAGAACCGCTTCAAATATTGGAGCGGGAAGAAATTGAATTGAGGAATCAGACGGTAGCAAGAGTAAAGGTGCAGTGGAAGCACTTTACTGCTGAAGAAGCTACCTGGGAAAGAGAAGCTGAAATGATGGACCAATATCCATTTTTGTTTGAGAAAAAAATGAACTCTAGTAGTTAGATATCAACACCGAGGACAGTGTTTTCTTTCAGAGGGGGAATATGTAACACCCCTAGTTTATGTTTCTTTCAAAGCTAGACATTTGAACTTTAATCCTAATGGGGAGTGGACCCCAAATGGATAAGTATTTGGTGGATGTAATTAAATAATTCATTATGCAAGTTAAATAAAATAATGCTGTGCAGATTAACCAAATCAGAATTGTGAGATCACTTGCTAAATCCATGAGGATGGATAGAGGAAAATATTTCCCCAAAAATCTTTCAAAAATCCTTGAAAGAATTTATTTCCAAATTATATTTTGAGGAAAATCTAGTTTCCCCAATGATGAGGAGAGTAGTTGGAAAGAGGTAAAAAGCTGGGAAAAGCAGAAAGCAGCTTTAAAAATCCCTAAAATGGGAAGCCTAGGCAAACAGGAAGAAAATCATCCTGTAATTCTGGATGCAGAATTAGAAACAGGCTTTGGGGAGCAAAATCTTAAATAAGCTATTCCTGAACAGATTAGAGGTTGGTCTGTTCTAGGATATGATATCAGCTCGGGGGTGAGTTCTCGGAGAAAGAAGGACTCTAAGGTTGGGAGGTTGGTCAATTGCAATAGTGGTATGTCTCTAAGCTTGCATGGGTTTTATTACTCCTTCTGTATAACTTGGTGATACATGATGGTGTGAGTTAGATGTTAAATTTGTTAGTTTCTACATTTAACAGAATTAAATTGAAGGAATTAACCCTCTAAATTCTGTAGAGTAGTAGAAATAGAAATCTGTGGAGGAGAATCCAACAGAACCTCTAAACTAGTATTGGTTTAAATCTGAGGATACACTATTCTCCACAGCTAAATTAGTGATTTAAATTTAATCTCCTTTTATTGAATAGAATGATTCTAGTATGTATACATAGGAAAAAGCAGTAGCAGATTCCTGTACCTATATCTAAAATAGAATAGGATGAATTGAAATCTGAGTTGTATAGGAATTGGTTGAAATTAGCATGAGGTCATAGAGTAAATATACCACCCATACACAAAAAAAATCAGAATAGAAATACATTCATATATATATATCAATCTATCTCTATATAATAATGAAGTAAAGAGCAGTTAGAGCATGAAGCAGCCAGGAAAGTAGGCTATCTAGAAATTAACCCAGTCAACGATTCATGGGAAATATTCATGTATACACAGTTACTTAACATGAGACGTTTATCTAAGATTCACTATAATATAAATCTCAGACCACACATATAGTTATTATGATTTAAACTTGGTGAATCATACATTTATATATCTATCTCGGCACTAGAAGAACGATAAATTTTAGACAATGAAATTTACTATGTATATAAATGCACAGTCAAGAAATGTCTATAGAGTGACTGCATGAAATAAAATCCTCAGCAGATTTTGTCCATAAATGGATGAGAATGAAGTCACTGTGAAATGAATAAAATAAGTCCTGTTTGAAACATAAAAATATAGCTCATCAGAGTAGACATAGAAATACTGTAGAATTATGTCTATATACAAAATATATTATTTATGTTATCAAAAACATATTTTAATAATTTATTAATCATGGCAGACTGATCTGCTTAATAGACTACTTAAAAGAAACCGGGAAATTTATGCAACAAGAATAAACAACAGAAAAATATCTGCTATATTAAAATTAACTACAACAGAAGCTACATTCTTCTTGAAATCAAAACTATCCATATAAGTGTAATTATGTAGATGATAATATATTGGAATAATAATTTTAGTTGATAATATTTCCCGAAAAATTTAGAACACGATTAATATGGCAAATAAGTGAAGTGGAACTAAAATTGCTAGACATAATTCTTTGAAAGAAGCTTCTACAGATAAACCGATAGAGAATTGGTTTATATATATAAAATATATAACAATTAATTATGTTCCAAACTTAGAAAATTATTCCATAGTTCTGACGGGAAGCCAGGTCAAAATTATTATTCAAAATTATTACAAACTTATAATAATGATATCTAAAACTCTCAGGATGGAGATAAAAATAAAGAGGGCAAACTGATTATCGTTCCCTCTGGTTGATTTGAACGAGGCACCAACCTGTGAGTATGAAATAAGCAAGATTAACATTCGATCTGAAGGAAAAAAGCCTCATAAACTTGTTAACAGAGAATACTATAGTTGCCATATACCTGCAACAAACAAGAGAAAAAGAGCGTGAGGAATTCGGAATAAAAACAAAATCGTAGTTATAAAATGAAAGGAAGGGTAAATCAAGGAAAACGAAAATAAGAATTTACGGCTTACCTTCCATCGTACCAATTAAGCGTGGAAACAGAACTACTGAAACAAACAAATAAACCAGGACTGTTAGCAATTAAGCTAAATCAAATATTCGAAAACCAGAATAGGTAGCAATGATAATATCTCGTTCACCCAAAATAAACTGGATGGAAAATACCTTATCAGTCCCGGAAAGACATTGAAGCGTCTCAGAATCACGATGATGGTGTCAAACACACACGCATGCTAATATCACCATCACCGTGGTTATATCGAACTAACTAAGAATCGCTGAGTGAACATTGCATAAAATAAAAATTAACCTTCGTATAAACAATACGATAATCACTGTAAATGGAACGAAAATAATGTGAACTGAGTGAAAGGTTATATTCATTTCGATTCATCCTATCATCGAAACTCTAACTCTAAACTTTAGTAAATACTGATACATTTTAATCGCAGAGTAATGAGAAATGAAAAATTTAACTCAATCAAATGTATTAAGGGAAGTCGTTACCTGGGTGAGCTAAGAAGACGTGCTTGTCATCACATATCTCCACGATGCATGGTTAGCAAAAGAGAGGAATGATTTCTCTATAGCTGTAGTAAATAAAAATAAAACGAACTCCAGAGCAACTCTGCGGAAGCCCTCAACAACGAGAGACAAAATGAATTCATACATTGAATGTAAAAATTTTATATGCCTTTGAAACCCTAATCTCAGACAATCTCCATCGTACATGTGTCTGGAGATGCCCAATTCTGAGTACTGGAGGGTAGAAGATCTCGAAAGCGTAAACCATCTTATCAACAGGTAATCTGGATGGGTTCAAATTTAATACTAGCGTACCATTCAACTTGACTTAATACATGTATTAAAGGTTGAGTAAGCTGTATCAAGTTGTTGGATTTGGCCACCAAAATAAAATAGGAGCAACGTAAACCAAAGTGACAACTAACGCTAGCACATTTACAATTTCCGGAGGTGTGAAATCGAGCTAATAAATACAGATTACGAAGTACTCAGATCAATTAAATTGCATCGAAACTGGATACGATGTTATAGCACGTAGGGTTGGTTAAATTGGTTTTGAATAAAATTATTAATTATAAGCGCAACCATAGAGTCCAGCTATAGTGAAATCATATGGATTTAAAAATCGAATAGAGAAACTTCTTCCTAAAAGTATGAGGTCGTCAGAAACCATACAGTGGTATTACACATAAAGATTTTGACGTTACCCTATTAAGTTAAGGAGAATGTGATATATAATAATGTCGTTATTATATAATATTGAATGATATATATATATATATATATATATATATATATATATATATATATATATATATATATATTGTATTTTTAAGAGGTTACATGTATAATAAATAAAAAAGGGTTAGGTAGCATTATCCCTTGATATGATTCACCAAAAGAAGGTGGAAATTGTAGACCATAAGTTAAACATAAGGAATGGGTTGTAACGATAAATTCAATGAAAATTCAAGAGGGAGACTTTCAAGTGCAATCATATAATCCTTATGAATATAAAATAGTGGTTAGTTACGATGTATTGAAACAATGGTTATTTTGAGTGTGAGATTCACAATAAAAGGGGCAGTAATGAATGTAACTAAAGAGTGGTAACTAATGTAAATTACCGTGGGGGAAGAAACAAATATCCTCATATTTATTCGTAAATTGAAATTGAAAATATGTTTTGAAAAAAAAATTAGTGGAACCTGAGAGGTGTCACAAATGGTATCATAGCTTATGTTACATAACACTGGGCTATTTTGTTGTGCTCACTATTGCTATGTGCTCATTGCAATTGTTATTTATAAATGATTTACTGTTGAAAAAAAAAATAAAAAATTTTGATCTGTGTTGTGTAGTGTACAGTGGTACTGGAATGGCAAAAGGTGAGGAAATTTATGTTGATCTGTGTGATGAAGATAATACACCAGATCCCAACGCTCCGGTGATGGCTATGTTGCACAGTTTGCAACGAGAAATGGTTGAGTTGAGAAGCCAAAATGACAGATTGTCATTAGCTAGTGAGGAGCAGGAAAAGCTCATCAGCGAACTAACTTCGCGGAACAGCCAAGAAGGTGAGGGTTTCGGAAAGAGGAAGAATGATGAGTCTAAGGATGATGATGCTGTTAGGCATAAATATAAACAGAAAAAGGAATTACAATGGGAATTCCGAAAGATCAAACCTCCCTCCTATGATGGGGAGAAGGAGGAAGATGCTGAAGCCTGGTTGCTGAACATGATTAAGTATTTCCAGGTATATGAATATGAAAGCAATCTGAAGGCCAGATTAGTTGTTTACCAGGTACAAGGTAAGGCTACCTTGTGGTGGGAGGAGACGAAAATGGTTCATGCCATTGATGAAAAGACAGTTACTTGGGAAGATTTCCAGGTTAAGTTCAAAAATCGCTACTTAAATGAACGTTACTATGATGATAAAGCAAAAGAATTTCATGAGCTTAGACTGGGACAACTTACTATTGATGAGTTTTTCACTAAGTTTACAAATCTGTTGAGATATGTCCCTTACATTAGGGAAGAGAAGGCAAAGGTGCAAAGTTTTTTGAACTGTTTGCCTGTTGTATACAAAGAGAAGATCGAGTTTGATAACCCAAAAACTATGGACGAGGCAGTGAGGAAGGCTAGATTATGCTATCAACAGTTTAAGGGAAAGGCTGAGCATGGAAAAATCTGGCTAAACAAAGGTGAAATTAAAGGAAAGGAACATAAACCATCTTACTTAAGGAAGTTTGGTAGGGATCATTAGAGGAAAAAGTTTAATAAACCAAAAGAAAGCCAAACAACTTAGTCTCAAATTGGTTCCAAAAAACTAGATGAAGTACATAAAAAGGAAGGCACAGTCAAAATGAGGGAACCTTTGAAATGCTGGGGATGTGGAGAACCTCGTATTTTGAGGGATTGTCCCCACCGAAACATTCAAGTGATTATGAGAGATCGAGAAGCTACCACAGTAAATGACATAGCAAGAAATATACCCACTATCAGTGCAGCCTTGGAAAATCGACAAGCAGAACACCAAGCTATCATGGTTGAAATGTAAGGTAAGCTTTCTGACCAATCTGTTACAGTTTTGATTGATCCAGGTGCTTCTTTGAGTTACATTAGTCCAAAAATTGTAGAAAAATGCAACCTCAAAAATGAAAAATTTCAGCAGTCTTGGCTGGTCCAGTTAGCCACTGGAACCAAGAGGAAAGTGACTCATAGGTTACCTCAAAGAAAAATTAAATTAAATTATTTTCAAACAGAAGTGAATTTAAAAATTCTACCATTAGGCTCATATGACTCGCTGATAGGAATGGACTGGCTGGAAAAGAAGAAGGCCACGATGAACTATTGGGATAAGACCCTGCATTGTGTAGATGAAGAGGGGAAACCTTTTATTCTCAAGGGAAAACCAAAACCTATCTCTGTAAGACAAATATCAGCACTGCAATTAAAATGAATAGCTAGGAAAGGATACCAAGTCTATGCAGTACATGTAGAAGAGACAGAACATAAAACTGAAGGAAATCTGATGGATGCTTTGCCAATAGTAAGAGAGTTTAAGGAATTTTTTCCATATGAGATTCCTCATCTTCCTCCCAAAAGAAAGATTGACTTTTCAATCGATTTGGTGCCGGGAGCAACACTTGTTTCCCGAGCCCCTTATCGAATGAGTCCCCCCGAACTCATGGAACTGAAAATGAAATTACAAGAATTGCTGGATAAGGGCTATATCCAACCGACTGTGTCTCATTGGGGAGCACCGGTTCTATTTGTGAAAAAGAAGGATTGAACCTTTAGGATGTGCATTGATTATCGCCAACTGAATAAGTTGACCATTAAAAATAGATACCCTTTACCCAGAATTGATGATATTTTTGACCAAGTGAGAGGAGCTTCAGTATTTTCAAAGATTGAATTAAGGACTAGTTATCACCAGCTCAGAATTAAAGAAGAAGACATCAGCAAAACAGCCTTTCGAACCAGGTATGGTCACTACAAATTTGTAGTCCCACCTTTTGGTTTGACAAATGCCCATGCCACCTTTATGTGCTTAATGAACAGTTTGTTAAATAAGTACTTGGATAAATTCGTACTTGTGTTCATAGATGATATTTTAGTTTACTCAAAAAGTGAGGAAGAACACAAAGAGCACTTGAGGATAGTATTGCAAACTTTGAAAGAAAACCAGTTATATGCCAAATTTAGTAAATGTGAATTCTATAAGGATAAGATCCAATACTTGGGTCATATTATTTCTGAACAAGGGTTGGCTGTGGATCCTGAAAAGATAAAGGCTATTAAAGAATTGTCGGTACGAACAAAGGTTTCAGCAGTGAGATCATTCATGGGGATTGTAGGTTATTATCGCAGATTTTTTGGAGAGATTTTCTGCCATAGCATACCCCATAACCTCACTACAAAGGAAGGGTGTCAAATTTGAGTGGATTGAAAAATGCCAGAACAGTTTTGAACAATTGAAATTAAAACTCACCACAACCCTATATTGAAAATTGCAGATCCTAATAAATAATTTTTTGTATGCAGAGATGCCTATAGAGAGGGGTTGGGAGTCCTTTTGCAGGAAAATTCATTTGTTGCATATGAGTCTAGGAAACTGAAAACACATGAACAGAACTATAGTGCATATGATTTGGAGTTAGCTGTTGTTATTCATGCCTTGAACTCGATCAAATGTATTAAGGGAAGTCGTTACCTGGGTGAGCTAAGATGATGTGCTTGTCATCACATATCTCCATGATGCATGGTTAGCGAAACAGAGGAACGATTTCTCTGTAGGTGTAGTAAATAAAAATAAAATGAACTCCAGAGAAACTCTACTGAAGCCCTCAGCAACGAGAGACAAAATGAATTCATACATTGAATGTGAAATTTTTATATGCCTTTGAAATCCTAATCTCAGACAATATCCATCGTACACGTGTCTGGAGATGCCCAATTCTGAGTACTGGAGGGTACAAGATCTCGAAAGCGTAAACCATCTTATCAACAGGTAATCCAGATGGGTTCAAATTTAATACTAGCGTACCATTCAACTCGACTTAATACATGTCTTAAAGGCGAAGTACGCTGTATCAAGTTGGCAAATTTGGCGACCAAAATAAAATAGGAGTAACGTAAACCAAAGTGACAACTAATGCTAGCACATTTACAATTGCCGGAGGTGTGAAATCGAGCTAATAAATACAGAGTACGAAGTACTCAGATCAATTAAATTGCATCGAAACTGGATATGATGTTATAGCACGTAGGGTTGGTTAAATTGGTTTTGAATAAAATTATTAATGATAAGCGCAACCATAGAGTCCAGCTATAGAAAAATCGTATGGATTTAAAAATCGAATAGAGGAACTTCTTCCTAAAATTATGAGGTCGTCGGAAACCATACAGTGGTATTACACATAAATATTTTGACGTTACCCTATTAAGTTATGGAGAATGTGATATATAATAATGTCATTATTATATAATATGAATGATATATATATATATATATATATATATATCTGTGTGTGTGTGTGTGTGTGTGTGTTATATGTATGTATATATATATATATATTGTATTTTTAAGAGGTTACATGTATAATAAATACACAAGGGTTAGGTAGCATTATCCCTTGATATGATTCACCAAAAGAAGGTGGAAATTGTAGACCATAAGTTAAACATAAGGAATGGGTTGTAACCATAAATTCAATGAAAATTCAAGACGGAGACTTTCAGGTGCAATCATATAATCCTTATGAATATAAAATAGTGGTTAGTTACAATGTATTGAAACAATGGTTATTTTGAGTGTGAGATTCACAATAAAAGGGGCAGTAACGAATGTAACTAAAGAGTGGTAACTAATGTAAATTACCGTGGGGGAAGAAACAGATATCCTCATATTTATTCGTAAGTTGAAATTGAAAATATGTTTCGAAAAGAAAAAATTTAGTGGAACTTGACTGGTGTTACAAGCCATTATGTCCCATTTACGTAGCCATGCCATTTGTGGCTACTCAGGTTGATTTGGCTCATCTCCAGTTTGAAGTTGACAAAGAAAGTAGCTTCATTGATCGAATTCAACACATCTGCCAACAATTTCATGACATATTGGACAAAGCCAATGCTACGTACAATAAATGCCATGATCAACACCGGGTGCCACACAACTTCTAGGTGGGCGACAAAGTATGGCTACATTTCCAGAAGGAGTGCCTCACTGGACCCCACCGCAAGCTTCACCCACTCCAATATGGGCTGTACACCATCACCAAGGTTGTAGGGAACAATGCCTTCGAGCTCAGTATTCCACCATTCCTTGGTCTGCACCTAGTATTCAATGTGGACCGCCTTCATCCTTACTTCCCACCTCTACTGGACACCTCTGACATTGCATACTAACTCACAACAATAGAGTTAAACCCAGACTGCATGGAACATGCCACCACAGATTGTATCATGGAAATGCAAATCAAGAACACTCACCAAAAGAATATCCAACTGTATCAAGTTGTCAAAGCTGGCCAACTTCTACACCAAGGAAAGGGGTTCACCAAGGACCAAGTTCAGCAGAAATTTCCTCATCTCATGGAGGAACTTAATGCAATGGGTACCATTGCTTCCTAAAGGGGGAGGAATGATCCAGGTGGATATTGGTGGTCACCCGCTTATTCCACTTGGGGCCCCAGCATTGTCTCTTTCAGTTTTTCAGTTTTGGCACAACTTACTATTTTTAGCAGTTTTTCGGGTCCTAAACTTTTGGAGCCATTTTGAGGCCCTAAACGACATTTTTTTGGAAAATGGGGAGCAACATGGGTCCATGGACTGATTTTTCTCACTCAAAATTTGTATTCCTTGGATATATCTTTCTAACGAGGTATGGTACGCGTCAAATGGAGATCGTATGCCAAAGTTATGTCCCCGGGAAGTTGAAACACCAATTTACCCAAACGGGGCCCATAGTTTTGGTGCTTCATCTCCTAGGGTTAGGGTTTTGGCTGTTTAGGATTTCCCATTGTTTCTAAATGATAAATAGGCCCTCGAGCCTCATTGTAACTGAGTTTAGAGGCCTGTAGCCGCCACATCTCTTCTCAGAGATAGCTCCTATATAAAACTGATTTTATTTCCATTATGTAGCTAAGAAAAATTTCAGTTCTTTGATATTAATGAAATGAAGTGTTATTTCCAACGCACTCTTTGTATTTTGGTTATATGTCGATATATTGCATTCTGTAAAATCCATATCACCACTAACTCTAGAAATACCTCTTATAGTAATTTATTTTGAGTAGGGGCTTATATATATATATATATATATATATATATATATATATATATATATATATATATATATATATATATATATATATATATATATATATATATATATATATATATATATATATATATATATATATATATTATATATATATAATTAATGCATCCTCTTAGTTTACTGCAGAAACATGCCTAGGAAGGTACACACATCAATCAACGAAGTATGGAGACAGTTCTAACATCTAGTTGGACATTATAGAAAGCATATAACAAAGCGTTGAATAAAAATACCGTTAAAGTGAACCAACTAGAATTAATAAAAGGGGTTGTACCCTAGGATGGGGTAGACATTTGTCTATGTTTAAGAAATACTATTAAATATTTGGAAAGAAAACAAATTTTACTTTTTGATCAGTAATTTATGAAGAAAAACTAAAATTTCTAATCATAAGAGTGAACAACATAATTTCACTTAATGGTCATCTTTTGCTTTTAGCCTCTGAATTTAAAATAAATCCCTCCAAATGGATTTTGGTATTTATTAACTCATTATTGCAATAGGTAGAGTGACATATAAATGATTATTTTATCTAATTGATAAATGATTCATTGTGAACCTTATATTTTAAGTGATATATGGTAGGGTTTCTCATAGAAATTCTAAGGGATATTGTAGTGGAGCAGAAGTTACTAGACAGGTAACAAACTCATAAACCAAAAATAAGGAGATATGACCTGATCAACTAAATAATTAGGTCCAAACATGAAAAGACTTAAAAAACTCTTATATATCTTAGCCACATTAACATTTTATGATATGAATTTTTCGTGGTGTTACATTAATTGAGGAAGGGCCTCTAAGTAATTTAGTTATTTAATGTGTGTCGTAGTATTTCATTAAAATATAAGTCATATAAATTTTATCTTCTAATATTCTAACTGGAGATGGGTCTTGTACGCTTAAATTTTACTACTATAGTACATGGGACAATGGGAATGTGAATATACAGGTGGTATAATGAAAATCATAAGTAATGAGCGATCAAAATAATAATTTGACATATGATGGATTTATCAAACTTTCATAAGGATCTACAACATATAATTATGGGTGAATGGAATTATTATTTTGATCAGGAGGGAGAGCTAAATTAAGTGGATATGAGGGGCCTCATGCATCTAGTAAGTGAAGAAGGTGATATCATTATCTGATTCCTGATTCGCATGTAATCTATTTTACAAAGTATAATATTGTCACTTAATTAAAATAAATCGGTTGGAAAATAACACCACACCTAAAGTAGTGAATGTGGACTAGATAATTTTTCCTATGAGAATTTATGCAGTAGTTAATTATTTCATTCTCACAAGACAATTAATGGGGTGACTATGAATTTTTTAGCGAAGTAATTCTCACAACAATGTGAGATTTTTCCTTTGAAATTATGTTTCAATTTCTTTGAGGTTTCATTAAGAACCCGATGGTGGAAAAATAATCTGTAAGATGAAAATCTATGAGAAATATCATATAAGAAATGATTAGGTAAGTAAAATGGGATAGGAAATTTAAATCTACATTTTAGTTTAAAAAAATATAAAAAAATTGAAACACATGGAAGGTATAATCCTCTAGTATATGATACAATGGTAAAAAAGTTATAAAATGAAGGATTGCAAATGGAAGCCAGCATATGAGTATCAAGAAAGGTTTCATTCAAGGTGAGTTTCAACTCCTAACTGAAAAATTAAAATTGTACTTCATCTGAAGTGCTGTAAAATACACAACTCTCGGGGACACGGTTTATTAAACAATAGTTAAGGACGGAATTTTTTGTTGAAATATCTTAGAAACTAGCCATATAAATAGAGATTTGGATTTAAAATTTGTCTAATAAATGATTATGGTGAGTTATTTTCCTTAAGTGATATAGATGAAATATCATAACCATTAAAATGGCCTCAATAACATATACCTTATCATCATTTGGATAAATACATATGTGAAAGATTTGGTAAATATGGGTTATATATGCCAAGAGAATAATATTGCCATGAAAATGTTTTCAGAAAATTAATGCACAAGAAACTAAGAAAGTATCAAGATACAAGAAGATAATAATGAAACAATTAAACAATTATCAACTTGATATTGAAGTAAATAAATGAATTAACACATGAATCATGAATGAACGTTGGCTTGGGAATAAATTTGATGTAAAATTCCATAAACTCTTTGTGGAATTAGAATTCATTATTGGGAATCGAACACAAAATTCCAACATGAGAAGATTATGGAACCAAAAATGATTCTGAAGTGGTGAATTGTAACGATACCACTACATAAAATAGGAAACAAAATAGATGATTTCTAGACTAGCCTATCCAAATATGTAAAAGAGTACAATCAAAAAAATAAAGGAAATCTCTAAATAAAAAAAAGTATACACAGGAGAACGACAATGTCTGGAATAGATAGAAACAGTTTCACTAATATATTTTATTCTAATACATATAACCATGAAAAAGTGAATGAATTGATGGGTGCACACAAGAAAAATATCTTTAGGAATTAACCATGAATATTAGGTAGATTGAGATATCCTTAAGTATATATGTTGGTTGTGTCCTTATACCCTCATCAGGTTTTTGGAATGATATGGAAATATGTAACAAAATAATTATCACTACATGAAAAAAGAACATTGGTGAAGGTCATTCTTGTGACAGAACTTTAAGGTCGATCAAAAATGTCACATTTGGTGACAGTCCTTAAAAATTCTTGTTGTAAGTGCATATAGTGACGACCATTTAAGGTTTGTCACGAAATCCATTTTCAGTGACACTTTTGGTGAGGGTTGTTAAAGGCTCGTCGCTAATTCTCTCTTTGGTGACACTTCTAGTGACGATCATTTATTGACTATCACCAATGCTCTTTTTGGATACTTTTGGTGACGATCGAAAAAGTTTCATCATAATTCATCATTATAATGAGTTTTCGATGATGATATGTGCATGTTACTATATTTTTTTTCAAAAGATAATGATTAAGACAATTTTTGTGGAGTATTTTTCATTATGTTTCCGAGGCCATATAGTAGTTAGAGTCAGTTAATTTCTTAAGAAGTAATTAGTGTATATCATTTACCTCAGATAATGAGAATATAGTTTTCGTATGATTCAATACATGACTCATTTCTCTTAGGCTTATTATCTAACAAATTCTCCTTAGATAAAGTTCCACTAGTGTGTGTAGAAACTATATTATTTAAAACAAAATCAAGCTTTGTCAATTCTATTAAAGAGAGATATCTAGCAGTCCTCAACACTCTCGGCACATCTTAACATGCTTTTAAATACACTAACATTCCTTTGAGCCTCGCATGTATTAGAACATATTTGTACCTAGAACATCTTGTCATGACTAGGACACCCAAGCACATGTTGGCAAGTCCTACCATAGTGTAACACTCTCTTAGCATGTGTTGGCATGCATCGTATTCCCTAGCATTCCCTGGAACACTTTGGCATGCATTAACATACATGATAACCTGGAACACATTGGAACTTGGCATGTATTAAAACCTATTATTAGTGTGCCTAGCATGCCCCTTTTGAAACAGATAAAGTCCTGACTTATTAATCCTCTTATGTGTTCATTTCCTTGTATTTTAGCTTTGTTCTTATTTTTTTTTCCTTGATACTCCTTAACTCATATTGAAATATTGTTTTTCAATTTAATTGTCTTAAATTGATTACATAAATTATCAAGTAGGGCCAGTAAACTGATGAAGTGTAACTTCATTTTATGTGATAGGAATCTTAGTTATCTAAATTGAATTAAATTGTGAGTGCACATGATTGGATTATTTAGTGAGACTAATTATAAGAAATATTATCACACTCTTGTATCTAATTATGAAATCCACACAACCAATCAAAACTTATAGATTAATTCCACACTTGAAAAATGAAATTTAATTCAACAAAACTCATACTCACACACTCTGCAAACTAACTGAAATATGCCTGGAACGAAACCTGATTTCTAAGAGAATAAAATCATCTATCAATATAACACACTTTTGCATGAAAAAAAAAACCATTTTCACGTTTTCTCAAATTGATAAATCACTCATGCTTTCAAATAAAATTTTTCAACACTCATGCTTAAAAATTGCAAACTAATTCTCTATTTTTTGAAATCACAATCTCCTTCTCAATTCAAACTCTCACTGCTAATTCAATTCATGTGCTTTGAAATCAATAAAATAAAATTATTAATGAAATTTCTAAAGTTATTGCTATCTAATAAATAAAGAAAATAAAAAATTATACAGGATGCATCCAATAATGAACTTACAAAATGATGAAAGAACTCTACTTCAAATAACAAAACGTTACCGCTTGAGGGGGGCCTCCACAAGAAGGTGGTCACTAGATCCAATCAAACAATCAACCACAAATTGAAATGTAAAGGATTCCTTTAATTCAAAAAAATTATAAGGTCTCATTTCCACATAAAAATTCACTATGTTTTCAGTTGTTGGAAGGTCATTTTATAACTCTTGCATCATTAAATTTTTAGTTCTTTATGCCTCACCTTGCTAACAGAATACTAAATTTAACTATAAAATATATCATAATGGAAATTTCTCACAATTTTCTATTAACAAATAAAAATCGTGAGGCATAAATATCATTCCTCACTCACCTGTTACAACTGACAGAGTTGACTTTATCACTAACCGTGCAATTGTAAGCTTTTAGTACCAATGTAGTTCATGAAGAGGGGAGAGAATCAATGAGTGAATTTATCGCCACCTTTCCATATATTTCTCCCTACATATGGAACTTTTAAACCTATCATACAACGAACTTGCTAGTGGAATCACACATTAGCTGCAGAATCATCTCATTTCGGTAGTTCAAGAAAATATCACACTAATAATAATTATCATTAATAAATTATGAAATGAAATACTATTATATACCTTCCATGCAATGAACCTTGTTATTTGACTTAATTTGAGTGATTATAGTGGTAAAAAAGGAATAAGATGGGTGGAAAATACATGTCAAAAGAAAAAATTATGATGCTCAACACATACCCTGGAATCCTACACATTCTAGCATACCTTAGCATATTGCATGTCTTGGCATTATTCGATACATATTAACACACACTGGAACTCTTTAGAGAACTCTAGAACTTCTTCACATGCCGTTATATTCCCTACCATGCCTTACTAGTGATTAAGATACCTTGTCACTCCCTCCTTGGCATGCTAGCTAGCACTCATTAACACTCTCTCACACGCATTCATATTCACTCACTTCCATGTATTTTACCTAGTTCTCCCATGTGTTTCCATAGTACTCCCTAACACTCCTAAGAATGCATTAGCACACTTTGCCACACCTTAGAACTTTTCGACATGCCCTTCCACTTCATAACATGTGTATCAGTCCCTAACACACATTGGCACTTTGCACATTTTGGCGCTTGGTATGTATTAGCATCTCTAACATTCATTAATATGCCCTGGTATGCCTTAGAATGGTTTAATATTAAATTTATTTGAGATTAATTATGGGAAACTATATGAGAAGTAACAGAAGATGATTTAGCACTTAGAATGCACTAACACTTGGCACCTATTGCCACCTAGTGTTGGTGTGCCTAGCATGCCCCTCCTAGAATAAATTGATGACCTATTAACCCTCTTATGTGTTCATTTCCTTGTAGTTAAACTTGTTTCTCCTTTTTTTTTACTTGATATTTCGTGGCACGTATTTTCACACCCTTGCATATCTTGGCATGCCTTAGCACTTGAGACATATTTTCATATTTGACATGCCTTTAAAATATCTAGCACATGTTAGGATTCCATAGCATGCCTTGGCTCCCATGGCCTCATAACAAGCGCTATATTTTTTCACTACTTGGCAACTAAATCAAGTCCTTAACTAGTGTAGTTCACGTGACATTGGTCTACTTCATGTGAAACAACTTGACCAATTGCACCTACTACAAGTAGATTGTGCCTTGTTCACCTACGAACTACTTATACCTCATCTTAGGCCACTCATGTACAATATGGACTTGTCCCACTTATGAACTTACAAAGACAAGTATCACATCTAGCCATGGCCATAAAAAAACTAAGTAACATACATTACATAGGAAATATTTCACATTTATGTCAAGTTCATATAAACAATAAAGAATTAACTGAGAGTTTGCAAGAACCAAAGGATACACAAGACTCACAAGATATAATTTGGCACAATTCCAATGCGCCAAAACTTATACAAAACAATGTTCAATGTGAAATATTATAAAATTGTTTAAAACATGAGAATTCGGCCAAAGCATACCACATATCATATAAAAATAATAAATAAAGGAAAAATAGAGTTATGCCCAACATAAAGTATCCCTTTGTCTAAAACTTCTTTGTCGAGCCCCTTAATCAAATTTTAGGATTTCCAGTTGAAAATCCTATTATGAACATTTTATAACACACTTTGTACTTGGCACACTTGAATTCACTAACAATCTCTCGTACACACTCTTATTTTTTCATTTCGCTACATTTTGACCTAGTTCTCCCTTGTCATGCCTCAACACTCTTTAACACTCCTGAGCATGCATTGAAATTATCCAAAATGTGTTAGAATTCCTTTTCATTCCTCAACATGCCCTAAACCTCCCTAGCTATCAGGCCCTCACAACTACCCTTACTTAATTTGCAACATGGGAACCTAACCAAGTCCTCATTTGACTACAAGAGCTTGACCAAGTTATGATTACTACAATTAGACTCTATTGTTGAATTTTTTAGCTTGGGAGGTACTCCATAAGACTAGTGAGATGGATTTGAGTTAGCTTGGTCACAAATGGATTTTTTGGAAAAGAACCCAAACAAAGGGTTTTTGGACCCAAGAAGTGGTTTAAAATCTAAAGGAAAATGAAGAAGGAAAAATAATATTTCCTAACAACTAGGTGGATAAAGCCGTAAGTTCTAGAGGGTTATTAAGAGGCTTAGCTAGGAAAAGGTATTTAAAAAGGCATGAGAATAAAGGCAATAACATAAAGTAAGTAGGAGCTCATTTGATCAAGGAGGCCATGAGAGATGTAGTTGTAAAGGAGGTCAAGTTAGAGGGCTGATTAAGTGTACACAATAATGTTACATACCTTAATGGGTTTGAGCTAGGAAGTAGGATGGTATATTATTAGTTCACTTTTGGAAGATTGAGCTTAAGAGAGGCTTCTCATGAGAATTTGGGCATGTGATTTTAGTGGTGTCTCTATGTGAAGGCTGCATCAAATTATGAAATAATAGAGAGGGTTGGTACCATATTGTCTTATGGTGGTTATTAGACTGCAAGGTCTGTGATAAATACCAACATAAATGGAGGAGGACCTGCATTGCAATTTAGGGACAGAACAAAAGTAGACGGAGGCATAATATTGACTCAGGTAAACCTAATTTTAGGTTCGACGTAGATATCTAAAGTTCATGTCAAGATTTAGTCAAATAAATTCCCAGAATATATTGATCCATATGAACTAGGTCAAGTAACTTATGGGGGCAAGAGTTGTTATTTTTGTTATGGGTGGATAGGGTTTCTTCTAAACAAATTAGAACATAGGTATTATGCCCTAGTTACGATGGTTTCCTAGCTTGTTTAGTCCATAAGTTATGACATTAAGACTATGATAAATTTTCGTAGAAGAAGAGTGGTTGTGACCCTTACAGCAAGGTTTATCTCTAAAATATAGATCATAGATTTGGAAAACATTTTGTAAAATTATTTGTCGAGATAACAGATCCAAAGCAGGGTGTGACCTTAGTAGAAAATTGAGCATGTAGAAGAAATGTTCCATTTCAAGAATGGATTGACATGAAGAGGATTTTATTTTGCTGTATTATCCATAGAGTTTTAGACAGAGATAGGAAGAAACCTATAAAAAATTAGTCAATGGACTTGTTAGATCTAAGACTTTTGTGATCCATAATGTAGATTAAAGAACTTTAATATTAATCACATCATTAGGATTAGGTCAATGTTTTGAACCAACTAATGTGGTTCATCCTCAAGACAGGTGGAGAGACTGATCGATCTCAAAGAATAAATAGTGGGGATGCAATAGTGCCCAAAAATAGACATTGAAAACTAGTCATGAAGACTAGCCATTAGAAAATTAGTTGGTTAGTTAAAAAAAATTAATTAATTAAATAAAAATTAATTATAAATATGTTAAAAAATTACTAAGTACTTATAATAAATATAACAGGCCATAGGGAGGGGGGATTATTTTATAAAAAATATATAATTAATTAATTGTTTAAATAAAATAATAAGAAACAAAGTTGCCTAATAAGGATCAGGATGGAAATTTTTTTAATAAATAAATAAATAAAATAAAATAACCAAATGAGTAAATAAATTAGCTTAATAAAATTTTAAAAATGGGGTTTATAAATTATTAAAATAAATATAAAAAATTTAATAGGGAGGGGTAAAAATTTTATTTAATAAAATAAAATAATAAAATATTCCAATAAAAAAAAATTATATATATATATATATATATATATATATATATATAGAAAATTACCTTAGGGAGGGGAAAAAAATTGTTAAAATAAAAATTAATTAATTAATTAATTAAAATAAAATAAAACATAAAATAACAAAATTTACCTAGCGAGAACCATGCTCCAACTCTTACATAATTTCCAACCATCATCACGGTTGAGATTATTAGCATGTCGTTCAATTTTGATCACCTCCATTAATTTCCTATGGCAGAAGTGATCAACCTTAGCTACGACTTTTGAGTCTTCAATACAAACATGGTGGCAAGATTTTTTCACATGTTTAGCAAGAGTTGAGGTATGGGACCCATTATGTCTAATATCTGCAACATGCTCCTGGATTCTCTGCCTAATGGATCAACCTGTTTCTCCTATATAAAGAGTTCCACAAGGACAAGGAATCATGTAAACCCCTTTCATGTCTTTAGGGTCGATAGGGTCTTTAACAGACCTAAGAAAATTTCTAATAGTGCAGAGAGGTTTGAACGAAGTCGAGATATTATTTCTCTTAAGGATATGGTAAATTTTTTCCATTGTCTCCTGTATAAATGGGAGATGGACCTTGGAAATATGATTCACCAGAGTAGATTTTCCACTCAATCCTTTATATGCCTTTTGAAAGGCTTTAAGACCTTGAGATATACTATAACCATCATTTTCAAAAACATCAAGAAGATGGGATTTCTCTAATTGCAAGGAGTTTTCATCAGATATGGGAAGGGCACGAGTCGCAAGAGTACACATGACACCAAATTTATGAGTAGGAAAATGATGGGACCTAGCATGAAGATACTGTTCTGTGTGAGCCTTCTTGCGAAAAACCCTGTGAGAAATGGATTCATCCTCATTCCTTAAGAGAAGGATATCAAGGAAAGGGAGACAGCCATAAACCTCCACTTCCATCATGAACTTGATGGAATCATATAGAAAGTTCAGGTGCCCAAGGAATAGATCTAATTTCTACTGACTATGGCGCCAGATGACACAAGTATCATCCATGAACCTATTCCACTTCCTAGGGCGGAATTTTGCAGAGGTCGAGGCCTTAGATTCAAAATCCTCCATAAATAAGTTAGCAAGAAAGGGGGAAAGAGGGGAGCCCATTGCAACACCACAGATTTTCTCATAAAACTCACCTTGAAAATTGAATAAAGTCGAGGTGAGGTAGAGGCTAACCAATTTATAGGTGTTCTCATCATAGATCCATTTAATGACATCAACGGCTTCTTGGATGGAGATATTGGTGAATAAGGACACAACATCAAAGCTAACTAAAAGCTCACCAAGTTGCAGCTTGATGTTATTCCACTCCTTGATAAAGGAAGCCGAGTCCTTTACGAAGGAATCGGTTTGGCCTACAAAGGATTTGAGCTTATGTGCTAAGAATTTAGCCAGATGATAAGAGGGACCACCTATTGTGTTAACAATAGGTCTTAAGGGGGAACCCGACTTATGAATTTTTGGGAGAACATAGATCCGAGGGGTAAGGGGATTACATTCAATAAGCTTCCTAGCGAGAGGATTAAGAGAAGAATCAAATTTAATGGCAAGGGAAACATCCTTACACACTGATTTAAGGTGATTCTTTTTAAGCTTAAAATAACAACCACTATAGGATAAATGGTCAATCATCTTGCTGACATAGTCAGATTTATCCATAATGACAATGGCCGCACTCTTGTCCGCCTTAAGGATGAAAATGTCAGTGTTGTCCCTTAGGGTTTTGAGGGCAAGAAACTCAACCTTACTGAAGTTTCTCTTCAGAGGCTTAGCATTCCTAAGAATAATGGAGGCATCATGCCTAATGGTATCCTTAACAATATTAGGGAGTTCCTTGATAACATATTCGAGGATACAAATAATAATTATTTATTTATTTATTATATTGGAATATTTTGTTAATTTATTTTATTAAATAAAAATTTTACCCTCCCTATTAACTTTTTATATTTAGTTTAATAATTTATAAACCCCCTTTTTTAAAAATTTTATTGAATTAATTTATTTACTTATTTATTTACTCATTTGGTTATTTTATTTTATTTATTTATTTATTAAAAAGTTTCCATCCTAATCCTTCTTAGGTGGCTTTGTTTCTTTTATTTTATTTAAACGATTAATTGATTATATATATTTATAAAAAATTCTCCCTCCCTATTACCTATTATATTTATTTTAAGTACTTAATAATTTATTAACATATTTATAATTAATTTTATTTAATTAATTAATTTTTTTAAATAACTAAGTAATTTTGTAACGGCTAGTCTTAATGACTATTTTTCAACGGCTATTTCCATGCAATGATGCATCTCCACTATTTATTCTTTGAGATCGATCAGTCTCTCAACCTGTCCTGAGGATGAACCACATTATTTGGTTCGAAACGTCGACCTAATCCTAATGATGTGATTAATTCGAAAGTTATTGTATCTATAGTCAATGGATTGTTAGTGGTTGATATGTGACCCTACTTCATTCATCTACATATTATTAGAAAAATGATAAGAGGAGTAGTTCAGATTTGTTCATATATTGGACAAAAAATAAATTGATACATATGAATATTGATTTTAAGAGGACTCAAATCATTTTTAGGTGGCAAATTTGAAGAGCCATAGATGAAGGAAATATTGTAGGCCCTATATCATTAAAATAACTGACCGTAGTTGGGCATATTGATGGTAGTCTAAGTATGTTTCTAATCCGACCTTATGCAGGAATCCAATAAAATACATAAATAAACATAAACACATAGATTCAAGGGAAATAAAACTTAGTTTCATTAATATCAAATAACAGAAATATGATTACTGATAGAGTGGACATAAACTAGCTAGGGCGATGGTACCTTATCTCTGAGAAGAGATGTGGCGACTACATGCCTCTGAACTGTGTTAAAATGAGGATCCAAGGCCTATTTATGGTAGAGAAACAATGGAAAACCATAAACATCCAAAAAGCTAACCCTAGGAGATGAAGTGCCAAAACTATGGGCCCCGTTTGGGTAAATTGGTACATCGCATTCCCGAGGACGTAACTCTGGCATACGATATTTTTTAGACCTACATAATACCTCGTTAGAAAGATCTATCTGATGACTAAAACTTCCAAGTGATTAATATGGGTCAAGCACCTATTTTAGTCTCCGTTTTCTAAAAAAAACGTCGTTTAGGGCCTCAAAATGGCTTTGAAAGTTCAGGACCTAAAAAAATTCCAAGAATAGTAAATTGTGCGACAATTATGGGAAATAAAATAATGAAAGAAAAAATGGTGGGGGTGCAAGTGGAATAGGTGGGTGGCCATCAATACCCACCTGGATCAAGTTGGAGGGATGTTACATGACTATCAAAGAAGAGCCCTGAGTCTTGTACTTGTGAAGGACAACAAAGCTGGTAGAAGGGTAGGTGTATAGGGCCTAAGTATGTGCCAACTTTCAAGGACTAAAGTAGCATTCAAGTGGCCCAACCAACTAGACCTAGTCCATTGTATTGCAAAAGGATTGATTCAATGAGAATAAGGGAAACCTTCACAGCCCTAGAATTCTCCTCATGAAGCCTTTGTATGGTCTTATATTATCCACAAATGCATCTAAGTTCATAGGAATAAAGTAAGGTTCATCTTCATGCATGACCAAAACGTAATTAATGTCCACTCAAAAGAAAAAAGAGGATATAAGGATGTTATTTACTTTCCATCATACTTCAACATTATTCAATTCTCTTACCAAATGTATGGGTAATAATCCAATATGCATAATAGTCCCATACAAATCTATAATTTTTCTCAAAGGTTATATCCATAGCATGCTCTAAACAACATTCAAATTCCCTTAGTTTTCTCCAAGTATATTTGAAACTAACACAGGAAGTCCTCAACTACAAGAATAATGTAATATTCAAGCTATCCATATCTTGGTTCATCCCCTTTTCAACCCATTTTTGTTCCTTGAATAAAAATCTGACCAAGGTCATCTTACAATTGGATCTCCCTTTTCATCTGATGAGAATATTGCCTTGTTCTTCAGGAATCACTTGCTTCTAAATAGAATTACACTAATACTCTAAACATATGTGGGGTTAGAAGATACAGAAAGAGGAGGAAACATAAGTCAAACTCAACCTAATTCTCAAACATAGGTCAAACATATAGAAAAAATTAAATAGTCTACACATGTACTTCACACATTGTTGGATGGTTTTTTATTCACTCCACCATTCTATTTCCCCACCACTATGGTAGCTTTTCATTCCATTAATTCTTTAAGAACTTCTTTCAATTTTCCAAGTTCCTTATATTTTCGCTCAACTTCTCTTATGTATCATGCAACTAAAGTTGATTGGGGGACACCCAATAGTTTTTATAAGGGGATTATGGGTTCCCTTATTACAATCCAAACCTATTGCAGTTAATCCCTTAGCTAGGGAGACCTAAGGGTGTAGTTGTAGGGGCATTGGGACAAAATTTGGCGGTTCAAAAAATTAGGAGAAGTTGAATGGTAGGACCAAAAAGGTGGGAGGGGTACATTTTTGTGCATTGAATGGGGTAAGGAGAGGCCCAAGTATGATTTAATTATATCTATAATTCTAGCATTATAGAATTATAAGGTGGCTTATGACCTAATTTCATATGGGCTAAGGGGCATAGAGGGAAGGCAACGAGAGCAAGTGATAAGGGAACCTCCAATAATGGTGATAGGGAGATTAGGGGCCTCATTATCACAACCCATAAGCATTGAACTCATAACCACTAAATTCCCTATCTCCTTAACTCCCAAGACATAATCCCTTAACTTGTACACTCATAGATCATAACCCATTTACCCCTTGACCCATTAAACCTTAAGCCACTAACACCTAAACTAAAGTACATAAAATCCCCAAGCCCTAGCCTATTCTATGGTTCAAATTTATTTAAGAACATAATAAAATACAAAAATAAACATAAACATAGAGACATAGGAGGAAATATACTTCATTTCATTGATATCAAGTAATTGAAATAAGCTTACAGACAGAACGGAAATAAACTAGCTCGGGTGATGGTAACTTATCTCTGGGAAAGATGTGGTGGCTACGTGCCCCTTAATTTTGTTACAATGCATTTCAAGGGTATTTTTATTATTAATCAACACGGGAAAATGATAAACAACCAAATACCCAACTACAAGAGATGGAAGGCCAAGCGTTTGTGGGCCCCGTTGGGGTTAGTTGGGAAACCAACTTCTTCAGGTCGTAACTTGGTCATATTATCTCCATTTGGCACATCTGATATATCATCAAAAATATCTCTCTGAATACTACATGATTTTCCATTCACCCTTCCCTATGGCTAGCGGCTTTCTACAAATCTCAAAAAACACCGTTTAGGGGGTCAAAACTGCTTTAGAAGTTTAGGACCTGAAACAATTGCTAGAAATAGTAAATGTTTCTATATACAAGGAAACTAATGAAAAAAACTGGAGGTCTAGGTGTAATAGGTGGGTGACCAAAAATATCCACCTAAATCATTATCCTCTTAACCTGTGACTCTTAACTGCTAACCCCTAACCCCCACTAGTACATATGGGTAGAAAATATGACGTCATATTATGATAGTTACATCATACTATCATATTTTACTTGCAAATATTTTTTTTATACAAAAGAAACGCTGACATTTTTTAGATATGTGACATTTAAAATTATCATTAGATATCTGATTATAGGTTCATAAGATATCTCAAGATAATTGTGTTCGTAAGATATGCAACAAGAATTAAATGCTCGTCAGATATATTATGTTTGAACATGTCAATGATATATCTATCAGAATACGAATGTTTGCCAAAGTTAATATGTTTCCAGTTGAAAAATGTCGCTCTACTCAACATTTGTCGAAAGTCCAACGAAATGGCTATTTTTTGGTAATAATATAAATTATTTTATTCTGTTAATTGCATTACAAATAGTTAAACACTATCGGGGTTTATTTTTTAAGATAATCAACACTGAAATTTGGTAAGGAAAAATGTTTGATAACATTCCTCCAAAAGGAAAAGGAGATGTGAGATAGACATTGGAGTCTTTGGGTCATTCCCTTGACTTGTTTCATCCATGTTTATCATTCTCAAGCCCTCATAGAATTCAAAATGAATCAAGAGATAATTTCAATCTCTGAAGTTTGAAAATTCCAAAAAATTATTTGTTTCCAACTCATTTTTTAATGGTTGAACATCACACATCATTGAGTGTAGTGATCATGCTTCCTATGGTATGGGACCTAGGTATGAACACCTTGACAAACATAAAGGCAACATGTGTAGTAGATGTTGGTTGGACCAACATATAGCACAATAATTTTCTTCTCCATTTCGAAATGACATAATGAAAAATTATTTTTTTTCCACTATTGACATTTGTCTCGCATTTTAGGCTAACAAATAAAAAAATCCCCATATGGTAGCTAAAGAATAGCGAGAAAAGGTGTTTCACTCAGAAATCCACTGAGCATTGAATCACCAAATCAACTAAGAGTCTTCATATGAATCTATGGAACTTGAGGCATACATGAGCGTTGTCCTTAACATTGTAATGGAATTCATCCATTTTTGTAACTATAACATTAGGCTATATCGTATATGCATTTCATACAATAACTAGGTCCAATAGGTTTCTCATGAGCCATGAAGCAACCAATCATAATGTCTGAGGCATTAACATTTACTTCATGCTTGTCATGGTGTATAACATACCCATACATCTTATATTTGACTTGTACACATAATCTGGGGTCCATATTTGGTTGAAAATAATGATGATTAGGGTTGAGGTTTTATATAATTAGGAAAATTGGTCAAAACCAAAGAGGTGTTTGTACACATTGGAGAAACAACATGTCTTTCATCACAAACATACATCACCCTTATAATGCATAGACACATCGCAATGGAGTAGGTATGACTTCCAATAAACCATCAAAACCTAGATTAAAGTGCATGAAATCAATTTTGTCTAAGTATTAAGAAAAACCCAAGGCACCACTCTCAACTTCCAAAGTTATTTATAGTGCTTCGAAGGTTTCACATGGAATATGTATGTAAATTTATACATATGAAAAAAATTGTTTTACCCCATTCTCATAATTGAACATTGAGAACAGTGTTGAGATAGTAGCTTCCCCAGTTACTATTATACTTAAGATGGGCTTTGTTATAAATGCAACCTAATAAAAAAAATTCAATTTAATTTACAGTCATCAAGAAGTTTTATAAGGTTAATAAAATGGCACAAGGAAAAAATCAAGCAAATTAAGGGCAAAATGATAAGGCAAATAATCTACTTAAGCTTGTATTCCTTTATAAGTGACAAATTTCAACACATGAAATTATTTTTAAAGTCTCAAGGTTGCATACAAATGTAATTTCATAGTTTCAAATGAACTCCATCAATTCAATAAAAGTTACAAATGAACTCAATCCATAGTTAATAAGAATACTAAAACTCACCTTGAGAACTTGTCATTCCTCGTTCATGTTGAATAAGAGCTCGTAATATCATAATTTATGGCTGGGATAGTAATTTCCCAAGTCATTTCTCTCAATCATTAAGCAATTCAATGTCACTGTTATTCCAACATATAAAAGTGTAAACAACATATACTAAATACATACATCGATTACTTCTACGCTTAACCTTCATTTCATAATAAGGATAAACCAAAATTGATTGCGGGTACACAAAATAACATCCTTCTCCTAATTCTTCTCCATTGGGCATGACAAAGTTTGGTTCAGTGTTTTTTATGTAACCCTTTGTAACCTTCACTTGACCATTAAAATACGCGAGTAAACATTTTTTTTCCCTTCTAATATTGTATTTTAAGGTTGTAATTGTGGTTGTGATAATAAACAAATTATTGTGATATTCCACAAAATAATAAGATACTATTAAACAAGAAAAACATGTATTATTGAGTCACCAATTGGGTCATGGTTATGTTGTCTCGAAGTCAACCAATTTTTTTTTGGCGAAGTCTAAATAAGACTCACGAAACTCTAGTAAAAAATAAATAGTTTTCATGAGACACCATGAAATCAAAAGATGAAGGGTTAAGATACAAAACATCATTTCATTAATTACACATCCTACAACAATACAATCGTGTTGATATTGACATTGTTCTTTTAAAATACCAATCTTTAAAGATTGCATACATCAAATAGTCTGCACATGTAATTCTTACATTGTTGGCATGTTTTGGATCAAATCAACCATTTTATTTTCCCACCTCTGTGGAAAAATTTGATTCCATTAATTCTTCAAAAACTAATTTTAATCTTCCAAGATCCTTGTCTTTTTCTCTTAATTTATCTTTTGTATTATGCAATTTCTTCCTGTAAACATACTATTTTTTGAACGATTTAGTTGGAGTGACTTGAAATCCAACCCCACATTCATGACCCCTCCTCTTAGACCCCAAAACTATTGCAATGGCATCTTCATTTGTTCCATATGTAAGAGACATTGATTCTTTTTATACCAATTCAATTTATTTCTAGAAATGTCAACATTTCAAAAAATTCATGTAAGAAACATCATTAACATATACAAATAAAAAAACTAAATAGATACATGAATAGGTTGTGAACTTATTATTTTCTCTGTGCTAAATGATGACATTAGAGTTTCATCCTTATTTTTATGACATTTCATCCACACATCAGCCCTAGTTACAGGCGTACCATTTGATTGCAACTTTGATTCTAGTCACAAAAATTATGAAAATATAGATAAGTATATTTGAAGTTGGTAGTTATGAACACAAAATATATTTGGTTACAACTTGCAAGGACATTTTCAATCCTAAAGTAACTTCTATGGCTGGTAGTGTGAGTCTCTTGTTCTAATGCCCTGTGTTCCTTATTAAAGTTTTCCTTCTCTCACAACTCAATAAAAAATGTATGCTTAGATTGAATTTGATTATATGTAAGGATTCAAAGTAAAATCTCATATGATGATAACAAGTAAACTTGTCGTTCATTTTTACCTTGAAATTAGGGTCAGATCATATTCCAACAAATTCAATCAAATTGATTTCATTTACTCCAATTGGGACATTTTCCATCCTCTCCTCATGTATTTTTTATTTGAAATAATTTTTTTTATACAAATCATATCTATAAGTTCTCAAACATTGACAAATTGCTTGATGACATAATTTTTCTACTCACGAATCTATTCGCTAGGTATGCTACAATAGTTAACAAATAATTATTAGATACACATTATTTTTTGAAATTAAACTTATCATACATGCTCAACATACATCGATGAAATTTAGAACATAATTCCAATAATAATTTGGTTGATAGTCACATTTATTGCACTCCATATGTAATTATTAAGTGTTTCAAGAATTTCCATTTGATATTCTTGATGCCTACAATATCTCTTGTAAGGACACCTAAAAAGGAGGAGTATTTATTTGACTATGGACTAATAGGCTTCCCCATCTCATTAAATTGAATTTTAGACAATGCATGGCTCTCTCTAATGTTTCCAAAGAGGAATTTTGTTGGTCATCTACCCTTTCTTTTCATATTCATTATATTACTATATTGGGTAGTTGGATTTGCCCCTTCCAAACCATGCTCTTGTTGTGGTGGTTCTTGCTCCACAAAATGATATTTTTGTGATGGTTCTTGCTTCAAACCATGATGTTGTCGTGATAGTTCATGCTAAGAATTTACCGGAAAACAAACCTCACTTTTTGAGATAATGACAATATGGATTTCTTAACCAAAAATCTACAAGTACTTATACAGGAAATATAAAGTTAAGAAATGCTCATAACTTCCAATGGTTAGTGCAAATTTTTTCTAAAGAAAATGTGCATTAGAATTGTTGTCGACAGTAAAACAACTAGATTCAAGTTGTAGTGGGGAAATGGATCTTGGTGCTCTCTTTCATGGGTATATTTTCTTGATGCACATGAAATGTTATCATTTTTTTCATAATGAAACCTGATTTTTTGGGTTTACTCATTGTTAAAAGTGATCTCTTACGGCATATTTCAGTCCTATTGAATACCTACAAATATAAATTGAAATACTTAGTAAAAGTTAGTACGGCAAATTTTAAAGTAGAAAAGAAAGCGCATCCTTTCCATTTCAAAATAGTTAAATTCATATCTTAGTATTTTCAAGGGTCCATTTTTGTTTTCTTAAAACAATACCCATCTCAATGTGTGCCAAAAAAAAGTGAAAGTTTTAGAAGTATGCTTTGAATGAAATCCAATAACAATCATTAGATCACATAAAACTGATAAAAACCCTCTCATGAACTTCAAATTTTTATCTAAAGAAATTTCAGTTTTTCATCCGAAGGTTGTGATTAAAATTAACATATAAATAATCAATACCAAAATATAGGATTATAATCATCCAAATCTCAGAGCAACATTATTTGTGTATGTGGATTTAGTGCATGTCTATGAGATGTAATACAACCAGAATAATTAATAAATAGTATTTTCTAACTCCAATGTCAAACAACATCAACATCTAATTTGAATAAGACATTATGCTTCAACCATACCACAACACCAAGTCCAAAAGACATTGCACAACGAAGCTAGATATAATGTAGTGAGGTCAAAACTTGGAACATTACATACTCTACGTGTTTGACACTTCAAAAACAAAAAATTATATAAATGATTACTATGTAATGCCTCTCATCCACCCAAAAAAATAATCTTCATACATATTTTTGATATTTTATTTTGATAGTTGTTCGTCACAGTTTGAAAAAATTCTGTTTCCATACTTATTTTATCTTTTCGTCACCATTAGAAGATATCTGAATGTAACATTTCTTGTACGTCAACAATACATGCATATTATTAATTTACACCCTAGTACATTATTCTCTTATTTCATTTAACCCTTTCAATGTATATTTGGGAAATATCACAATTTCCTAATTCTTCATTTTTCGAAAATGGTGACACTTTCAACTTTGTCACAACTTAGTATAGCGGTTAGGAAAGAATATATTTCAATGGATACTTATTTATTTAATATATATAAGTCTCCCAATTCATGTCCTAATTTATTTTCTTTTACCTTCAACACGTGTTCCTTAATTCAAATTTTCCTTAGTATGGCATTTTAGCCCCCTTGGAGTATATATATATATATATATATATATACATTCCAATAGATATATTAATTTATGTTGTTCACATTAAAGGACTATTAAGGTTTTACTTACCTATGCATTTGTAATTTTTCACATTTCACATATGCACACACTTACAATTCTCCCATTTACTCCAAATTTTTTTTTCTCTAGGCCTTCCATATTTTCAAGAATAAGTTCTACATAATAATTTTGATTTATATCTGGTTTAATCATATTTTATTTCCCCAATATGATTCATTCCCACATATCAACTATACCCAAAGTCAATATCTATTCAATTTCATTTCAATTTTAATTTGGCTTAAGGGTCTTTGTATTAAAATCATAATGGAGTTCTTTACCACTAACTCATTTCCTATGAAAGGTCGCACCTATCAACCTATGCCTCGCCCTTACTTTGACGTTATTGCCCTTGGGCATTCAACACATTTTAATGTATTTACATACAAAGGGATTCGAATAGGTTATGCCCACGAGGGCATCCTTAACCCTATGCTCTCATTTTTCTCCCTAACGTCATCTCTTATACCATTTGTTTGTGAGCGTTGGTTAGATTTAATTCGCATACTCTTATATCTATGTCGATATCGCACTTATGGCTATTCGATGATTTGGTATTCCTAGTTTCCACCAGGTCTGTGTTAATATCATCGCATTTTATTATACATGTTTTCATGTCAGAATTTAATGTGAAGATTGAGCGTATTCATTTTAGCTCCCACGTATGGCGTCCTGAGAAGTTCGATTTGTTGTGAAATGGAAATTGAGACATGGTATTAATTCTCCACGTCGGATTTTATAAGACTCCAGGTTTAATTGTATTGGTTGGAATGGGTTTCATCCCATTCCCCTTCACGTGCTATAGACCCACGTTGATCTGGCAACCGCCATGCCAGATTTCTCTGGAAACAAGTCAATCTCCATCATACGGCAGAACGCCGTGAACTTCATTATGTGGCTCGTCACAATTAATGTTGAACGATTGGAGTAAATGCAACTTCCAGCCATTCGATCCATGGCTTCACCTTGCCAATTTTTCCATGTGGACGGCTGTGATTTCCTCATTTTATTAGGGTTTTGTGAATGATATTTCTGGGGATATGAATATAAATTTTCTGTGTTATTTTCTTGTCGGTTCTTTTCCCTTCATTCTTGTTCGACTTGTCTCTCGACAGTAGAATTCGACGCCTTGGGGAAATGGAGCGTGTCTCTGTTCAACCTTCAACTTATTCATGCACTTCATATGATAATTCAGGTATGGTAATTCCGGCGTATCTTTTTAAATTCTTCTTTTGAAATGCACGCTCAGTGCTTACAGTTTAATATGGGTTTCTCCCTTTTTGTTTAGAGTTACGCTCATTGGCTCGAACAAGGGCTGTGGTTTTTTTGATATCGATCAATAGTATTCCCTCGTTTTGTTCCAGTCCATTCATGTCTGGCAATATGGTAAATGTTTTTGCAGAGAAATTGTTTCTCTAGTACGAGGGATTCGATTGGTTGGAGTTAAGTTCATATATCTTATGTTCCCTCATATGGCTTATCAGGAACGAAACTAGAACGAATACCCTTGTGGTTTTGGATGGATGTTTACCTTTTTCCTTACGTCCATCGAGGGTTTCCCCGAGGCCATTCGTGTGGCGATAGATGGATTCTACCCTTCTCGCTTTCTGGTTCGCTCCTTTCTCCGATCTGGGTAAGTATAAATTTCAATTATTCGCTCACAGAAATGAGAACTTCGTTATTCCAGGTTGAAACGTCTAACCTCTAATTTTATGTTTATTTATGTCAGGCTCCTATTTATACGACAAGTCATTGAAGGAATGAGATTCTCCCTCACCAGGTAACTATTCATTACTCGGTTATCATTTTATCCTGGATAGCGTTCTTCTTCCTCATCACTTCCCACATCGGATTCTTATTGTTGGATTTTCTCTTACAGGTATTTACGAATACTGCCTTCCTTTCCCTTGAACCATGAGAGGCGTAGCTTCCTTCAGCATTAACATTAACGCCTCTTGTCATTTACAGGTCGGTATTCACCGAACGCTGGTTGGAAGGAGCCAGTTCTCATCACGTTGCTCTATAAAAAAAAATTTCAATCGTTTAGCATCGTTATTGAGGGAATTGTATAACTGTGACTATTAGCAAATCTTTTTTTTTGTTCGGGCGCTGAATATTATTTTATATAAATTTCTGGACATTATGATACTGTCCCAATTCCACAGTGGACTTGTAACGTTTGAATTTTATATATATATTTCTGCACAGGATATATTTATTTCTTAATTTCCATGATAGCAATTTTGACTACAAGTCTTATTACCTCAACATATATCAAGTGGAAATCTCTCAGTAGAGAAAATTTTCCCATTTACAGGAAAAGTGGCTTTTATGACTCCAGTAGAAATCTCCCTTCTTGCTTGAGTCCATTTTTAATACTTACCTATGTCATCTTCTGCAATTCCTTATATCCCAAATTTTGTAGTATTTTATTGCCTTAATACTTTCAGGCCATGCCTTGTTTAGAATATGCTCATGAACATGGAAATTTTTTTATTAAGAGTTTAACTGTTCTTTTCTACAGTGTAACTCAGTTGTATGAAATCTTTATAAATCCACATCTTATTATAGTTCTAGAATAATCCATCTACTTGGATCATTTTTATGCGAGGAATGTTAGTCACCCAATAGATTTGTATATGTTTCCCCTACTATATTGATTTATAGAGTTACTAATGACAGTTTGATAAATCTCTTCAAACTTTTGTTTTCCTTTGAAATAGTACAAAGTATTACAGGCTATACTCTTTAAATCGATTCATTTCTGTGATAAGTAGCATATAAATAATTCTCAAATGACATTTGTTTATTTTTTTAGCAACATCTTTCATCATGTTTCGTGAATACCTACATTTTAGTGAGTTAACATATATATATATATATGTATATATATATATATATATATTTACGTTTGAGAGGCATTTGCATTTATAGTATCAGACCCTATACTCTTGCCTTCAATTTAAATTATAGAATAGAATGCTTACAGCTAAACATGCACTGTTATTTTAATTTCTGAGTGTCGATAATTTACTTAATAATTTCGACAGAAGTGTATAGATCTATTCTATATGTAGTTAATTCCTTCTACTCACAATATTCTGAGTTCCACAACTTATTCACTGAATAAATCCTATTTTCACAGAAACAAATTAAAGTTACAGAATCATCCTTTAAGAGATAACAAAATCTCCAGATTTAAACCAGAATTGGTTTAGAGATTCTGGCAGATTTTATTTCTATGGTTCCTACAACCATATAGAATTGGAAGAGTTTAATTACTCTACTATTCTGTAAATGTATGGAACACCAACACAAAATAAACCATTTAACTAGTGTGCAGCTATAGTCATCAACTTGTACACCTAATAACAATTAGTTTTAATCATCCACAATAACAATTAGTTTTAATCATCCACAATACTGTGCACATACCACTTGGGTAATTGTCCAGTCCTCCCAACCGTAGAGTTCCTCTGTCTCTCGAACTCACCCCCGAGCTGAGACCACCTCCAGAACAGACCAACCTCCAATCTATTTAGGAATAACTTATTTAAGTTGTTGTTCCCCAAATCCTATTTCTAATTCTGCGTCCAGAATATTAGGATGATTTTCTTCTTGTTTGCCTAGGCTTCCCATTTTAGGGATTTTTAAAGCTGCTTTCTGCTTTTCCCAGCTTTTCCAGCTTTTTTTTTCCTCTTCCCAACTACTTTCCTCCTCATTGGGGAATTTAGATTTTTCCTCAAAAATCTAAATTAAAAATAATTTCTTTCAAGGATTTTTGAAAGATTGTGGGGAAAGTATTTGCCTTATCCATCCTCATGGATTTAGCAAGTGATCTCATAATTTTCATTTTTGGTCAATCAGCACAAAATCATCTTATTCATTTTCTCAATTTAAATATTTAATTACATCCACAAAATACTTGTCCTTTGGGGTCCACTCCCCTTAGGATTAAAGTTCAAATGTCTAGTTTTGAATTTCAACCACATAAACTAGGGGTGTTATACACTTCTGCATTAGTCCTCCTTTCCAATCATGCATATCATAATAATTCTGCCATTCATTAACCTCTTTATTTTATTCACTATGTTTATACCCATTAAATGGAAAATATACCTAGCCTATGATATCATCTCATTTTCCTATTTAGCTTAACTCTTATCTCGTCGCACCTAATACCTTATTTCATATATTTGCATTAAGGCCATAATATATATCATGATATGATTATAAATATAACATGTTATAATTCCTCACATGACATACTATATGTGAAGATTTATGTTTGATAACCTTAGAATTTTGGGATTTTACCTTTACGATATGGACATTTACTATACACCATTTACATCGTTGTCATTTAATTGATTTACCACCTACCCCTCTGCTCACTTGGGAACACATTCATGAGGCCAGCTCATAACATGACCTCTTAAGCCTCGGGAATTTTTCGGAGGAAGATACTAATATTACTTTGACTCTCCAGTGCCTTAACTCCTCCTGCCATCAGTGTAACTCTCTTGTACACAGTCATGTGATGGTTCGGCACTCTGAATTTCGAACTATGGATTTGAGGGAGGTTGCTTAATCGGACGACACCTGTAGGGTCTGGATCAACTTGAGTTTAATACCATTCTTTGGATAAAAGGTTCAATCCATAGCTTTAATTTCTCTTCGGATTTTATGAGATGGACATTTTTTTTTCTATCTGACTTTGTTCGAAGTCACATTCCTCACGCGAATGGCTAAACTGTTGTAGCCCTCAGAAGTCATTCCTAACTGGTAATTCTCGTTATTCATGCACTTCATCTTCATTAATCTACTCAGTGTGTAGTATGAAAATTCTTTTCACACTGAGCTAGCCTGATGGCATCTTTGAGTTTTCATTTTTCATTCAGGTTTCGTTCTTACTTTTAATGTTTATTCTTATGCATTTTATTTCATCGTATTAATTCTTTTCTCCCTTATGTTGGATATTCCATGGCAAAAAATCAAACTTCCATTTATGAGCTTCCATGGCTTCGCAATTGTAAAGTCTCTCTTGATTTCAGTTTAATAGGTAATCCCTAGAACTCATTCTTAAATTCAGTTAGTATTGTTTTGATTTCTAACTATATTTTTCATTTTCAAAATTGTTATTGATGTCCATTTGTTTTTTCCACAGTTTTGTTTTAGCTTGGCCTTCCTAGCCACCATAATTCGTTTCCTAACTCGGTTCTCGTGTGGAGTAACCTAGGTACGTTTTCTTCATGAGTACATTTAGAGTTTTATCTCTATATAAGTATTTAGATCTCCTTATAGAGTTCTACTTTAGTTTAACTTGACTACAGAATGTATAGGTATGTCAAGCCCTTCTTTCCCTAGTTCACATGGAGTTGAGGAAGAACGAAATACAACGTTTACTGGTCTTCTTCTCTGCATTGTTCATGGAGGTCAATAGTATTACCATGGGAGTGTTCCATCCTACAGTCCTGTTCTCCAGATTTTCCTAAACTTAGAATATTAATGAATCTAAATATTTTTCATTTACAGTACCGTCTAACATTTTCATTTGGATCTGTCAATAACTTTAGTGATTTCTATTTGAGAATAAATCTCAGGAGTTTGTAATTTTATTATTTTAAATTTTGGGTCCATTGGCTTGGCTGAGATCCAGAATACTAAATTAATGATGGATTGCATGCATTCCATCATTTTGGATTTACCCTGATCTTTATTATTTTATTTTCATAATTAACAGTATAGTTGGATCTCGATTATTATTGTTTCACCTCAATTTAGAGGATGAAATTCTATGGTTATATGCTCTATTAAAATTTTAACAAAGAATTATATTTTAAATCTTGTGATATGTCCTTTATTAGGATTCTCAGTTCTAAAACCTGAAGTTTACTGAGTTTGGATACTTTTTATAAATCTTTCTTATCCTCATTATAAAATCCTGAATATTGAAGTGTGAGTCTAGATTTAATTTCTCTAGATTTTTGTTATAGATAGTTGTTTGAAATGATATTTTTAATTTATTTTACAACAACATATGTATTTCCTAAGGTCTTTCTATGATGATATAAAAATATGTGTATAATCTTGTAGCTGTCATTTTTAATTAAATCAATTGTTCTAATACCATAAGGGTTAACTTATGAACCAATAGAAATTCTATAACCCAATATTCTATCCATATTTCTTTCTGAATGAACTTTATGTTTGGTATTTATTTTCTTTTTTTATTACTGCACAAACAGATATATGAATAATCGAATCGAAATAACAATTCTAGTATTAAATTTTGTTAGTTACTCATTGTAACCTATTAATCCAAATCATGAACTAACAAATTGGGTGGTTCTGTAGAAGATAGTCTCATTCCAAGGTTTAGACAATAATGCATTTATGTCTCTTTAAAATTATATGCACTATAGTTTCCTATTTTATTCGAATGTAAAATTTCTCAATTAGAATTCCTAACCCTAGATTTAAATCTATCTCCAGATTTAGATCTTCTGGGAGTTGGAGCTTACTAGATTTCATCCATACAGCAATGCATATTTTGGTACACTTACTGAATTTAATATCTGTTAAATGTGTGGACATACATAGATTTTCTATAACCAGTAAAATTGACTTTATGAAACCTTTACAAGTATAACTTCAGAAATTTCATCCATATTTAGATTAAATATTTTCAATTCAAAATCATTAAACACATAAATGTAATTCATATTGAACAATACCACTTCAAAGTAAACATGCATACAAATTTCTATGACTAGTTCCACCCAACCATAGAGTTTTATCTCCTTAACTCACCCCTGAGCTGAGACCTTAGCTCCCAATGATAGACAACCTCTGGTCCATCCTGGAGCAGCTTATTTAAGCTATTCTTTCCCAACCATGTTTCCAATTTCTGCATCCAGAAATTTCAGGATGCTTTCTTCCTTTTTTTCCTAGGCTTTCCCTCATTAAGGTACTTTAAAGCTCTCTTTTTCGCTTTTCTAGATTTTTCTTCCTCTTCCCAATTACTTTCCTCTTCATTTGGGAAATTAGATGTTTATCTCCAAATATAATTTGGTTAATATTCCTTCTAAGGATTTCTATAAGGTGTCGAAAAGTCTCATCACCTTTTCCACATCCTCATGGATCTAGGTTTAGATTTCAATTCTCAATCTAGTCATTGCACACATAACTTTGCCAGTCATTTTTATTGATTAAAAAAATTAATTAAATCCACACACTAGTTCTCCATTGGGATCCACTTTCCCTTTGGAATTATTCAATTTTCAATTAAAAACCATAGAAACTAGGGGTATTACATATTCCCCCTCTGAAAACAAGCACCGTCCTTGGTGTTGACAAAACAAAAACTAACACTTCACTTTTTAAATAGTGATGGATATCTTTCCATCATATCATATTCTCATTCCCAAGTAGCCTCTTTGGGTCTAAAGTTCCTCCACTGGACTTTTACCCTAACTACTCTCTGGTTCCGAAGTTCAATTTCTTCCCGCTCCAAGAATTGAAGCGGCTCTGGAAGGAATTCCCCTTCTGGTTCCACCTGAATCAGATTCCAATAAATAACGTGAACAGAATCATGTACATATTTTTTAAATAAAGAAACATGAAATACATCATGAACTTTAATATGAATGGGTAAGGCCAATTTATAGGCCACTGGTCCCACTCTTTCCAGCACTTCAAATAGTCCACAATATTGTGGAGCTAATTTTGTACCACTGCAAGTGTGCAAAGTGCTCTTCATAGGCTTAATCCTTAGATATACATGATCACCCACACTGAATTCTCGGTGAAATATCTTTTTGTCTGCATAACTTTTCTGTCTGTCCTGAGCTGTCTTGATATTTTTTTGAATTTGTTTTACAACTTTTTCCATTTCTTGCAAATCTTCTGGCCCAAGTACCAGTTTATCTTCAGGTTGACTCCAACTTAAGGGTGTATGGCACTTTCTACCATAAAATGCTTCAAACGGGCTCATCTTTATGGACGTTTGGTAGCTATTGTTATAGGAAAATTACACTAAGTGTAAATAGTCTTCTCATTTGGTTGGCCTATCCATAACATACATCCTTAACATATCCTCCAGAATTTGATTTGTCCTTTCTATTTGACCATCTGTTTGGGGATGGTAGGTAGTACTTAAATTTAATTTAGTGCCCATGCCTCAAAACAAGCTCTTCCAAAAGGTTGTAGTGAACTTTGCGTCCCTTTCTGAAATTATCATTTTAGGAACCCCATGTAGTCTTACAATCTCCTTCATAAACACATTTTCTACTTGAGTTGTCCCAAAGGTAGACTGAACAGGTGTGAAATGAGCATCTTTAGTTAAAGTATCAACTACAACCATCACAGAATCATGCTGATATTTGGTTCTTGGAAGACCAGTAATAAAATCCATAGAAACTATTTCCCACTTCCATTCTACAATAGGTAAAGGATTTCAGCAACCCAACTAGATGCTGATGTTCAAATTTTACTTGTTGACATTCAATTCACCTAGCCAAGTAGTTTGCTACATCATTTTTAATTCCAAGCCAAAATAAAGTTTTTCTCAAAGATGTGAGTATTTTCTGGTATCTAGGATATCCAGAATAAAGCTTTTTATGGTATTCATCCAAAATTTCTTTCTTTAAAGAGTCTACATTAGGGATGTACAATCTATCTCTATAACAAATCATCCCATTCTGATTTTTTGTATACCCTTTCACTTTTTTTTTCAACATTTGAGTCTGAAGTTTTTCATAGTTTTGGTCTTGATCAACTACCCCTTTAACCAGTCCTTCCAAGTCAAAGTTGACATTACTTCCAATGTTACTTAAACCTTGCAAGAATTTCTGCTTAAGGCATCTGCAATCTCGTTTTCTTTACCTTTGATGTGTTTTATTTCCATGTCAAATTCACTCAGGAAAGACAACCACCTAGCTTTCCTAGCATTTAAGTCTGGTTGAGTGAAGAAATACTTTAGGCTAATGTGATCTATCATCAACACAAAAAAACTTTCCTAGAAGGTAATGTCTCCACATCTTGAGAGCGTGTATTACAACAGCTAACTCAAGATCATAAAAAATATAATTCTGTTCATGCTTCTTAATTTTTCTAGACTCATAGGCTACAACAAAATTTTCTTGTAATAGTACTCCCCCTAACCCTTCTCCACAAGCATGCGTGCATACTACAAACTCTTGATCAAGGTCAGCAATCTTTAGAATAGGTGTTGTAGTAAATTTCAATTTTAACTGCTCAAAGCTATTTTGACATTTTTCATTCCATTCAAATTTTACTCCTTTCCTTTGTAAGGAAGTAATGGGGTAAGATAAGGCTGAAAATCTATCTACAAACCTTCAGTAGTATCCTGCAATTCACATAAAGGATCTTACAGCTGATACATTAGTAGGTATAGGCCATTCCCTAATTTCTTTTATCTTTTCTGGGTCTACAGCCAACCCTTGTTCTGAAATTATATGCCCTAAGTATTGAATTTTATCTTTGAAAAAATCACATTTGCTAAGCTTAGCATACAATTTATTTTCTCAGAGAGTTTGCAATACAATCATGAGGTGTTTTTATGCTCCGCTTCCCTTTTTGAATAGATTATAATGTTTTCAATAAATAATAAAACAAAATTTTCCAAGTATTTATTTAAGACATTATTCATTAAACACATAAAAGTGGTAGGTGCATTACTCAACCCAAATGGTAGGACCACAAATTCATTGTGTCCATACGGGTTCTAAATGTTGTCTTGCTGATATCTTCATCCTTAATTCTTAACTGATAGCAACCAATCCTTAAATCAATCTTGGAAAGCACTGTTGCCCCTCTAACTTGGTCAAAGAGGCAATCTATCCCAGGCAATGGATATCTATTTTTTATTGTCAGCTTATTTAATTTATGGTAATCAATACACATATGGAAATTATCGTCCTTATTTTTCACAAATAGCACTGGTGCTCCCCATGGAGATACACTCGGTCGAATGTAACCTCTATCCAGCAACTCCTGTAGTTGCACTTGTAACTCCATTAATACTGGAGGCTCATTCTGTATGGGGCTCTAGAAACTAGAGTTGCTCCCGGCACTAAATCAATTGAAAAATCAATTTCTCTCTTGGGGGGTAGATGAGGAATTTCATCCAGAAAAACATCTTCAAATTCTCTTATCATTGGTAGCATTTATAACATATTTTATTTTTCTTTATGTCCCAACTCTTCTACATGAACAAAATACACCTGATACCCTTTCCTAGCAATTCTCTTTAACTGAAGGGCTAAAATTTTCCTCACCAATACGGGTTTAGGTTTTCCTTTGATTATTATAGGTTTCCCTCCTTATCAATGCAATGTAAGGTCTTGTCTAAAAAATTCATCATAGCTTTCTATTTTTCTAACTATTCCATCCCTATTAGTACATCATAAGGCCCTAATGACAGAATATTTAAATTTAATTCTATTTGGTATCCATTCATATTTATGGCTGTTTGGGGTAACTTGTGAGTTACTTTTCTTTTAGTACCAGTCAGTAACTGGACTAACCAAGGCTGTTGAAACCTTTCTGACTTTAATTTACATTTTTCTACCATTTTAGGACTGATATAACTCAAATATGCCCTTGGATCTATTAAAACTGTAACAGATTGGTCAACAATCATACCTTCCATTTTGACCATAGTGGACTGATGTTATGCATGGTGATCTTCTAAGGCAGTGCTGATTTTGGGGATGTTCCTAGCTATATCATTAATTGTAATTCCCTCTCTTAGTATGTAACACCCCAAGTTTTATGTTTTTGTCGAAGTTAGACATTGGTTTAATCCAAAGGGGAGTGGACCCCAGATGGATAAGTTATTTTTGGATGTAATTAAATAATTAATTTTGAAAAAAATGAATAAAATTCAATTATGTGCGATTCACCCAAAATGAGGTGTAAGATCACTTGCTAAATCCATGAGGATGGATAAAGGAAAATGATTTCCCCAAAAATCTTTCAAAAATCCTTGAAAGAATTTATTTTCAAATTAGATTTTGAGGAAAATCTAGTTTCCCCAATGATGTGGAGAGTAGTTGAGAGGGGGTAAAAAGCTGAGAAAAACGACAGCTCAGAAGTCCTAAATAGGGAAGCACCTAAACCAGCGAGAAGAAAAGCAACCTGATGTTACGGACGCAAAAGCCTCCTCCATTTGGAAAGAAAAACACAATAAGCTATTCCTGAACAGATGAAGAGGTTGGTCTATTTTGGAGGTGGTCTCAGCTCGGGGGTGAGTCCTAGAGATAGACAGACTCTAAGGTTGGGAGGATTGGTTAAGTGCAGAAGTGGTATGCTCAAAATTCACTTGTAACTATAGCACTAGTATTGTTTAATATGGTTAATTGTTATAAATGCTAAATAGAACTATAAATTTAAATGTTTCTTCTCTACATTTAACAGAAGTCTGTAGAAGAAAATTTCCTCTCAGTTCTGTACAGTTGTAGGAATCACATCTGTGGGAAGGAATTCATCAGAATCTCTAAACCAAAGCTGGTCTAAATCTGAGAATACATCTTTTCCCAAAGATGACTTACAGTTTAACTTTAATCTGCTTCCGTATTATGAAATAAATTCTAAGTATAGAAAAAGGAAGCATAGTACCCTTACATGCATCATAGAGGAAGGAAACTAGACACAAAGTACATTTATTTGAAATAAGCAGGGAAATAAATAAGCAAAAAACACAGAGTATACAATTGGTATTAATGCCATGAATTACTAGTTACAGTATACTGAATTCAATTAGTTGGTAGAACCTGAGTAGGTGTTACAGGTATACCTATATTTTTAGCAACATAATTAAACTAACTCCAAATCCAAACATAGATGTATATTTAATACATTACAAAACTATCTATACTGAAATGAAGGGCCTGTGATAATAGTACTGATTAACATGGCATGCTAGACATGAGAACCAATTATAGCTATACAAACTCTATCTAGAAAAAATTAAATAAAAGGTCTAACGAGATGAGTACCAAAACCTTATGAACTCATTGCCATCATAGCATTCTAAAGATCTGGATTTATTCCAGTACCCAAAGGGGAATGAACGAAATATTCTAGAAATATATAACAAATATTTTAGATTGTCGGGAAATTCTGGAAGAAGAATCATTAATACATTATTAGTATCATTTTTATTCAGACGAGATTAAACGAGAAGGAGTTGTTGTAGATTTGTTGTAGTAATACCTCAAGAATACCTGAAGTGCACATAATAAAAGGAAAGTATCCAGTGTTCACCAAACCATAAGAGAATATTAATTTGATAGTTAAATAAATGGGAAAACTAAACGAGCGTAAAAATAAATACGTTTCGTTCCTGGGAGACGTATGAAATTTACACCTACGTAGTACTGTTGGCAATATGATGCAGTGTTGTCCTTGATGGCAACTCCATCAATGAAGATGAAGACATGCTTAATCGTTGACATGTGTTGTCCTTGATGGAAATTCACCGATAGTTATTCTTGACTTGATATAATTTGGTTAATGATGTTTGTTAGCAATATGATGCTGAGTGTTGTCCTTGAAAGGCAACCCACGTGATGAAGATAATGGCAACTTACTGGATGAAGTTGTGCTTGATATAATATGTCTTGATGAACTAAATTTGATGTATCTGAAGAAAGGAATTCAACATGTGCTAAATCTATGGTGAAAAGAGTATGTCTCAAGGAATACGCGGATATGTCTAAGGGAAGTCACGTATGCACGCGGAAAAGAACGTGCCAAGTCGCGTATGGGCAAAAGCGCTCAAAAAGTGCAAAACCAGGGGTAACCACCATGGTATTGACCCATTGTATTGGGTAATGATTCGCCTAAATGACCCCGTCCAGGAATACCATCGGAAGTAATGTAGTTTTGGGCTCATGGTATTGTTTTGGCTCATGGTATTGAAAAAGGGGCTCATGGTATTGAAAAAGGGAGAACCTATATAAAGAGAAGAAATTCATTGTGCAAATCATGAGTGTGGGGGCAAGATGTCTAAGCTTGAATGAATACTTCTCTGTGAAGTATATCTGTATGGAAAGGGTAAAGGTTTGATAATAGATCTGAAACTATGATGCACCTATGAAGAAATGATGAAGCGGAATATCTAGATCTGGAATGTATTTGTATCTGCTGGATCTGTTTACGAAAGGCTTAGATCTGAGATGAGGTGAACATCTGTCTGAAGTAAAAGGGCAAATCTGAACTGAATATCTGATCTGAAGAAGTATGTTGCTCTATAATGGTTGAATATCTATACACTAGTTTGCCGCAGAGGAAGCCGGGCATACATGGCTTCACCGAATAAAGCATGGCGCACAGAAATGAGCTTTGTAATATGTACCGAGGTATACGTTGGTTTATTTGAATGGAGGCGCGTATATACGTTGTGTCATTAGTGAAGGAAAAGCGTGTATGCAAACCATAGGGTTTGTCAAGCAAGGGCCAGAAATGTCTAATTTGTTCCGGGAAAGTTTTGCAGGGAGAAAATGATGTAGTCTACGCTCTGTCATTCGAATTGATAAGTTTTAGTTGATGTATGTTGGAGCTTAAAAGTATGGAAAGGGTCCAGTCTGAAAATATGATGAAATGTGGCCTGCAAGTTGTGTTCTATTGAATTTGTTGGATCCAGTGTGAAAATTGATGAAACGTGGTCCAAGGTGGTGCTGAAGGTTGTAGCCTTCAGTCAGGGGGTTGTAGCTCCCTTCCAGGTGAGGCCGGTAAACGAGATCAGGGGGTCGTAGCTCCCTTCCAGGAGAGGCTGGTAAACGAGTCAGGGGGTTGGAGCTCCCTTCCAGGAGAGGCTGGTAAACGAGCGCAGGTGGGTGCCTGCGTGCTGGTAGAGTCTGCACCAGCACATATGTTGTAAGATGTTTTTTCTATAATAAAATATTGAAGGCTGAGCAACTGCAGCGGTGGTTTTCTCCCGACTTGGGTTTCCACCTAAAAATCCTGGTGTTCATGTGTGATGCTTTGTGTGATGGTTTATTCTGTTCTTACTACACATGTTTACTGCTTATTGAATATCTGATGAATAAATGAAGGAATGATTTAAGTGAAGAATTAATGACTTAATTAGATATCTGTGTATACGCGAGTTTCATAAAGGGTATACGCGTATATACGCAAGTCTGGTTCATGAAAGTAGCGTATGCGTTTTAGAAGCAGGGAAAAGTGAAAGTTTTGAATATGCAGTAAATACTGATTCACCCCCCCCCCCCTCTCAGTATTTTTCCCAACAATTGGTATCAGAGCAGGTTCTTCTGCAAAAGCTTGATCTCTTGAAGGAGATCCGTCGCAATGGGAAGTCATGAAGGAGTAATGTCTATAAAGCCACCTCTATTCAATGGAAGCAATCTCATATTCTGGAAGGTACGAACAAAAGCATATCTGCAAAGTCTTGGTGCAGATGTATGGGCAATCGTGGAAGAAGGTTATCAATACCCAGCAAGTATTCCTACTGATGCAGCAGAAAGGAAGAAGTATGAAATCAATGCCAAAGCAGTAAATGTCTTGTTAGGAAGCATGTCTGAATCATAATTTGCTAAAGTGATGCAGCTACATTCAGCAAAAGAAATATGGGACAAAATCATTCTGAGCTATGAAGGAGACACAAAGGTAAAAAGTGCAAAACTCCAAACTCTTAGAATTGAATATGAAAATTTGAAGATGCATAGTGATGAAAGTGTTGCCAGTTTCTTTCTTCGTCTAGATGATATTGTAAATCGGATGACAAATTTGGGTGAAACCATAACCGATACTACTCTGGTTGAAAAAGTCTTAAGATCCTTGACTTCAAAATTTGACTCTAAAGTTTCAGCTATTGAAGAAAGGCAAGATCTGCAAACTCTTACTATTGTTCAATTACATGGTATTTTGACTGCTTTTGAAATGAGACAAGGAGGTCCTTCTCAAATCAAAGAAGTTGTTTTTAAGGTATCTGCAAAAGGAAAAGAAAAGGAAGTTGTCAAAGAAACCAACTATATATCCGAAGAAGAAGAAGCGAATTTTGTGAGAAAACTCCAACTAGGTACTGGAAGATTCAAAGGTAAGCTTCCCTTCAAATGTTTTGAGTGTGGAAAAGTTGGTCACTATGCTGCTAAATGTCCTTATAGAGAAAAACATGGTAAAGGGAGACAATTTGAAAAGAGGAAGAGTTTTTATGCAAATGAAGATGATGATGAAGTATCCAGTGAAGATGAAGAAGATTCTGACCATGATCTGAAAGTGCTCATGGCAAAGAAGCAAAAGAAGAAGGCTACTCAAAGCAAGCAGATACCTCAGAAATCATGTATAGCAGAAATTGAAAGAGATGAAACAGGTATTAATCGTTGTTCCTGTATTTTACTTAACTGTATATGAAAAGATTATGATAGTGAAAGTGAAGACTCTGACCAAGGTCTACAAGTGCTCACGGCAAAGAGGAAAAAGAAGAAGGCTACTCAAAGCAAGGAGATGTCTCAGAAAACCTGTATAGCAAAAATTGAAGAAGATGAATCTGAAAGTGATTGGGGTCCTTTGAATAATCTTCCTTGTGCAAACAAAAGTGAAGATAGTGAAAGTAAAGTTGTGGATCTAGAAGAAGCTCTCAAGGTTAAAGTTGAAGAACTACAAAGTTCATCTAAGACGCAAGAATCTATCAACAAAGAGATGATCTCTCAAATGGAAAAACAAATAGAAATGTTGAATGGACAGGTGGACAAGTATCAAAGGTTTCATACTTATGCATCCAATCGAATTAAAGAACTAGAAGTAGAAATCAACGATCTAAATGCAGATCTCGAAAAATCAAGCAAGAAGAATGAAGGACTTGAAGCTGCAATCATCTCTCTACAAACAGATCTTGAAGCATCAAGTAAGAAGAATGAGGAACCTCTACAACCACTTGAAAAGGAAGGCCTTGAAGCAGAAATCATCTCTCTCAAAGAAGATCTGGAAAAATCAAATAAGAAGAATGAAGAGCTGCAACAAACATGTGAAGAAAACGAAAATTGGTTGAAAGAAGAGATTCTAAATCTGAAGGATCAAGTAGAATATGGAAGAAGGAAAGAAGAAAGCTTGACGAAGCAATGTCAAGCCTTGGAGGTTGAGGTAAACATTCTCAAAGTTAAATTAGAAGAAAAGGTTAAACTTTTGAGGTTTCAAGATAGTACTAACATTTTGGACAATATTCTGAGTAATCAAAGGTCTCCTGCTATCAAACTTGGTCTTGGTTTCCATGAATCTGTTAAAGGAGAATCTAGCTCACAAGGAAGTGCAAAAAATTCAGAGGATGTCAATGCAAAACCTGAAGTGTTGAAAGAGACAAAAGGTCAACCAACAATGATGAAATCTCAAAGGAAATCAGTCAATAATGTTGAATTCTTTAAATGTCATAATTATGGGCATGTTGCAGCAAATTGCAGGAGAAGATCATTTCAGCCTCAAACAAACAGTTCCTACATAGAAAGGTACTCTGGTTTCTTCAAGGGATATTGTTTTTCATGTAACAAGTATGGACATAAAGCAGCTGATTGTAAAAGGAGGAAGATTAGAAATACTCATTATGATTCTTATGCTTATTTCTCTGGACACATGAGATGTTATTCTTGTAACAAGTATGGACATGTAAAAAAGGAATGCAGGTTGAACAGATATGAGAAATTGGATAACTTCCAGCACACAAATAGAAAGATCAAACAAATCTGGAAAAAGATGGAGGACCGATCAGAAACGTAGGGAATATTGACCCTACTGCAGTCATCCGCTTCTGAAGCTTACTTCTCTGATTGACTGCAGGAATGATGTGGGATACATTATGAGAATTAGTAATGTATCGTCACAGGGGGAGCAATGCATGATGATTCTCATGATTGATTTGGTTATTCAGGTTATGTTTATTTCTGACAGTGCATCTGATATGAAGAAGACAGGTACAGGAAGTACATGTTTAGGAGAAGATGAAGGAATGTGGAAAATTTCTATGCTTCACTTTCCATACACGGGTTCGATGAACAAAAGTCGCGTATACACGCGAGTTCCAGCAGACATAGTCGCGTATGCTTTTATGATAAGAGAATTGGGATGACAGCTGAAGATCAGGAGCAGAAGTTCAGGGGGAGCATCAGTCTGACTGTTAATAATTGTTTTATTGACTCTGTAGCAGCTTAATTTCTCAGATTTTAATATGATACTTGGTTACTTAAGTTGAATATTATGGATGAGTCCTCACGAGTATTCGTTGCTGAGATGAAAGTCTTATCATTCAGAGATAAGGACAGTTCATGCAGAGATTGTTGTTGATGACTTGCTGATGAACATATTCAGGTTGCACAAGTTAAGGAGGAGCACTGGTTCAGGGGGAGCAGCAAGTTGAATACTAATGATTGCATTGTTGGCACTATGACTGCTTATTCTTTGGTTATTGTGATACTCATGCTCAAATGATGATAACTTGGTATATGGTTTATTATGATGAGATTTTGAGCCCTGTTTGCTGAAAAGTATCTTTTGTGCTCGCACATGGATGAGTTGGAAGTTGTTTGGTTCAGAAATAAGAATAGATCATGCAAATTTTGTGACTATGGTTGAGATCTTTTCCCTATATATGTTACTTCATGTTAAATCTTAAAGATCATGGTGATATTGGACCACATGGATGATTGACACATATTTGAAGATGTTGAATTGATGCTACAAAGAATCTGAAGGCTTGGTTACTAATGTGCTTATGCTACAACCATTGGATGATGCTTGAAGACACAACTACACTACTCTATCTATCTGCACTCCAGGGAAGCATTCAAATATCTCAGAAAGAAGCTGAACACTATATTTTTCTCACAGAGGATCAGATTTTGTGAAAATTTAGAAGATGGTATTAGATACGTGGATTTCCTGAAACACAGTCGCGTATATACGCGAGTTCATGCACATAAAACTGCGTATGTCTGATTGCTGACATATTTCTGTTTGGGGTCAGCTCTCTACAGCACAGCTGCAGTGCTGTTTGGTATCTCTGGTATCTCTGGTGATGTTCCAACTTTTATAATACTGTTTCAATCTCTGTTGTTTTAAATATGCCTTGATGATTGGTTGAAAGTGTTCAGGATGCACAAACTGAGGGGGAGCCTTAGTCATATGGAAAGGATGTTCGGATGCACATTTTCAGGGGGAGCCCTAGTCTTGCTGAGTATAATGCATTGTTGGCATTATGGTGGTTCTGATATATGATCTCTCTTGAGGTTTTTCTGGTCTTGGTCATAAATGGTCATATTTGTATTTTGATGAAAAGGTCTTGTTGAGACCCATGATGTAAAATTGTAATATTCAGTCATGTAAGGACTTGTCAAATTTGTAAACCCACTTGGTTGGGTAGCTAAGTCAAATTTTGTAAACCCACTTGGTTGGGTAGTTGAATTGATATGTGTAAACCCACTTGGTTGGGTATTTGAGTCTCATATGTAAATCCACTTGGTTGGATCTTTGATGTAAGTATGTGTCCTTGGTGATAGGAAGGTCATATAGTCATGTACTTCATTCAAAAATATGTTTGAAGATTCAGCATGAACTCAGGGGGAGCTTGGTCACTTCAGTATACATCAGATCTGCAGAACGCTTCTTCTACATGAGGAGAACAGGGGGAGAGTGTGTTGGTTTTAATCCGCCCTTTGCCCTTGATGTCAAAGGGGGAGAGTGACATGGTGTTTGAATGAAGAGAAAGAATGGTGTCAAAAATGGGAAAGTGACATGGTGTCATTGTATTTTTAATGTACCTATCTGTTGTGGTGATCAAACACCATCGTGATTGCCATCAAGTCCAAAGGGGGAGATTGTTGGCAATATGATGCAGAGTGTTGTCCTTGATGGCAACCCACTGAATGAAGATGAAGACATGTGACTGTTGACATGTGTTGTCCTTGATGGCAATTCACCTGATGAAGTTATTCTTGACTTGATGGACTTGGTAAATGATGTTTGTTAGCAATATGATGTTGAGTGTTGTCCTTGAAAGGAAACCCACTTGATGAAGATAATGGAAACTTACTGGATGAAGTTGTGCTTGATAGAATATGTCTTGATGAACTAAATATGATGTATCTACAGTGTGTACAGAAGGCAATGAAGAAAGGAATTCAGCATGTGCTAAATCTATGGAGTAAAGAGTATGTCTCAAGGAATACGCGAATCTGTCTAGGAGAAGTCGTGTATGCACGCAGAAAAGAACGTGCCAAGTCGCGTATGGGAAAAAGTGCTCATAAAGTGCAAAACCAGGGGTAACCACCATGGTATTGACCCATTGTATTGGGTTATGATTCGTCTAAATGACCCCGTCCAGGAATACCATCGGAAGTAATGTAGTTTTGGGCTCATGGTATTGTTTTGGCTCATGGTATTGAAAAAGGGGCTCATGGTATTCAAAAAGGGAGAACCTATATAAAGAGAAGAAATTCATTGTGCAAATCATGAGAGTGGGGACAAGATTTCTAAGCTTGAATGAATACTTCTCTGTGAAGTATATCTGTATGGAAAGGGTAAAGTTTTGATGCTAGATTTGAATCTACGATGCACCTATAAAGAAATGATGAAGCGGAATATCTAGATCTGGAATGTATTTGTATCTGCTAGATCTGTTTATGGAAGGCCTGGATCTGAGATGAAGCGAACATCTGTCTGAAGTAAAAGGGTAAATCTAAACTATATATCTGATCTGAAGAAGTATGCTGCTCTAGAATGGTTGAAGATCTATACGCTAGTTCGCCGCAGAGGAAGCGCGTATATACGCGGCTTCACTGAATAGAAAGCGCGTATGCGCAATGAAATGAGCTTTGTAATATGTACTGAGGTATACGCTGGTTCATGTGAACGGAAGCGCGTATATATGCGACATCAGTGAAGGGAAAGCGCGTATGCAAACTAGGGTTTGCTGAAGCAAGGGGTAAAAAATGTCCTATATGTTCGTTTTAAACAACGCTAAATCGTGAATGATGTAGTTCATGCTGTGGGTTGTCCTGACTGATGTTTCTGGCTATGATGTATGATGGAGCTCAAATATGTGGAGTGGGTCCAGTCTGAAAATATGATGAAACGTGGCCTGCAAGTTGTGTCCTAAAGGAAGCTTTGGATCCAGTGTGAAAATTGATGAAACGTGGTCCATAGAGGTGCCGAGGGTTGTAGCCTTCAGTCAGGGGGTTGTAGCTCCCTCGTGACTCGCACTGCATTGAATTTCTGCCGTAATCAAGCACTTCTTTCTTTATCACTCGAACAGATATGCGAACACACGACTCCTTTGGTCTTCTACTGCTCTACAATCTTCTTTTCAGGATTCAAAGAACTCGTCTCGCACAAAGTGCTCAACAAAGCTTCAATATTATTCAAGCAAAATATTACATACCATATTATGCTGCAGAGTTGAGCCTTAAAGTCTCAGAACTCGTTAAAGCATAGCCATACACACTCGTACACTCACACAGATACTCACACAAGCTCTCCACACTCGATGATCTAAAACATTTACAAACCATCCTATATATAAGACATAAGAGAATAATTGAGGGTCCTTGTCAGGCATTCCTGGCCCAGACGGTGTCTACTCAATTATCTCGAGTACAATAATGCAAATAAAGAGATTCCCACTACCAATGTCCTTTCTGACTTCTGTCATCATCGGTTTCCTCGCCAGGTTCAAAGTCACTTGGCCATTCTGATGGTGAGGGGGACCGATTAAAAGTAGCATGTGACTGATGGAGCCAATCCAAGTACTGCGATTCCCATTCATGCTCGTCCGGATTTTGAGCATCTTGAAAAATATCAACAAAAATAGTCTCTTTTTCTTTGGATACCTCATCTTTTCTTCTTAGTGCGGCAGCTGTAGAAGATTCTCCTCTTGTGATATGCTTTGATTGCTGTCCTGTAGTAAACTTTACCGTATCTGTCGTGACAAAGAGATTCTTCTGAGGGAATAAATATTTATCAGCTGATTTTGTCCATTTGTTGACATATGCTGTTGGATCTACTTCTATGTCAAGGAAAGAATCTTTCCGACTATTCCTAGAAGTAGGAAGAGATGCCACTGCTAAATCAACTCCATCTAATAATTCAATCTTAAAAATTTGAAACATATTGACAGAGTGTTCTATAGCACACTGAATCCACATTCTGCAAGTATGATTAATATCTCGTTGTCGTTGCCATCCTAATTCAAAACTTATTGCAGAACAAACTTGGTTTGATAATAAAAGGTTGACTAAACAAACCACATCACTAGTCCAATGACCTGATTGTACACATATGGTAATTAAAGCTCTCTGGTTGATTATGAGTTTGATTGCTTTATCTTTACCTTGAAGATCTTCTAGAGATCTGATTAAAGATAACTCCTCTGGTAAAGTTAGGCTTTTGAACTCTTTTATCCATAGTGTAATCTTTTTCACTTCATCCATATTCTCGGCCAAAACTGATGTATCAAATGTTTCTGGTCCATAAACTTGGGCAAAAGGATTTGGCTTTATGGGATTTCTAAATTCCATACTCTGATAATCCCATGGAGTGGAGAATTTTCTTAAATACTGCAGAGATCTTTCAATGCACTGAGAAACTCTCACATGTGGCTTCTTTTGACATAAGCCATTTTTAAATTCCCAATCTGCAAAAGGCTGAAATAGTTCATATTGAGGAAAAGTATCAGTGCCTTCAAAATGTTCATCATTTCGTTGAATATATGCAGCTTCCATTTCTTCAAAAAGATCAGGAATTCTCATTGTTCGTAGAAACCTTTCTACCTTCTCAGACATATTAATTTCATCAATATCAAGCATTTTAGCAGTTGTATAAACTGCCAAAGAGAAGTCAAGTCCTCCAATAATCTGATAATAGTTTAAAGTCATCAAAACTTTAATCATATCATCAGTGTAACATCTGGACCAATAATCATCAAGAGTTTTGAAATAAATCTTTACTTTCATATTGGGCAAAGGATAGACTTTCACCAATTCTTCGTCTAATCCTAATAGAATACCAACATTTTTTGATTGCCATGCTTGGCAACGTTGGATCCATTTGTTTCTCTGTATTCTGAGCCCAATCATTTTCTTCATTTCTTCAGCTGCATCTGGTAACACCAATTCTAAAATATGAAATCTTTTTACAAAAGTTACAAAATCATCATCACTTGCATTCTTCCCAGGTAACTGAAATAAATCTGTTCTAATGCTAGAACAATGATGAATATGGGCTTTATTCATATCTCTTGTTAAAGCATCAGCCAGGTACTTAGAATTTCCAGGAACCCATTCCACATCAAATTCATACATCTGGAACCAAATTTGCCAAGCTAATAATCTTCCGCGAGCAAGTTGCTTGGAAATTTTTGCAGCTAAGAAATACTTAAAATTCATCGAGTCAGTTCTTATAAAAAAATTTGCAGGTGCCAGATATACTTCAAACTTTTGAATGCCATTAAAGATGGCCAATGTTTCCTTTTCAGCAATAAAATAATTCTTTTGGTGAGGTAAGAACTCACCTGAAGCATAAGCACAGAGATTTTCTTCAAAAAGACTCTCGTTACCTTCAACAGGGACCTTTTCAAACAGTACAGCAGCCCAAAAATTATCAGAAGCATCAGTTTGAAGAATAAGTGAACCATTACCAGGAGGTTTAAGTTCAGGAAGCCTTAAACATTCTTTCTTCAAAACTTGAACTGCAACAGTAGCTTCTGTAGACCATCCACCATGTAAATGCTGCCTGATTGGAGCAGTTTTTTCTGATAAACGAGGGATGTATTTGTGAATATAATTCAATATTCCCAAAAATCTTTGTATCATCTTAGTATCAGAAATTTGATCAGGAAATTCAGCTAGCTTTGTAAGAACATGCGGCTGCATTTGAATTTTTCCATTGACGATATGAATTCCTAGGAAATCAATACTGTCTTGAAACAGTATCATCTTTTTCTCTGACAGAACGATTCCATGCTTTCGAACTTCTTCCAAGAAAATAGCCAAATGTTTCAAGTGATCTTCAAGATTATCACTGTGAATCAGAATATCGTCAATATAAACAACAATAAAATCATGTTTACCAAAAATGAAATCCATACGCCTTTGAAAGAAAGCAGGCGCATTCTTGAGACCAAACGGAACAACCTTCCATTGAAAGAAACCTGCAGGGCAGGTGAAAGCAGTTTTATGTCTGTCTTCGGCTCTGATTTGAATTTGATAATATCCAGACTTCATATCAAATTTACTGAATATTTTGCTATGCTGGATCTTCTGCATTATACTTTCTTGGCGTGGTAGAGGATACTGAAAACTTTTGGTGATTGCATTCAAAGGTTTATAGTTAATCACCATCCGGGCTTTTCCTCTAACAATTTCAGAATGATTTCGTACCAAGAATGCAGAACATGAATAATGAGAATCACTAGGTTCAATTAACTGAAGATCTAATAATTCTTCAATTTGCTTTCTCATCTCTTTTTCATCTGAAGGAGTACAAGGAATTAATTTACCTTTGACTCCGTTATCATGTAGGGTGACAATTTCTTGTTGGGGACTTTCAACAATCCAAAAAGCTTGTGGATTCTCAGAGCAATTTTTTATTAGTTCTTCAAATATAGCAGTTTGCTCTGGTAACCAGTCAGGATTTCTATTGGCCTTTTGCTTGCTGGTACTCTTCTGAGATCTTTCTTCATAAATCTGAAGGACTTCTTGCCAGTTATTTGAGTCCTTGACAGGTCGTTTAATCCCTATTTTCTTTTGGCTATTGTCCTTTCTAGCCTCAGAATTTGCTAGAGTAAGCCTAGGAACAGAGATGGCCTTTTTCTTGATGTTGAAGATAAGTTTATCTTCGCTAATGGTAACAGGTAGAACTGAATTAAGAAAAGGCATTCCAAGGGATAAACTTGTAGAAGTATCATAATATTGAACAGAAGAAATTTTTACAATACTCCCCCCAACTTTTAAAGAAATTTCATCGACATAATGAGTCAGAGAGACAGTGCCACCAATAGTTTCAGAGACAAGAATATGGTTGAGAGGTTTCCACAGACCTTTAAACAAAGAAGGACGGGCAAGATTATTCGAACCACCCGTATCAATAAAAGCATCAACAGAGATCCATTGATTACGAACTTGGACCTCAACGGGAATATAAAGGAGATTATTAGTTTTAACAATCTTTTTCAGAAAAGCATTTTCTTCTACAATAGGAAGAACAGGACAGGCAGAAGAAGGAGTAACAATCTTTGGATATGGACAAAAAGAATTAAAAATGGGTGGCGAAGGTGATGAAAGTAAAACGGGAGATGAATTCTTAGTATCCAGAGATAGTGACTGAGTAGCAGAGGGGGTAAGTGAAACATTATCTTCAAAAGAGGAGTCAGAAGTTTCACTAGTTTCATCTTCTTCAAGATACTGATCATTGTAATGCAATTCTTCTTCTTGATCATAACAGTCAGAATCATAACAACGATTCATTTTTTGAGAACTGTCAATAGGCACATCGGAATCAGACAGAGAAGCTTCTGTCAGAATATAAACATCAGAGACATCATTTTGAGATTCAACAACAGACCATTGATCAACAAATTCATCAACTTCAATGCATGCTTTCAACTTATTAGACGAACTCTTAGGACATTTTCGAGCATAATGTCCTTCTTGTTTACAAATAAAGCAAGCATTATCTTTCTTTGGTTGTCTGCGTTTTTTGAGATATCTGAACTTGCGAAAAGGTCTTTTTGGATTTGCTACCTTCTTTGGTCTGTATTTGCCATATCTTTTAGTTTTTCGTTTCTTAAATGGAGTCCAGGGAAAAACAGAACGACAAACATCTAATCCAGGAGAAAACTCAGAGGCTTTTTTCTGCCAGCAAAGATATTTGATTTTCTCTTGACATCTGAATAAAATATCTATCCAATAAGTTTGATCTATCTTCTTTCCTTGAACTTCTAGATCTTTAAGAATCATATCACCTAGATTACCAGGTAACTTTGACAGAAAAGAGATTTTCTGGACTGAATCATTAATCAAATTGGCCTTGTAAACTTTAGTCATGTAATCATTACCAAACTGATTAAAGAATTTGATGTCTTTCAATTCCATTCTAGTCAAATCTGTGATAATCTGTTTTTTCTCATCTGCTGGTTCTGGAACAAACTGGGTTTTTAAAAGTAATTCAAGGGTAGCAAGACCTGCAGCAGCAAAATTCAATCTTTCTTCATCGGATGGAGCCATCCACCAATCATAGACAATACCTGCCATTCGCTTTTCAGCTAAGGCAAAGATAGATATATTGTCTAGTCTTGATACAACTTGCATCTGATATAGAGATCCAATCCATACCCTAATAGATTCAGCTGGATTAGAAGACTTATCTAGATCCAGGACATAGCCACTTGAATTGGCAGAAAAGAGATCTTCTTCAACCCTAGGGTATTTAGGAACTTCTTTGAAAACATGGGCTTTCTGTAAAGATGGTAAAATAAAAGAAGGAAATTTTGTAGCAGCATTTTCAAGAGTAGCAACTTCACTCTTTGGTTTCTGAAAATTTAAAGATTTGTGAGTTTCTAAGACTGGTTTATTAGTGCGTTCAGAAGCTTGAGTACTTGACTCAATTCCACTTTCTTCTAGCTTTTCATCTGCATCCCAATAATTGGGAACGTCCATAGAGAGAGAAAAAGCAGGAGTTTTCAACTCTCGTCGGCGTCTCTCTTTCTTTTTCTGATGCTTTGCTTCTTTTCTTGCTCTTTCTTCTTGTTGTTCTTCTTGAAGCAATTTTAAATTTGCTATAATTTCTTCAGATTGAGAGCCAAGGTTATCTAGGACATCTTCGGCGTGTGCACACCAAGTAGTCAAATAGTTGCCTATCTGATAGACTTCTTCTAAGTCTTTAGGATCATTTACATTGTGCTCAATGAGTGGTGCACAATCAGCTCTAGTGTTTGGCTGTTTAGACATTGATGAGGTGGTACAGAATTTTGTCTTTGGAGGCCATTTTCCACCTTTCACAAAACGTTTATTAGCATGCTGCCATTCTTCAACAGGAGAATAAGACACATAAGAAACACGATGCATTTTTTGCACTGCAAGAAATGGTTTGGATTCTGGAATATATAATTCATTTGGAGCTACAACAGGGGTAGCTGGAAATGCTATTTCTTCTATAGGAGGTAAATCAACTCTCTGAGAAGAGGATGATTCTTCTTGTGACAAAGGAACAACATATCTTTTTGGCTTGACCAGGGGTCGAGGCACGACTGGTTTAGGAGGAATTAATTTCACTCGACCATCAGATATAGCAATTCTTTTGAGTTTAGCTTCTGGTTTCTTGTCGTCCATTATAGACTTATACTGAAAATACCAATTGTTTGGAAGCTCAGTAGGATCATATAGAACACCTTCTACTTGAGCATTTGACAGACCAACAGTCACACAGTATTTCAGGACTGGTTGTTTCAACTTTGGATGTGCAGTATTTGTTAACTGAAAGGACGTCTGTACTAGAACAGAAAGATATTCACTATCTTCAGCTAATTGGAGTCCTTGAACTCCAGTCATTAACTTCCAACAATCTTGAAGATGGACATCAGTGAGACTAATAGAGTAATCTGGAAAAATGGTTCCATATTGACAGCCAGTAGATAGATTACCCATTATAGTTCCAATCCTAGCATGGTCATAGTTTTGATGACGGGTGTCGAAAACTTCAGCAATGCAAGGGGTGTTTAACCCATGACGAAATAAAGGAGCCAGACTAATACGGATTCCACCAAAGTGAAGATAATTGTATTTTTTATCTAGTGCATACTGACGAAACTTCTTAACTTCATCTTTAGAAAACAGGTTCAGAGAAACAATCTGGACAGCAGGACCAGAGATTTTGATAGTAACCTCTACTTCCTTCAAAAAGGACTTAGATTTAAACACAAAGGATATAGGAAGTTTGTAAATATCAGTGGCATGAAGAGAGGGAGGATTCCAGTTTTCAGGGTTATCAACAACATCATGCGACTCTTCAGACTCAACAGAGCGGGAGCAACTTCAGAGACAATCTGGAAGCACAAATGAGATCAAATAGCCCTTCCGGGTGAGAGGGCCGGTAAAATGAGTCAAAGGCTCCCTCTCCAGGAGAGTCTCAGTAAACGAGCGTAGGTGGGTGCCTTCGTGCCGGTAGGAGTCTGGCTGGTAGGAGTCTGCACTAGCACATATGTTGCAAGATGTTTTCTCTATAATAAAATATTGAAGGCTGAGCAACTGCAGCGGTGGTTTTCTCCCGACTTGGGTTTCCACCTAAAAATCCGGGTGTTCATGTGTGATGGTTTGTGTGATGGTTTATTCGTCTTTACCGCACATGTTTATCGTTTATTAAACATCTGATGAATGAATGATGGAATGATATAAGTGAAGAATTAATGACATAATTAGATCTCTCAGTATACGCGAGTTTCATAAAGGGTATCCGCGTATATACGCGATAAAGTACGTAAAAAGTAGCGTATGCCTTTTAGAAGCAAGAAAAAGTAAAATTTTTTAATATGCAAGAATACTGACTACCCCCCCCCCCCTCTCGCATTTTTCCCCTAACAGAGTACAAGAAATATAACTGTTACCAATATTAGAGAAAATTAACAAAACAATTATCATGTACGGTTATTTAAACAGTCCACAGTCCATCATTAACAGAGAATATAACTCTGCCGATATAAAAATCAAAACAAAACATGTTGACGGGACTCCATTTCTGAAATTCCCGAATACCAGACATCACTTATAAATTACAATTGAGGAGTGTTTGAGAAAGTTCAGAATATCGGATTCTATAGATCCCAAAACAAGCTATGAAGAAATATCTCGCCGGAGGAAGGCAACGAGTCACAAATACCAACCTGAAATCAACGAGGAAACAAAAGAGGAATGATATTAATGGGCTCTGAGGATAAATAGTATGGAAATCACCGAAACCCCAAATCGTCACAGAGTAGTAGCTCACCTACGTCAACCAAGAAGATAGACAAGAAAATGAGAATCATGAATTAGATCAAATTAAATGATAGGTTAGACATAAAGGTCATCGCGGAGAAATAAGTTACCTCCTTGATCATCCTGGAAACAGAAGCACCTCTGCAATATCCAATGACATGTAAATTTTGCAAGGTTGAAATTCATCTATCGAAAATGGAGAAGAAAATAGGGACAACTACTTCATTTAACACACCTTGGACCCCTCTGAAGAGAAGGCCAACGCCAATCTCTGACGAGGAGGAAAGCACGAGAAGAGAAGAATCTTCCTCATCGAAATTTAACTAAGTCACCCACATCAAGATGGCCAGATTGCCATGAAGGACGCAAATGCCTCCTACATTATGCATTTGCTGGAGGTTGAGTGATACCATGAAATTGAAAGAATGAAACCAATAGTTAAAATTGACTGCGTATAACAATTAGCAGAAGTCGAGAGCAGTAGGAAATCGATGAACTGAGATAAGTCTGAAACATGGTTTCAAGAAATAGTAAAACAAGTCAATTTACTATTACCTGGGTGGATAAACTATCTCATACTGCCATTGAACTCTGATAAATACACAAAGGCTAAACACTGGTAGCAACCGAAGAGTCTAAAGCTAGAAAGAGAAACAAGGTGAGGGCGACAAAGTTTATGGTGAGTCGAAACCATAACTTGAAACAAATCTCACCGTCCACGCATATCAATCTGAGGAGAATAGGTGTGGATCGAGACCTTGGTCTTGACGTTGAGTTCATAAATAATCGCCAACCACAGATATCGCATGGAGAAGTGAATAAATTAAAGTCTCAGAGGCGGTCATATGAGCAAGTTGACAAGAAAATAATAAACAAAAACACTTGTGAATCCACCGCTCATAAGCCATAGATCCGCCTTCCTGGTGATGGTACAAATGGAGTAAATCCATACACCTGAAACCATACTCCAATGTGTATACATAAGCAAGCAAGGGTGTTAGACCAAGGCGGGTACGCCATCAAATTTAATGTCACAAACCAATCACAATACTTTGGTGCATTATATCAAAGTGACAGTTATGACAGACATGGCCACATAATAAATCACGCGAGGTCAGAAGTGAACGAATAGACATAAAACACAACTATTCATAAATTTCATAACCATGTTATCAAGGAAACCTAAGAAAGGAACTATAGAAGATCGAATTATGTCGAACCAAATTAAGTCAAAGATTGGAACGTTGATATTTATATTACTTCTGGCATGTCAATACTTATACGATGTGTGTATAGGGACGACATAAGAGGTTGGTTTGATCCCTTATGAAAATGGAAAATTTTATATGTAAAACCCATTAAATTCCAATCATTCAAGTGCCATGATATGATCGATGGTTAGGGAAAATAGTCCCATGAAAGTCAAATGGAGTATACATTAAACCTCATGGGTTATGGGAGATAATGGAAAATGGTAACAAAAAAAAACATAGAATAGAGAGCAAAGTAGAAATATAAAAGGGAATATAATTGACCAAACTTTGTTTAGAATATTGAGAATTACCATATCAAAATAAGTGGTAAACCTACATTCCAAATAAGAGAATAATTTTGGGGAACAAGAAATCTTCTCATATAATTAAAACGATATGTACTAATTTAAAGAGTTCTAAATACACCTACAGAAGAAAAAAAAAATTTGTAGGAGGGACGTTACAAATGGTATCAGAGCCCATGTTGCCTAAACTGGGCTTTTTTTGTTGTGCTCACTGTTGCTGTGCACTCACTGTGTAAATTATTTATTGTAGGAAAAATAAAAATAAAAATTATTACTGATCTGTATTGTTTAGTGTACAGTGTGGTGCGGAAATAGACAATTCCAATGGATGGAAGTGATGAAATTTATGTTGATCTCTGTGATGATGATAATACACCAGATCCCAACACTCTAGTGATGGATATGTTGCACAGGTTGCAATGAGAGATGGTTGAGTTGAGAAGCCAGAATGACAAATTGTCATTAGCCAGTGAGGAGTAGGAAAAGCTCATCAGAGAACTAACTTCGTGGAACAGCCAAGAAGGTGAAGGTTCCAGAAAGAGGAAGAATGATGAATCTGAGGAAGATGATGCTGTTAGGCATCAATATAAGCAGAAAAAGGAATTACAGGGGGAATTACGAAAGATCAAACCAACCTCCTATGATGGGGAGAAGGAGGAAGATGTTGAGGCTTGGTTGTTGAATATGATTAAATATTTTCAAGTCTATGAATATGAAAGAAATCTGAAAGCGAGATTAGCTGTCTACCAGCTACAAGTTAAGGCTACCTTCTGGTGGGAGGAGACGAAAATGGTTTATGCCATTGATGAAAAGACAGTTACTTGGGAAGATTTCTAGGTTAAGTTCAAAAATTGTTACTTAAATGAACATTATTATGATGATAAAGAAAAAGAATTTCATGAACTTAGACTGGGACAACTTACTATGGATGAGTTTGTTACTAAGTTTATCAATCTGCTGAGATATGTCCCTTACATTCGTGAAGAGAAGGAAAAGGTGCAAAGGTTTCTGAACTGTTTGCCTGCTATGTACAAAGAGAAGATCGAGTTTGATAACCCAAAAATTATGGACGAGGCAGTGAGGAAAGCTAGATTATGCTATCAGAAGTCTAAAGGAAAGGTTGAGCATGGAAAAAGCTGGGGAAATAAGAGTGAATTCAAGGGGAAGAAACAGAAACCATCTTATTTGAGGAACTTTGGCAGGGATCATCAATGGAAGAAATTTAATAAAACCAAAGAAAGTCAAACTGCTTAGTCCCAAGTGGGTTCCAAAGAAATAGATGGAGACAATAAGAAAGAAGGCACAATAAAAATGAGGGAACCTTTAAAATGTTGGGGATGTTAAGAACCTCATCTCTTGAGGGATTGTCCCCACTGAAACATTCAGATGATTATGAGAGATCGAGAAGCTACCACAGTAAATGACATAGCAAGAAATATACCCACTATTAGTGCAGCTTTGGAAAATCGAGAAGCAGAGCACCAAGCTACCATGTGGAAATGGAGGGTAATATTTCTGACCAATCTGTTACTATTTTGATTGATCCGGGTGCTTCTTTGAGTTACATTAGTCCAAAAATTGTAGAAAAATGCAATCTCAAAACTGAAAAATTATAGAAGTCTTGGTTGGTCCAGCTAGCCACTAGCACCAAAAGGAAGGTAACTCATAAGTTACCTCAAACACCAATTAAATTAAAGGATTTTCATACAGAAGTGAATTTGAACATTCTGCCATTAGGTTCATATGATTTTTTGATAGGAATGGACTGGCTGGAAAAGAAAAAGGCCATGATGAATTGCTAGGATAAGACCCTGCATTGTGTAGATGAAGAGGGGAAACCTTTTATTCTCAAGGGAAAACCAAAACCCATCTCTGTAAGACAAATATCAACACTACAATTAAAACGAACAGCTAGGAAAGGATACCAAGTCTATGCAGTACATGTAGAAGAGATAGAACAGAAAACTGAAGAAAATCTGCTGGATGCTTTACCAGTAATAAGAGAGTTTAAGGAAGTCTTTCCAGATGAGATTCCTCATCTTCCACCAAAAAGAGAAATTGAATTTTCAATCGATTTGGTGCCTGGGGAAACACCTATTTCCCGAGCCCCTTATCGAATGAGTCCTCCTGAACTCATGGAGCTGAAAATGCAATTGCAAGAATTGCTAGATAAAGGTTATATCAGATCGAGTGTGTCTTCTTGGGGAGCACCGGTACTATTCATGAAAAATAAGGATGGAACTTTTAGAATGTGCATTGATTATCGTCAGCTGAATAAGTTGACAATTAAAAAAAGATACCCCCTGCCCAGAATTGATGATCTTTTCGATCAAGTGAGAGAAGCTTCAGTATTTTCGAAGATTGACTTGAGGAATGGTTATCATCAGCTCAGAATTAAGGAGGAAGACATTAGTAAAACAACTTTTCCAACTAGGTATGGTCACTACGAATTTGTAGTCCTACCTTTTGGTTTGACAAATGCCCTTGCCACCTTTATGTTCTTAATGAACAGTGTATTAAATAAGTACTTGGATAAATTTGTACTTGTGTTCATAGATGATATTTTAATTTACTCAAAAAGTGAGGAAGAACACAAAGAACACTTGAGGATAGTATTGAAAACATTGAAAGAAAACCAGTTATATGACAAGTTCAGCAAATGTGAATTCTATAAGGACAAGATCCAATACTTGGGACATATTATTTCTGAACAAGGGTTGGCAGTCGACCCTGAAAAGATAAATGCTATTAAAGAATGGCCTGTGCCAACTGATGTTTCAGCAGTGAGGTCATTTATGGGGATTGCAGGTTATTATCGCAGATTTGTGGAGAGATTTTCTGCCATAGCATATCCCATAACCTCACTACAAAGGAATGGTGTCAAATTTGAGTGGACTAAAAAGTGCCAAAACAATTTTGAACAATTAAAATTAAAACTCACCATAGCCCCTATATTAAAAATTGCAGATCCTGATAAAGAATTTGTTGTATGTACAGATGCCTGTAGAGAGGGGTTGGGAGGAGTCCTTTTGCAGGAAAATTCAGTTATTGCATATGAGTCTAGGAAACTTAAGACACATGAGCAAAAATATAGTGCATATGATTTGGAGTTGGCTGTTGTAATTCATGCCTTGAAGATGTGGCGACACTATCTCCTTGGAAAAAAATTACATTGATGACTGATCATATTAGTCTTAAACATTTCTTTTCCCAAACTAATTTGAATGCTAGACAGGCCAGATGGCTGTCTTTTTTGAGTGAATTTGATATGGACATAAAACATATCAAAGGGAAAGAAAATAAAATTGTTGATGCATTGAGCAGAAATGCTTGCCAAAACATAAACAACATTGGAAGTAGTGCTAGTTTTGATTTATAAGAATTGGTGAAAAAAGAAACAGACCAGGATCCAAATTATGAGAACCTACAGGTGAAAATACTATAGAAGGAGTTCGCTGATTTCACTCAAAACCAAAAAGGGTTGATCTGCTACAAAAAAATATTATATATCCCCAACGTGGAGTCCTTGAAAAGGGAGATTCTAGACGAATATCATAAATAGCCGTATGTAGGGCATCCTGGATATTAGAAAATGTTATCAGCTTTGAAAAAGAAGTTGTTTTGGCCAGGAATGAAAAGAGATGTAGCAGAATATTTAGCTAGGTGCATGGAGTGTCAACTAGTTAAAGTTGAGCATTAGCATCCTGCTGGTCTTTTAAACCCTTTGCCAATTGCAGAATGGAAATGGGACACAGTTTCTATAGATTTTATAACAGGGCTACCCAAAACTAAATACCAACACGATTAAGTGATGATAGTAGTAGACACTTTAACAAAGGCTGCACACTTTATACCTGTCAAGTCTACTTTTGGGATAACCCAAGTAGCAGATGTGTTTCTAAAAGAAATAGTAAGGTTACATGGGCTCCCAAAGATGATTGTTTTAGATAGAGATGCTAAGTTCACAACAACCTTTTGGAAAGGTCTATTTGGAGGTATGGGCACTAAGTTGAATTTTAGTACTACCTATCACCCTCAGACCGACGATCAGACAGAGAGAACTAATCAGATTTTGGAGGATATGTTGAGAATGTATGTGATGGATAGGCCATCAAAATGGGAATACTACTTACATTTAGTTGAATTTTCCTATAATAAAAACTATCAATCCTCCATCAAAATGAGTTTGTTTAAGGTACTCTATGGAAGGAAATGTCATACTCCTTTGAGCTGGAGCCAACCCGAGGATAAGCTAATGTTGGGACCAAATGGTTTACAAGAGATGGAAAGAATTGTTAAACAAATACAAAGAAACATCAAGACAGCACAAGATCGCCAGAAAAATTATGCTGATAAGAAGAGAATACATCGAGAATTTAAAGTGGGGGAACGTGTGTACTTGCATATTAAACCCAAAAAGAGCACACTTTATGCTGGAAGTGGTGCAAAACTAGCTCCTAGATATTGTGGTCCTTTTGAGGTGTTATAAAGGGTGGGACCAGTAGCTTACAAGCTGGCCTTACCGCCCCATGTTAAAGTTCATGATGTGTTTCATGTTTCATTATTAAAAAGATATATACATGATTCTTCTCACATTGTTTATTGGAATGTGATACAGGTGGAACCGGAAGGGGTGTTCCTTCCAGAACCACTTCAAATATTGGAGTGGGAAGAAATTGAATTGAGGAATCAGACGGTAGAAAAAGTAAAGGTGCAGTGGAAGCACTTTACTGCTGAAGAAGCTACCTAGGAAAGAGAATCTGAAATGATATTTGCACTCTAGCAGTTAGATATCAACATCGAGGATGGTGTTTTCTTTCAGAGGGGGGATATGTAACACCCCTAGTTTTATGTTCTGTCAAAGTTAGACATTTGAACTTTAATTCAAAGGGGAGTGGACTCCAATGGATAAGTATTTTGTGGATGTAATTAAATAATTAATTTTGAAAAAAATGAATAAAATAATTCTGTGCAGATTGACCAAAATGAGAATTATGAAATCACTTGCTAAATCCATGAGGATGGATAAAGGAAAATACTTTCCCCAAAAATCTTTCAAAAATCCTTGAAAGAATTTATTTCCAAATTATATTTTGAGGAAAATATAGTTTCCCCAATGATGTGGAGAGTAGTTGGGAAGAGGTAAAAAACTGGGAAAAGCAGAAATCAGCTTTAAAAGTCCCTAAATAGGGAAGCCTACACAAACAGGAAGAAAAGCATCCTGATATTCTGGACGCAGAATTACAAACATGCTTTGGGGAGCAAAAGCTTAAATAAGCTATTCCTGAACAGATTAAGGGGTTGGTCTGTTTTGGAGGTGGTCTCAGCTCGGGGGTGAGTCCTAGAGATAGACGGACTCTAAGGTTGGGAGGATTGGTCAAGTGCAGAAGTGGTATGCTCAAAATTCACTTGTAACCATAGCACTAGTATTGTTTAATATGGTTAATTGTTATAGATGCTAAATAGGACTATAAATTTAAATGTTTCTTCTCTACATTTAACAGAAGTCTGTAGAAGAAATTTCCTCTCAGTTCTGGACAGTTGTAGGAATCACATCTATGGGAAGGAATTCATCATAATCTCTAAACCAAAGCTGGTCTAAATCTAAGAATACATCTTTTCCCAAAGATGAATTATAGTTTAACTTTAATCTACTTCTGTATTATGAACTTAATCGTAAGTGTAGATAAAGGAAGCATAGTACCATTACATGCATCATAGAGGAAGGAAACTAGACACAAAGTACATTTATTTGAAATAAGCAGGGAAATAAATAAGCAGAAAACACAGAGTATACAATTGGTACTAATGCCATGAATTACTAGTTACAGTATATTGAATTCAATTGGTTGGTAGAACTTGAGTAGGTGTTACAGGTATACCTATATGTTTAGCAACAGAATTACACTAACTCCAAATCCAAACACAAATGTATATTTAATACATTACACAACTATCTATACTGAAATCAAGGGCCTATGATACATAGGTGATAACAATACTGATTAACATGGTATGCTAGACATGAGAACCAATTATAGCTATACAAATTCTATCCAGTAAAAATTAAATAAAAGGTCTAACGAGACGAGTACCAAAACCTTATGAACTCATTGCCATCATAGCATTCTAAAGATCTGGAGTTATTCCAGTACCAAAAGGGAATGAACGAAGTATTCTAGAAATATGCAACAAATTTTTCTGGTGTACAGAGATTAAATTGGAAAGCAGAATAATGATAAGACATTATTAGTATATATTTTATTCCAGGACCGAGATTAAACGAGAAGGAGTTACTGTAGTAATACCTCAAGAATACCTGAAGTGCACATAATAAAAAGAAAGCACCACTGTTCACAAAATCATCAGAGAATATTAATTTGATAGTTAAATAAATGGGAAAACTAAACGTAGCAGCAAATAAATACGTTTCTCGTCTGGAGACAATATGAAATTTACACTGAAAGAGTACAAGAAATATAACTGTTACCAATAGTAGAGAAAATTAACAAAAAAATTCTCATGTACGATTATTTGAACAGTCCACAGTCCATCATTAACAGAGAATGTAACTCTGCCGATATAAAAATCAAAATAAAACGTGTTGACGGGATTCCATTTCTGAAATTCTCGAATAAGAGACATCACTTATAAATTACAATTGAGGAGTGTCTGAGAAATTTTAGAATATCAGATTCTATAGATCCTAAAATGAGCTATGAAGAAATATCTCGCCAGAGGAAGGCAACGAGTCACAAACACCAACCTAAAATCAATGAGGAAACAAAAGAGGAATGATATTAATGGGCTCCGAGGATAAATAGTATGGAAATCACCGAAACCCCAAATCATCACAAAGTAGTAGCTCACCTGCGTCAACCAAGAAGATAGACACGCAAATGAGAATGATGAATTAGATCAAATTAAATGATAGGTTAGACATGAAGGTCATCGCGGAGAAAGAAGTTACCTCCTTGATCATCCTGGAAACAGAAGCGCCTCTGCGATATCCAACGACATGTAAATTTCCCAAGGTTGAAATTAATCTATCAAAAATGGAGAAGAAAATAGGGACAGCTACTTCGTTTAACAGACCTTGGACCCCTCTGACGAGAAGGCCAATGCCAATCTCTGATGAGGAGGTAAACACAAGAAGACCAGAATCTTCCTCATCTAAATTTAACTAAGTCACCCACGTCAAGATGGCCAGATTGCCATGAAGGACACAAATGCCTCCTACATTATGCATTCGTTGGAGGTTGAGCGATACCATGAAATTGAAATAATGAAACCAATAGTTAAAATTGACTGCGTATAACAATTAGCAGAAGTCGAGAGTAGTAGGAAATCGATGAACTAAGATAACTCTGAAACATGGTTTCAAGAAACAGTAAAACAAGTCAATTTACTATTACCTGGGCGCATAAACTCTCTCATGCCACCATCGAAATTTGATAAATACACAAAGGCTAAACACTGGTAGCACCCAAAGAGTCTAAAGCTGGAAAGAGAAACAAGGTGAGGGTGGAAAAGTTTATGGTGAGTCGATGGCTCCCCAACTCGAAACAACCACTTACCACGTTGCATCAATCTAAGGATAATAAGCTGGATCGAAACCTCATCTCGACGTTGAGTTCATAAATAATTTCCCCCCCACCCCGCACGTACTAGAGAAGAATACATTAAAGTCTCAAAGGCGGTCATATGAGCCATGAGCCCATTGACAAAAAAATAAACAAAAACACTTGTGAATCCACCACTCATAAGCCATAGATCCACCGCTCTCGGTGATGGTACGCATGGACCATGTAATCAAGGAAACCTGAGAAAGGAACTATAGAAGATTGAATTATGTCGAACCGAATTAAGTCAAATATTGGAACGTTGATATTTATATTACTTCTGGAATGCCAATACTTATACGATGTGTGTATAGGGATGACATAAGAGGTTGGTTCGATCCCTTATGAAAAGGGAAAATTTTATATGTAAAACCCATTAAATTCTAATCATTCAAGTGCCACAATATGATCGATGGTTAGGGACAATAGTCCCATGAAAGTCAAATGGAGTATACATTAAACCTCATGGGTTATGGGAGATAATGGCAAACGGTAACAAAAACGAACATAGAATAGAGAGCAAAGTAGAAATATAAAAGGGAATATAATTGACCAAAATTTGTTTAGCAGATTGAGATATTGAAAATTACCATATCAAAATAAGTGGTAAACCTACATTCCAAGTAAGAGAATAATTTCAGGGAGCAAGAAATATTCTCATATAATTAAAACGATATGTACTGATTTAAAGAGTTCTAAATACACCTACAGAAGAAAAAAAAAATTGGTAGGAGGGACGTTACATAGTACTTGTACTTTCTGGATATTTCGGTGTGGACAGTCCCTCAATAAATGAGGTTCTCCACAACCCCAACACTTCAAACGTTTTTTCATTTTAACAATCCCTTCTCTCTCATTATTTTCATTCATTTGTTTGGACCTAGTTTGGGATTGAGCAATTTGATTTTCACCCATTTTACTGAACTTGTTTCTCTGGTGGTTTCTCCCAAAGTTTTTGAGATAGGCTGGTTTTGTTTTCTATCCACTGAAATCACCTTTGCTTGACCAATTCTTTCCTTTTTTCGTATTACTGTTGAATTGCTGGTAACACAATTTGGCCTTCCGCACTCCCTCATCCATCATTTTTGGGTTATCAAACTCTATCTTTTCTTTATACACAATGGGTAGACAGTTTAAGAATCTATGTACCTTTTCCTTATCCTTTCTAATACAAGGTACATACTGTAACAGATTTCTGAACTTGGTTACAAACTCATCAATCGTGAGCTGTCCCAATCTGAGTTCATGAAACTCTTTTTCCTTGTCATCGTAGTAGCGTTCATTCAAGTATTGATTTTAAAATTTGACTTGAAAATCCTCCCAAGTCACCATTTTCTCATCAATTCCATGAACCATCTTTGTTTCTTCCCACCACAAGGTAGCCTTACCTTGTAGCTGATAAATAGCTAGCCTAGCTCTTAAGTTAATTTCATATTTGTTAACCTCAAAGTACTTTATCATATTCAGAAGCCATGCCTCAACATCTTCTTCTTTTTCTCCATCATAGGAGGGAGGTTTAATTTTCCAGAATTCACCCTGTAATTCCTTCTTTTGTCTATACTGTTGTCTAGAGGCATCATCATCCTCATAATCTTCTAAGAAATTGATCCTTCCCTTTCTTTTCCTTCTGGAACCTTCACCCTCTTGGCTATTCCGGGAAGTCAATTGCATTATTAATCTGTCTTGCTCCTCACTGGCTAAATATAGCCTGTCATTGTGACTTTTAAGATGTCCCATCTCTCGTTTCATTCCATGAAACATGGCCATCAACGGAGCATTTAGATTGGGTGTCTTTTCTCCATCACCTAGATCTACATATAGCCCGTCCCCATCATTCATGATTCGCAGCTGTATTCTTCAGTACTCTTCACTGTTTAGGAAAATAACCTTTAGCAAAATTTAAAATTCATAAATTTCTACAGCAGCATATATTTTCCATGTGAGCACATAATTTTCCCAGTGTTTTAGCTAATGCTCTAATACCATTTGTAATGCCTCTCATCCAGCAAAAAAAAAAATCTTCCTACATATTTTTCATATTTTATTTTGATAGTTGTTCGTTAGAGTTTGAGAAACTTCTGTTTCCATACTTATTTGATCTTTTCATCACCATTAGAAGATATCTGAATGTACCATTTCCTGTCCGTCAATGATACATTTATATTATTAATTTACACCGTAGTACATTAGTCTCTTACTTCATTTATCCCTTTCAATATATATTTGGGAAATATCACAATTTCCTAACTCTTCATTTTTCTAAAATGGTGACACTTTCAACTTTGTCACAACTTAGTATAGCGGTTAGGAAAGATTATATTTTAGTGGATACTTGTTTATTTAATATATATAAGTCTCCCACTTCATGTACTACTTATTTTCTTTTACCTTCAACACGTATTCCTTAATTCAAATTTTCCTTAGTATGGAATTTTAGCCCCGTTGGAGTATATATATATATATATATATATATATATCTTCCAATAGATATATTAATTTATGTTGTTCACATTAAAGGACTATTAAGGTTTTACTTACCTAGGCATTTGTAATTTTTCACATTTCACATATGCACACACTTCTGCATTAGTCCTCCTTTCCAATCATGCATATCATAATAATTCTGCCATTCATTAACCTCTTTATTTTATTCACTATGTTTATACCCATTAAATGGAAAATATACCTAGCCTATGATATCATCTCATTTTCCTATTTAGCTTAACTCTTATCTCGTCGCACCTAATACCTTATTTCATATATTTGCATTAAGGCCATAATATATATCATGATATGATTATAAATATAACATGTTATAATTCCTCACATGACATACTATATGTGAAGATTTATGTTTGATAACCTTAGAATTTTGGGATTTTACCTTTACGATATGGACATTTACTATACACCATTTACATCGTTGTCATTTAATTGATTTACCACCTACCCCTCTGCTCACTTGGGAACACATTCATGAGGCCAGCTCATAACATGACCTCTTAAGCCTCGGGAATTTTTCGGAGGAAGATACTAATATTACTTTGACTCTCCAGTGCCTTAACTCCTCCTGCCATCAGTGTAACTCTCTTGTACACAGTCATGTGATGGTTCGGCACTCTGAATTTCGAACTATGGATTTGAGGGAGGTTGCTTAATCGGACGACACCTGTAGGGTCTGGATCAACTTGAGTTTAATACCATTCTTTGGATAAAAGGTTCAATCCATAGCTTTAATTTCTCTTCGGATTTTATGAGATGGACATTTTTTTTTCTATCTGACTTTGTTCGAAGTCACATTCCTCACGCGAATGGCTAAACTGTTGTAGCCCTCAGAAGTCATTCCTAACTGGTAATTCTCGTTATTCATGCACTTCATCTTCATTAATCTACTCAGTGTGTAGTATGAAAATTCTTTTCACACTGAGCTAGCCTGATGGCATCTTTGAGTTTTCATTTTTCATTCAGGTTTCGTTCTTACTTTTAATGTTTATTCTTATGCATTTTATTTCATCGTATTAATTCTTTTCTCCCTTATGTTGGATATTCCATGGCAAAAAATCAAACTTCCATTTATGAGCTTCCATGGCTTCGCAATTGTAAAGTCTCTCTTGATTTCAGTTTAATAGGTAATCCCTAGAACTCATTCTTAAATTCAGTTAGTATTGTTTTGATTTCTAACTATATTTTTCATTTTCAAAATTGTTATTGATGTCCATTTGTTTTTTCCACAGTTTTGTTTTAGCTTGGCCTTCCTAGCCACCATAATTCGTTTCCTAACTCGGTTCTCGTGTGGAGTAACCTAGGTACGTTTTCTTCATGAGTACATTTAGAGTTTTATCTCTATATAAGTATTTAGATCTCCTTATAGAGTTCTACTTTAGTAAGGTCGACAAGTAACATCACATTTCGAAAATATGTCAATCTCCCTTGTTATTCGACAATCCCACCAAGATTTTGTTAATATTATTCACTTAACCTCTTATGGTTTAATTTAGGGGAAAAGCGTGATTTTTTGAAATTCGATTTCATTAAATAATTAGGAATCTTTTTTTTTTTTTTTAAACCACTAGTTGATTTCTTCTCAGACATAGAAACTTGGGAGATACCAATTTAAGGTAAAATATTTCCCCCAACTCTTTCACATATTTTTATGGTTTCTATGGCTTAATGAGTATATTTTTGTTCAAGAGTTTAACTTGACCACTGGATGTACAGGTACGCCAAGCCCTTGTTCTCCTATTTCACATGGATTTAGGAAGGACGAATATGATGTTTAATGGCCTTCTTTTCTGCATTGTTCACGCAGGTCGGTAGTATCGCCACTAGAGTTATAAATTCTACAGTCCTGTTCTCTAGATTTTCCTAATCTTGGAATCTCAGTTAATCTAAATATTTCTCATTTACAGTACTGTCTAACATTTTCATTCATATTTATCAAGAATGTTAGTGATTTCTATTTGAGAATCAATCTCACAACTGTGTAATTTTATAATTTTGGGTCCATTAGCTTGGCAGAGATCAAGACTGCTATATTAATGATGGAATGCATGCCTTCCATCATTTTTGATTTACCATGAGCTTTATTATTTTATTTTTTTAATTGATAGTATAGCTAGATCTTGATTCTTATTATTTCACCTCAATTTATAGAATGAAATTGTATGGTTATATGCTCCATTCAAATTTTAACAGAGAAATATATTTTAAATCTTGTGATATGTCCTTTATTAGGATTTCTGGTTCTAAAACCTGAAGTTTACTGAGTTTGGATACTTTTTATAAATCTTTCTTATCCTCAGTATAAAAGCCTGAATATTGAAGTCTGAGTCTAGACTTAATTTCTCTAGATTTTTGTTATACATAGTTGTTTGAAATGATGTTTTTAATTTCTTTAACAACAACATATGTATTTCCTATGTTCATTCTATGATCATATAAAAATATATGTATACTATATCTCTCATTTTTAATTAAATCAATTGTTCTAATACCATAAGGGTTAACTTATGAAACCAATAGAAATTCTCTAACCCAATATTATGTCCATATTGCTTTTCTAAATGAACTTTCTGTTTGTTATTTATTTTATTTTTCTACTACTGCACAAACAGATATATGAATAATCTAATTAAAATAAAAATTCCAGTATTAAATTCTATTAGTTACTCATTTTAACATATTATTCCAAATCATGAACTAACAAATTGGGTGGTTCTTTAGAAGATATTCTCATTCCTAGGTTTAGACAATAATGCATTTATGTCTCTTTAAAATTATATGCATAATAGTTTCCTATTTTATTCGAATGTAAAAGTTCTCAATTAGAATTCCTAACCCAGATTCAAATCTGTCTACAAATTTAGATCTTCTGGGAGTTGGAGCTAACTAGATTTCATCCATACAATGATGCAGATTTTGGTACACTTACTGAATACAATATTTGTTAAATATATGGACCTACATAGATTTTCCATAACCATTAAAATTGACTTTATGCAACGTTTAAAAGTATGACTTCAGAAATTTCATCTATATTTAAATTAACTCTTTTCAATTCAGAATCATTAAACACATAAATGTAATTCATTTTGAACAGTACCACTTCGAAGTAAACATGCATACCAATTTCTATGACTAGTTCCACCCAACCATAGAGTTTTATCTCCTTAACTCACCCACGAGCTGAGACCATAGCTCCCAAGGATAGAGAATCTCTTGTCTATCCTGGAGCAGCTTATTTAAGCTGTGCTTTCCCAAGCACGTTTTCAATTTCCGCATCCAAAAATTTTAGGATGCTTTCTTCCTATTTTTTCTACATGTTCCCTCATTGAGGTACTTTAAAGCCGTCTTTTACGCTTTTCCAGTTTTTTCTTCACCTTCCTAATTAATTTCCTCTTAATTGGGGAAGTTAGATGATTATCTCCAAATCTAATTTCGTTAATATTCCTTCTAAGTATTTCTAAAAGGTGTGGGAAAGTCTCATCACCTTATCCACATCCTCATGGATGTAGGTTCAAATCTCAATTCTCAATCTAGTCATTGCACACATAACTTTGCCAGTTATTTCTATTAATTAAAAAAATTAATTAAATCCACACACTAGTTCTCCATTGGGGTCCACTTCCCCTTTGGACTTATTCAATTGTCACTTAAAAAGCATAGAAACTAGGGGTATTACATACAACTACCATTATTTGTATCTTATGGGTGCCAAAAAATCATTAACCAAAACAATGACATACATTTCCATAACATGTTACCTCCAAATTCATAAAACCTTGCAACATCAAACCAATGAATCAAACTAATAAAGGTTTGAAACATGTAGCTTTGCCTCTCATTTATGTTCTCAAATATTGAGAAATATGAGCTCTAAAATTTTATTGCGTAAAGCCACAATGACATTACTATTTCTAGGGATGAAATTGCAGGATGTTGTGAATGGGTTCACATATAACAACAATTGAGGAATTATTTTCACTAAATATAAACACTACACTTCTAGTATCACATTATAATATCTTTTTCACCTAAGTATTAGGTTTATTGAAGTATGCCACAAAATAATATGATTCTTATGAGTTCAAACTTGATATTTATAGGTATAATATGTTATAAATTATTTAGAATAGAGCTGAAACATGTTGAAATTTTGACTAGGGTCCATATTCATAATTATTATTGTATTAGTATGTATTTCATATAAAAAGAATAGAATACAAATTATTACTCTTTGGTAGCATGTTCTTCATGCTTGTTTTAGCCAAAATAAAATATAAACGGGCATGTTCTTTGTTGCCCTTGTAAAAGAAGATTTTTTTTTTTTTTCATTTGTCTCACAAATATGCCAAGTCAGCCTTTATGCCCCTCAAATCAGCTCAACTACATGAGGGACCCTTTATCTTTTGGAGAAGAATATATAGTTCACTCACATCTCGATTAGAGGTTATGATAATCACACGCATACAATCTGAAATAGAAGATAAGGTTACTTGCTCTTAGAGTCTAGAAATAGAAGACAAGGCTACTCATTAAGGGAAATTTGGAGGGCTAAAAAATATTAAAGATCTTAGACATAAAGGTGTAAAGTCTGAAGAAAAGTATGAAGTATGAAAGTGGAGTTAGATAATAAATTATAAAGAAATATATCTACGAAACATCCGAGGCATGAAACATTGTAAGGTATATCTGTGAGGTCTGTAATAGTGAAAATTATATTTCAGAGGCATGAAAAAATTGTGAGTATTTCTAAAGCATAGAAACAATGCAAGACTTATCAGTGTGGATAATTTAAGGCATCTTATCTTGGAGTGATTTAAGAGTCAACTTGAATGTGGACAATGCCTATCAAGTGGTCAATTTGTCTATGCCGTAGATTTCTCTTGTTGATGAAGAATCTATGAGCAAATGATTGTTGGGTTTCCCCTCATGGGTTTTTCCCCGGCCTCTATCCTAAGTTTTGGTGTCTCTTATGGTTTTGTGCATTGTATTTGTATAATTTATTGATGAACCAAAAAATGAAGTAATGTATAAATGAGAGAACATGTATAAAATATTATGAGGTTACGGAAATATATTATGCATTTGTATTTCAACACGGTTTTAGAGTTAGGAACAAGGTTCAAATTTTTCTCTGAAATCTAGTCAAGATAATGAAGATGTATTCACGAGAAGTCGAGTTTGTAAGAATAAATTTATATGGTTGGAACCAAACTTCCTACTGAAAGAAAAGACCTAAAAAAATTATAAAATTATCTCTATTCTGATAGGGTCAGAATATATCTGCTATAAGATAAGGACCAAGGGTCTTGGTTTATTACTAGATTCATAGAACATGCTAAGATTAGAAAAATATCATTTTTAAGAACAAATATGAATTCAAGCCAATATGATGAGTTTCTTGTAAGCTGAATTATGATACAAGATAATAAAAATCTAACTCTCGATGATGATGTTCTAAGTTATATTTGATGAAAAGTTAAGGAAGAAGCATAAATTTTGGAGTTCTTTTTTTTTGTCTACTAAAGGAAGACTGACATAGACAAAGCCTCATAAATAAATAAATAAATAAAAAATTACTTGATGGAGTTAACATAAGCACTAATATGAAATTTTGGAAAAGGTAACACATGGGATGTGGTATGTTTGATTACCACTTTCGGGGGACACACTTTGAAGAGGAACCCCCTTTTGGGGGATTGTTCTGTCTCCATCGCAGGTGCTTACTCTCTATGTAGTTTTAACGATTTTTCACCCGATTTTCTTGCTAGCTTGATTTTCTTAGTTGGAAATTACTTGGAATGTCATGAATATTCACAACCACTTTTTTCAATGGTGATGGAAATTTTTTATGTGTGAAAAGAGCGTGACTCTATAATGATCTAGAACTTGGGTTTGCCTCAAAATTCACCATGGGTCAACTATAGGGTGGTAGATTGTCAGTTTTATTGGTTGTCGCACCTGGTAACACATGATTAGTATGTTGGATGAATGAAATCTTAGTGGGAGGAACATTGAACGAAAACTTGTTTGGGTGATCGATGTGGCTCCCTTGTAGGAGCTTTTCCTTTGTATGGTTTCGAGGATGTTGGGTCCATGGTGGATGGGTGGAATTTTCGTTTTGTGTGAAGGGTGATGTGGTATAATATTTTTTTGTCAGAACCATTTATATATTAGCTGAGGGCCATCTGTAGGGCGATCAACTCCCATTTTTTCTAGAGTATACCCAAGTATCTCTGAAGGCGGCACTTGATAGGTTGACTCACACATCAAGGCAAGACCATGAGACACCGTTGACGAGTCCAATTTTTTAGGAACGTAGCCCTAATTGGGTGTTAAATTCTATCCAAGGCTAAATATGGGCAAGATATTGATAACGAAGAAGTATTGTGAGGAAAATATGAAAAGTACTTTGAAAAGAGAGTTATAGTTCTTGATTTTTGGAATTGTTATTGTATGTAGAATTTACTGATTCTGTAGAATAATGTTATCTATAATGATCATTTTCCTCGCTAAGAGGGTTGTGAGGCAAACTGAAAACACAACACATAAAGGGCCACTATTCAAAGCCCAATTTTCACCCCATGTTTGTTTCATTGGTTTCCATGTATTGGACCTTCCCTACAGTGATGCAAAACATGAACTTGTTACATAAAATTTTAACACATACATAATATAATTGCATTAATAAATGTAATATATGCAATGGGAAATTAATTAGCTTTGTAAAGCACCCACCTACGTTAGGTCGACATCTCCATTTTTTTATTCCAGAAGGAGCTCGATATAGTAAGAACTTGAGCCTGCATTAACGTGGAAGGAAATATTCACAAGGCACCCTGCATTGCGCAGAAGGGTCATCTATAAATAGAAGCATTACAACATAAAAGAAAAGACTCCAAACCTTTTTTTAAATTCATCTATTGTTCTCATTTTTAATCTAGATAAGATGAATTCCTTACAAGTAATGTAGACATGAATCTAACATTTATCATATCTATACCTCTATGAGGATCAGATGCCATAACTTGGAAGGTAATAACCCTGAGAACAAACTATGCTTTCCTAGATGATTTTTCAATGACCACAATAGTTACTAAGCCCATAGTTAATATCAACATCCTCTTAGAGTTGAAAAACAAAGGAAAGACAAGTTTTCATCTCATTGTTCAAGAAATGTTGAATGTTAATAGAGATTTAAGAAATCACCACCAAAAATGTAAAATCTATTCATGAAATGGTATCTGCACTTGTCTAAATATTGAAATGCAACCATACATTGGCTTGACATCATTAAAAGATAGACTATATTGAAATTATTGTGTTGGAAATGAACCTTTTCTATTGTCAAGGAAAAAAAAATATGTTTTCTTATGTTAATTCTTTTTAAACGTTTTTTTATATGTAAATTTCACCTTTAAATAGCAAGTGGTCATTTCTTTCTTCTGTTTTACAAGTTTGGGATGCAATAGGAATTGAACTTTGAGGTCGTAGTGGGTCCCTTATTGATGAAGTTTCTCTAGCTATGACAAAAATTGTAAGACATTTCTTTGACTATTTAAATGGTTATGTTGAAGACTTATGTATGAGAAAATTGATTGTTTTTTTTAATAATCTAAGAAGTAAAAATAATATTGTCTATGCTTACAATAATTAAGGTGAAATGGTTGTGGGTATTCTCTAGAAAATGATAGTTAATATAGCAGTTTATTCTATATTATTTCTTATCGCACTACTTGTCTAATAAAATCCACACAGAATTGTAGAAACATACATTTTCACAACATCCCTTTGTGCCAACAAGGAAAATTGTTAGTGTATTCCTTTTCCGACCACTGGTAGGATAGATATAGTTGCCACCTCCATCTCCTAAAGCAATGGTCAATGTAAGACTAAGACATATTAATATTTTGTTGTATCGATGGTATATTGTGGGGGGAAATCATAGAAAAGGTTTTATTTTCATCCCTACTAGGTACACCTTCAAATATTCTTTTCCCTCCAAGCAAGGATTTATCTCAATTAGAACACATGATTTAAACTCATTGAAGATTCACTCAAGAACTATACTATACCAAAAAATGTCATCAATTTTTCCAATATGAAATTTAGCCTAGTACTTTTCTAATTGTAAGTTCTTTGGCTTACAACACCAACTTCATCACAAATAAAATTCCAAGCTTAATAATGGGAGCTTAATACCCCAATATGGCTAAGTATACCATATCATCCTATATCCACTTAGGCAATAATTGAGTATTATTTAGTACTCCAATTACCATAATGGCTTAGTGACAAATTCATCTCTCCTCATGTAGAAATTATACATTAACATAGCCAAGAAAACTCATAAAAGTATTATTTCTTTTCCATTTTTCCCAAGAACCAATAAAATGACTTTTTTCCCTCAAGTACCTCTTCCTAATGTCACCTTATACCTTTCCCAACCCATTTACAATAATAATTTGCATCCTCAATAATATTAGGGGATATTTAGGGTCATGATTAAAAACATTCAAGGCACTTCAAGACATTTTCTAGGTTAAACCTAGCCCCCTCGACCATTAAACCCTAATTTAACTCATCTACCTTATTTTAAAGATTTTAGACAATTATTTCCTATTATTGAGTGTTGGATTTATCATAGACTCAATTTTTATACAATGTTTCTAAATATGGCCTATTGTTGTCTAATGTCCTAATATATTCCATCTTATGGAAGAAAAAAGGTCTTACTTGAGACACATATAATAATTCCCAATAAGTAAAATGAAAAATGTTAAATATTTTAGTGGGGATCACACTCGTTATGATATTATTATCATTCATTTAAATTGCTATAAATAACATCATTATGACTAAAAAACAACATAGATCACCCAAATATAGTACAAATACAAACACATAGGTAGAATAGTACTCCATTATACAGATAACATGCATAGTATTACACAACTCTCATGTAGATTGAAAACCAAAAACTAATCACAAATGCAATCCCCCTTAGAATTATCCCTAATATTTAATCTATTTAAGCATGTTATACACCTTTAATATATGGGAAACTATAGTGACCTAAATAAACTAGATATTATAATAGATAATTTTCCAACTATAAGCCACTCAATAGACAAATAGACTAAAAAAAAAGTCTATTTCTTTAGAGAGATACACAAATTATATAGAAAAATAGGTGTCAAAAACATATGAGATGAATCTTTAACTTGATATACTCAACCTTCTATGAATCAACATATTCAACCTTCTACATATTTACTTCTATAAATTCATATTTTTCCAAATTTTGTTTAACTTTTCTCCATGCTAAAACTTTGTCAAAAATGTTCCTCGACCATGCCTTCCCTCACCCATAAGTTAGATTATGTGCTTCATGTATATATTGCTCTTTCTGATGAATATTTAAGTAGTCTTGAAAAACACAGGCGCTTCATATCAAAATACCAAAAAATTTTGAATATCAATTTTTTTCATTTCCCTCGTGTTAGAGGGTCAAAATTTCAAAAAAAAATCAAATATCATTTTTTTTCATTTCCATCATGTTGCACAAGTTTTCGAAGGAAGGAGGAGGGTTGCATCAATCATTGTGATTTCATTCCAAAGAACAAATTTGAAGAATATTCCCCACTCTCCGAGGAGATGGCCCATCCCTAAGGCCTCCATCTCTCTTTGAATCTTCATAAGACTTATAGACAAGCGCTCAAATTGTTGTAATCAAGGTCTTCCACTCACTCACCAAGGCCAAATATTTGATCGAGGGTCTCCCAATATGTTCAAGTAGGGTGCCAGTAATGAGGAGGTCAAGGAGGCTAAGACGCCATTGTCATATTATTTTCAAGGTCCCGTCTCCTGATGCAAATTCCTTTTAACTCTTAAAACCTAGTTGTCTGTTGAAAAAATGTAATACTTGGGTGATAGTCTTGTTAGGATATTTTTCTTCATTTTTTTCCAGATAAATATCAAAAATTTTCTTTTCCTTACATGTTAATAGATTTTACAGTGGGTTTAATATACGAGTTTTGTATTTTATGGATGGAGTTTTTCTTGTTCAATTTTACTATGGATTATGTTTTTTATTATTTAATAGGAAGAGTCAAATGTATTGAATCAGAAGTCACACATATTGTTTTTATGTTTTCCTTCCTATGAAAGATGTAGAGCCAGAGAGAAAAATATCCATCATTATTTAGGAGGAAACGAGATCTACCTTGAAGAAATTGGGAGGAATATCATGTGGGGTTTGGATTACATTTGATCAACAGCTTGCAAAATCGGCAGAACAGTGCGATAGGATGATCCTGCAAAGATGAAGTTGTACACACCAAATCCAAACAACTACAACACGTGATCAAGTATTGTTCTATAATTTTATCTCGATGATATCCAACAGAAAATTTGAGTGACATCTCGAAGATCTTGTAGAGAAATTATGATTATGTTTACTTTGTAGCTGGGAAGATTTACAATACGGTGAGAGAGAACGCCCCAGATCAACATATCCTCTTGACTACTACTGGAAAATATTCCCTAGAACAGATCATCCTTGAAAAGTTTCTACTAGGCACCAAATAAATGATGTGTCATCCCATTTCCATGGCCATGCCAAAGATATTGGGGAAATAATATTGATTCATGGTGAATGTGAAAGGGATACCAAGAAGGAGAGTATGATCCTATTGTTGGCTACAATTACCAAGCCATTGCAAACCCAAACAATCTTCATACTTACTTCAAAGAGGGAAGAGTATGATATTGATGTTGCTACTGATGAAGCCATCGCAAACCAAGCCAGCATGAAATTTTTTGAGTGTACCAATGAAGCGTTTTCACAAGAGGTGGTCATCAAAGCACTAAAACAAAGCCTGGTGTCCAAGGATTGTTCTAATGATGTTGCGAGAGAGGATAAATAGTGGATGTACTAGAATTTGAAAAACAAATTTTTATCCTATACTTCTCCAAATTTTGTGTGTTTTTCTTTAAAATGTAGTAGAAATCCCTCTTTTGTTTTTATAATAGGAAATTTATCCTCAACTTCAGGTGTTGTGGTATGTTGGCCCTGTTTTGTTTAATATGTGCACAAGAAAATGGGAACTTGACTTTAATATCTTGATGTAATATTTTTCTTCCTATAAACGTAAAAAAAAATTGCCAAGCCTTCTCTATTGCGTATCAAATGTTGAACAAAATTATGTTCTCATTGAATAAATTTCTCCTAGAATTGGATGTGATCCTTCAGGTATGAAATTTCTTAGGGGCTTGATCTTAAATTCATAGGGGCTTGATCTTCCTTCCCCTTCGGCTCAAGGTATGATTGGTAGCCATTCTATCAAACTCACCTCGTCTGTCCACTACGCCTTATGCCTTTGTTACCCATGTAGCATGGGTGAGGCATGCCGCAAAGAGAATGTATCACCTATTTACATTATAAAACTTCCCTAATCTTATCTCTGAACAAATGCCCATCGAAATTATATTAATTTTAGGAATTTTTACTTGGATCAAGGTGGCATGTGGGACTCGTATTCTAGCCTAATATTGAAGTGAGGTTGTATATGCAATATCTAATTCTTCTACTTTCTCAAATGTATGGTTCATTATAGGTTGTTGAATAGCATTTGGTTTTGTTTCTTATAAGTGGGTTATATGTTGCTCTAGGTTAAGTCACCTAGTTAATATTCAAACTTGGAAACAGCAGAATTTGAAAATATGTTCTATTACAAAAGTATATGATACAATTCACCATTACATTGGACAAAAGAAGGAAGCTGTTTTTTATTTTCATTAAAACTTCAGATATATATATACACACACACACACACCTTTTCTCCTCTAAGAAAAATGTGACAAATTTTCCCTTAAGTATTTGGATGGAGGTTGCTTTCATTGTCATTTATAACAGGATCTGGTAACCTCTGATTTATATTGGCACTCAAACCTCGGTTGGAAAAGAATTGGAGAGCTCATGACAAACTCTACCTTGAAACAATACTTTCAAATTGATCAACCCAATTCCTTGGGCTTATCTATCTATCTACCTGTCTACATGGATTTTATTTTCATATTTTTATAAGTCCTACAAAAAGAGGAGGCTCAATATTTTACAAATATTATTGAAGAGGATGATTTTGTTTCCTTTTAATGTTTCAATTACCAAAAAAAAATGAATCTTAAATATTTATTTTGAAACTTTACTTCCAAATTTAACTATCTTTACTAAATTTATTTTTGCTTCATATTCAGTGAAATTCATATTTTCGAAATAAACACCAAATGTCAGTGCCTAAAGATTGAAGTCATCTACATAAGACCTATGGATTGTATGTTTTTTTTTTGTTTGACGGCACTGAGAATATTTTAAATGTTATTTTCCACGTTTAGGTTCTATTGCTCCTATGATATAAAGTAATGTTGTCATTGGAATAAAAAATTAATGATGTTTGTACCTTGTTGAAGCACCAAAGTTTGGTCTTTTGGTTAACAAAACATAACTACGAGTAAAAAATTCAATTTTTTTTTTTTTTTGGAGAAATAGGGTCTTTAGGATGTTGCTTCTCCAAATATTTATAAATTTTGATGATTAGTTCTTGTTCAGGAAAGAATGAGCAAGGTGTCCATATTTGAAACTGAAGGAAATATTCTTGTAGTCAAGAGAATTTTCTTAAGAATAATTTAGAATTTTCCAATCGGGAGTTTTATCAAGGCTCGTAAATGCTCTGATATACATCTATGAATATTATTTTGTTCTTTAAATTCATTAGCTCATGTATGTAACTTGAGGTCAGACGAGAGGATCCCAAGCTATTCCCACTTTAGGGGTTAAATAACTAATGTATTTTAAGGGGTTGCTTCATTAAATATTATTCACTCTTTCCGTTTTCCATTCCTAGTATTCCATGAGGGGTAAACTTGTGATTTTCATGAGATAAGAGGAGTTTTAGTATGATATATATGAAGTAATGGATGGATTTGGGGTTTATCATCCTACTATATTTCAATTTTTTAGCTCCATAATATAGCACCATTTGTGAAACTGAGAAGGTATGAAGTAAAATAACTTTTAAACACACATACTTCCCTTCATAACAGGAAAATTGGGGAAAATTTTAAGGATGGAAATTTATTTTAAAGTTTATAAACCTTGGTGAATCTCACTAGCACATAATAGGAAGTTTCTAAAATGTTTGGCAATTTTTTTGTAAAATTATTGAAATTTCTAATAATTTTATATAGTCTATATATAAAATTTTGGTGATTTTGAAGGTAAAACAATTTTATCCTCTAAAATTTGGGCAATTTTGTTTTAGAAAAAATGGAAAATAACAAATATTTTTTTTGGAAAAAACGTGGAAAATTGGACCACTTGCAAATATTAGCCCGTAAAATTTTCCCTCAAGAAAACACATTAGTAAGCCTTTTCAATGTAATATTTCTGGAACCTAGTTTATATATTGGTGGACATCTCATAGTTGTTTTATTATTAGAAGCATGAAAATTGTCCTTAATATATTTCTCCGCTCTAGAAGAGGTAGCATATGATTTATTTCATTTCATTGAGGTTGGATTCTTTCGATTTTGCATGATATTTGGACGAGTTCTTAGGAATAGACTATTAATTTCATGGTCTTGCTATAGGAAATTGGTCATGCACAACATGTGTATATTGGTGGTAATCCTCCAATGACCAATTAGAAGGTAAAATTCCGTTCTTTTTTTGGAAAAAATCTTGATATGTTTCTAATAAGCTAATTAAAAACCATAAAAGTTTTAAAGTTATAGTTTAAAGAAGTTGTATAATTTGTCTTCCAAATTTTCATTTGTTATTTATTGCTTTATTGAATTGTATATACTCAATAAAGAGTGTTCAGTGCAACTCATTACTTAAAATATGTAAATGTTTTCTACACTTCAAATGTGTTAAGCACGGTTCTTTCACAACAATTGATACAAGTTGCACAAAGTGATGATGTTTGATAATATGAAAACTCTATATGTGTGGTCTTAATTGTACTGATGGTCCATCTATTAAATATCCACTTGAATCAAGAGATTGATGGATGCTTTCATGTTTAGAAAGGGTATTTTTTAACAGATTAATATAAAAGTATAGATTATCTTAATTGCCTAAATATTCTTCGAACTTTAAAATTTATGTTGATATCCATAAAATTACTATATATTTTAGTTAGGTTACAACCACTATAGGAGGAAACACTATAGGGATAGGTATGCATTATAAGGAAGTATTTCAAGTTTTCATTTTTTACATCATTATACTAAACTCTAGAACATGGAACTGGCAATTCTATTTGCGAGTAAGTGATGTTGTTGTTAATGTCTATATTAATCATGGAAAGAAGTTTATGTTTGTGGAGATGCACAGATTTGAAGAGGCCAACATTGAAATGGCTCTTGATGGTATCATGTTTGAGGTACACTATTCTATAATTAGGCTCCAATTTTCATTCTATGTCAGTTTGAAAAAGAGTCTTACTAAGTTGTACAACAATAGGGAGTTCATTTCCACCATTTTAATGAAACGAGCAATTGATTTTGTTAATTTTCTTATTATTATCATTGACTTTCATAGGATGTTTTTGTGACAGTGAGTAGAAAAAATTATTACTGTCCCTCATTGGCAGTAGCCCTTGGCCCCAACCAACCCAATCCCCACATTAATTTAGGTGTTGTTAATCTTACACCAAGTTAATTTATGTAATGTAACATTTGTATATCATTGGCTAAGAAGTGGAATGTTTTATTTTTCTTGTGTGCTTTTATTGTTTCTATTCCTATGTAAAAATAATACTCGCATATGCAACATATAGATATTTTACTATGATAAATCCTAATATAACATGTCAGACTTATATATTTATGGCAGTGTTGTTGGAGGAGATGAGGAACCTGATCAAATATTTTTTGGTGGTATACTGTATTACTTCACAAAAGAACAAATAAGAGAACTACTTGAATCCTTTTGGTATGTCTGCTTAGATATTTGGTTTATAGAATTATATTTGTTGCCATAAATTTAAATAAGTTGTATGCTTATTTCTTTGGAAATATATTGATACTTACCATGCATAAGTATTTTGGAATGAAAATTGTTTATAAGGTGCTCAAGTGAAAGATCAGAAAAGTCAGTGTGCTTTCCAAAATAAAAATATTCTATGGAAATATTATAATGATTACTATTCATATGTATTTTGGAATGAAATGTTGTGTATAATGTCATCAATTTTAGGATCAAAATATTCCACATGCTTTCTTAAGAAAACCTGAAGTATATGTGGATGGATTTATCCATGTGATATTGAGAATATATTTTATGACTACATATTGGAGGAAAGAGACTCGAGAGGAACACTTGCTATTTTCCTTGGAATTGCAGAAAAGTATAAGTGTTATATTGTTTTAGTTCAAACGTTTCTATGTCAAACATGCAATATACAAAATCATATGTGTAGAATAATGTATACAAAATTATCCACTCAATATGATTTTACAAATATTTTTTAGTGTCTAAGCATTGAGGGTCTATCCACTCCATATGGTTTAACATATATTTTCTCAGTTTACCCCATCTACCAATCTAAGTTTCCAAACTATTAATATATATCTATCATATTTATGAAGGTGATGGATCCATTTATGACGACGAAACAATTAAAAACAGTATAAAAACAATATTATAATAAATAAAAATAGTTAATAATAAAAACCATTGAGGAATTACATGATCGGTTAAAAAAATAAAAAAGAGAGTTCTCTTGCATATTAATATTATCCATCTATACACCATAACTGATAATTTTTTTATTATTAATTATTGATAATTTTGAAGACCATTTCAATGTGACCATGTAGAGGATCATAATATTGCTCTTGTGAGCCATTTCACAAGTCCGTATGAACAATGAATAAATTTATTATTTTCTTTAAGGCTATGATGAGACTAAATAACACTGTCAATGAAGTGAGAAAAAACACAATAGATAAGGATGGATAATACATTGAAAACATAAATTGACCCTGATGATAAAACATACCTTGAGAGCAAACTTTCATAGAGCAGAACTTGATAGCAGAACTCGGGAGATGGTTTTGACTGAAGGGTGGATCAAAGCTTGACTAGGAATGAATTTTATAGTATTAATGATTTAGGAGGCCATAGTTTTGAATATTTTTGTTAAAAATTCAGTTTTTGGGTATCGGTGGGTCAAAAAATCACTTGAAGTTTGAGGATCTATTTCAAATTGAGGATATATTTAATTCTCCACGAGATTCGTCTCATGGCCTCTAATCTGTTTCCTTCTATAGGGGTGTGATTGCATGATATATCTTTGGAAGACTCTAACAAATCAAAATATGGATTGAATTTGTGAAGATGCACACAAAGGTGGAAGATCCTATTATAGAGCTACTAATTAAATTGTCAATGCACTTCAAAATTGTTGAACCCCATAAAATAAAGAAGAGACATAGTTGGTATAAAATGAAAATGAAAGTAATCTCAAAATAAATAATCATGCATTGAGTATCCCTTAAATACATCAAATTGATATTTGACATCTAAGATTTTTTTTATTTGAGACTTGGGGTGCAAATTCATACAAAATTCCTTCTAAATAATCACCTTCTAGAATGGTTCCTAGGGGGTTCATTGGGTTTCATCAAGGTCATAATGATTTAGGGAACTCTTAACATTGCCTCCAAACATTTCAATGGTCATATATTGTCAAAGTATCTTTTGGGTTAGTGGGTTCCTATAGGGAAAAATGCCATTGGTAGTGAGATTGTGATGAGTGAATGTTTAAAATCATATCTGACCTGATATTCATTGGATATCATTACATGTCTGTGTGTCTAGAATTTTGGAATCTTTTGAGGATTTGTTTCAAACTGAGGATCCATTTCATTCTCCACAGTATCTTTATCATGGAATTTGATCTGTTTCTGTCTGTAGGGGTACCCTTGCATGACAATTCCTTGGAAAAATCCAACATATGTAGATCTAGATTGAATTTGTGGAACTACACATAGAGGTGGCAGATCTTGTAACAAAGCTACTAATTAATTTGTCAGTGAACTTCAAAAGTTTTGAACCCTAAAAAATAAAGAAGAGACATAGTTGATATAAATTGAACATGAAGTACCCTCAAAAGAAATAATCTTGCATCGAATATCCCTTACATACTTCAAATTGATATTTGAGATCTAAGCATTTGTTATTTGAGACTTGTGGCTCAGATGCATTCCACATGCCTTAAAAACAACCAAATTCTAGCATGCTTCTGAGGGTGTTCATTTGGGTTGATCAAGGACCCAGTGATTCATGAAATTCTTAACATTTCCTCCAAACATTCCAATGGTGATATCTTGACAAAGGATTTGTTGGGTCAATGGGCGTTTATAGGGAACAATTCCATTTGTGGTCAGAGAGTGATGAGTGGATGCCTAAAAATAATATCTTTATCATGTTCATTGGATCATTACATGTTTTGGTGTCTCTTTCTATATTTAACCCTAAAACTATATGCATGCACTTGTGGTCTTTGAGGCCATAGCCAATTTTGTAATTTTTTTTAAAATTTGTTCTTATATTATTTGTTCTATATTAACAATATATTAAATATGATATACTATTTGATCCTTGTAATATCTTCAACAAAATTTATTTGATATCATTGATTACAAAATGTATGTATGTTATGTGAATTAATCCTTACAAATGTTATCAAAACCAGATTTTTCACTCAACTGGTAGACCCTGAAAACTAGAAAATGGTTGAAACTAGACACAATCTAGAAAAAAATTGGGAAAAAACTTGGATGGCCAAAAAAGACATTAATGTTCAAATTTTTATTAAAAATAATATATTCTGTGATATTCTTGTGAATTCAAACCTTTGTACATTTATGCAATTTTTTCTCACGTATATAGAAATTAGGGGTGCATAGTCCATATCTGAACCAAAATACATAAACATAGATATTTTAAATGAAGAGAGTGTAAATGACTTATAGGGTCAAAAAAATATCATCTTACAATGAATAAACACATATTATCAAAATCATTTCCTATATTGGGATCTTCATCATCAGTATCATCCTCTACAAGGTTTCTTTCTCTTGATTAAAAGGCAGTTCCATACCATCATACATAATATAATCTATTGGAAATGATGCAATCCTACCAATTTTGAAAAAAATTAAGTCAGTTGAATTTTGAATGGGATACAAAATTTTACTTTCTTCATATTTAGTCCAGTAAGGCTGGAACTGCTACAAAACACCCTAAAATAATTATTTGTAACGTTAAAAACTTAATTAAAAGGACATAAAATGTAAGTGAAAGGAGTGTCAACTTTGTTTCACTAATCAGTTTATAATTTTTCTAGTATTAATATCAAAAGCATATAAAGCTGTGTAAGGTCTTATACCTGAAAATTGCACAGAAGTCTATAAAACTATGTATGGGATTATCTATGAAAATTGCGCACAAGTATTATGAATGAAGAGATATTTTTTCACATCATGTAATATCATTTTCACCATTGCCCCTATTTTATACTAAATTAGATTGAATGGATGGTTTTGAACCCATTTGAACTGATGCCTCACCACTGAATTTCCTTAGTTTAACCACTTAACCACAATTAAGTAGATTATGAATAATTATATATACTATGCAAGTAACACTATAATTCATATTGATATGGCATTACAAACATTTGCATATTCTAAAACTTCTGTTTTAATATGGAGCTTGCACTTTGTATACAGGCTAACAAGATGACATAAATTGATTGATACTATTAGCAATTTAGGATTTTTAAGCCCTGAAAGACTTTCAAAATTCTATAGCATGTTGTAATTAACTAGGTTAATTGTCCAAATCTTGAATAATATTATATAATTTTTGGAAAAATTCAAAAAATCTTTCTATTTTATTATATTTTTTCTATTATCATTCTTTTTTTGGGTTGTTGCATAATAACTGGATATTTATATTATAATTGAGTGGAAATAATTCTTAAGAATATGTTCTTTCCCGTAAGGTATCATAAGTTAAAATCTAGAAGGGGTAGAGTATTTGTATGACTGTAGACTGTAGCGGTCAAATCGCTGCTTAGAAGTAGGTCCCTAGTTCCACAAACAAGGTGGTTTCATACACTAATTTTTTGTCTCGATTGGCCATGAAATCAAAATCAGATCATCATTATTATTATTTACCAATTCTTCCTTTTGAATTTGAGTCTACTTGATATTTTCTCCGAAGGAAAATATCGTAGGAAAAACCAAGGAATGCCTCTTGAGTCTCCACATTTGTCGATGACATTCGTTGTAAAATTCTAGTGTAGATTAATGCATCTCACTAAAGGGTATTTGAAATGGGAACCTACATTGTTTTAAATAAATTATTCCCTACATTTATTTAATATTATAGATCATTTTTGTGACATTATTTCATCAATAATATTTTAAATGTCCTTTCTATTACATAAATTTCATGATAATTGTTGCAACTTTCTAAGGGATATGTTATTTTGTGAATTCACATTTTGCTATAACAGTGAAATCACAACATAATGCCCAGAAAGACATCAACACAAAAAACACTCAAGGTGAAAATTAGACAGAATACATCTTAATAGAAAGGAAAGTCATCGATTGCCTTTCTTAACTTTTGAGATTACGTATCAAGTATATTGTTGTCCCCTCATTCCTCCTTTAGTTTATTTTACATATCTCATTTTTGTGAATCTTTCTATGGTGTCCCTTCTCGTAGGTATCATCCATTATAAATTCCTCATTTTTCATCTCCTTGTCAATTTAAAATTAGTTAGTATCATTTGAATTTACACTTCTCACCATGGCACTTACACATATTTCATTTTAATATGTCTGTTGTTGTCAAAATGTGTATATATTGAGAACTTCACATGTTAGATATTGAATTTAATCTCAAACTGCTCCCTGTTAGACATCTAATGTGGTCAAATCATATTTCTAATGATATGATCAATCCCTGGCTGAAATATATGGATCTCCTCTAGTCTATTTTGGTTATTCCTATATGATGTGAATCAGGCCTCACCCCAATACAAAGTGTCCCATTTATAATAAGTTGGTCAGTCTTATTGTTGTGAGGATGCACTAGTGAACTCTTAACCTACTGGCTGGGGGTTAATTACAATTGACTGAAGTGATTACTACTAAATTCAAATCCATCGATTTCTTATGCCATTAATTTCTATCTTATTTTGAAGTGATAACTCATTTCTTCTAGTAAAGTTCCCCACAATAAATTTAATGTCTTCTTAAAATCACATGTAGTGCTCTTCTTGTGTTTGATGACCATCACTATGTTTTTAATGGTCCAAGGTGTTGATTAACTCCAAAAAATTTATTGATATTTTTATAATGTTTGTAAATTTTATTGTTGTTTGATTTACACTAACCATGGATGATTGAGAGAAATTGGTTGTATTTCTATCTAATTTTTCTCACATTTTTGTACAAAAGTAATTACTTATCTAAATATTTCATAGATGTACTGCCACATTATTTTACTCTCTGACAGTTAGGGAATATATTTTAATATTTTATATTTATGCCATCCCCCGAAATTTAGTGGTATGTGGCTTTTACTAAAACTTGTCTCCCTTCGGTCGCCCAAAAGTATCACAAGATTCAGAAAATTTTCTAGTTATTGTGTTTTTCCAGAAAATAATTTTAGATACATAGAAAAGGGTAAGTATTGGTTCTGAAAAATTTCCTACATTCTTAACAAACTTATTTTCTGCATTCTTATTTATAATAAATGGAAATAACCAAAGAACTGTGAAAGGTAAGCTAGGATACCATCTTGGTACCTTATTACATCAATTTTTTTTATCGACATGCATGTCTTGTTTCCATAATACTTTTAACTTTGTATTTATATTATCAGGCCTCTTTGTGGTTTGATCTCGTTAGAGATATAGAGATACAAGTAATCAAAGGTCTACTCCCTATATTCATTTTTTATATGGAATTTACCTTCCTTGCAAGATTTTGAATCTTTATAACTAATTTATAAAGCCCATTTTCATCCTTTATACATCATTGGATTTATACATTAATTTTTGGAGGATTTGAAAGATTTACATTGAATATATATGTATATTCATGGAGCCCATGTGAGAATTGTGCATTGGATTTTGTGTTGGCTCCATTATGGTTAGTATCTTTGTTGAATTTCCTAATATATATGATTTTAATACTTAATCAACATAGTAGTCATAATTCCTATTTTCATCAATTTTTTGTTATAACTTTATACAAATTTAAAGTTCTTCAATGATTTCTTTAATCTGAAAACTTGTGTTAGAGGATCCATAGAGCATGGGGACTCTGCATTTTTACTTTGGTTAGCACCAAGTTTAAACAATTTCCTTTGATGTTACTTTTTAGCTGGTTGAGTGTACTAACCATGTGAAATTTTCTTCCTTGTTCTAAAAAAATTATGTCTTGTATCTATTAGATGTTTTTTTGTGCCAATTGAGCCAATGAAACTTACAAGCCTTTACCGAGTTTTATATTTTAATTAAACTTTTAGAACTTAGAATTTATGATTTTTCAAGCTCTAACTGTTTCAAGTGTGCTAGCTCAATCTAAGAGAACCTTATTTACAAGCAGGTGGTTGGTGGTTCTATTCGATCATGACCTAATATTCTAAAGGAATAGTGATGATCACTATATATCTCTATATATGTATCCATAATGAGGGTTGTTAAAGGGTCTTCATCCAAAGTTATTTTTTTTATATATGAAATGGTGATGGTTAATGAACATCACCATATATATGCATCAATAGTGAGGGTCATGTAAGGTCCATCACCATAAATCATTATTGTTCATATCAAATGACGATGGTCACTATCCATCATTATAATCATTATTCATGATCTAACTTTAATGTCACCACAAGAATTATACTTTTGGAGATGTGGCCTTCAGTGATGAATGCTATTCTGACCATCACAAATGAGCTTATGGTGACATTTTTTGACCCTCACCAAAATATGAAAATGTGACAGTCAACAAATGTTGCCATATATATGAATCAATACTGAGGGCCATGAAAGGTACCTCACCATAAATCATTGTTGTTGACATGAAATGGTGACGATCAGTATCCATCATTATAATCATTGTTCATGACAAACCTTGAATTTCATGACAAATCCCATACTTTTGGCGACACCATATTTAGCGACGTTCAGGTTTTAGTGAAGGAAACCATTTTCACTGTAACCAATGAGCTTATGGTGACATTTTTCGACTCACCAATGAAATTTTTTATTTTAGTCTATATTGACCTTGACCAAGTATACTTTGAGAAAAAAATAGACAAAAATGAATTATCTTACACTGAAATACACCCAATAGAGGAATTCAAATGCAAAGGCATTGGACCCGAGGTATAAAATGAGTTGCTACAAATAGTTTGGAAATTACTGTGAATCCTATGTAAGTAATATGGAAGAAAAAGTAGGAAGTTTCTATTATACAATAGATCATATACATGAAATTGGATATAGTTGTGAATAAAGGACTGAAAATAAACTACGAACAATACCGTGATTTATATTAAAGTTACCAACATTATTTTCATGCATGTTGCTAGAGGTTATGGTTGGAAGAGAACTACAGGAAGAAAGTGCTTAGGAGGAGTACACACGTACTGGAAAAGGAAGCATTTTCCTTTCTACTAGAAGAATTGCAAGAAAATTAAAAAGGGATATCATTATTAAATTACTGACAAAAAATAAAAAAAAATTGTTGCATTTCCCACTAATACTAAACAATCTTGATGTTTTGATTATAAAAAAAATTAATTGATAGAATATCACACCATTGATTGGAACAAGTGTTACAGGTAGTGTTCGAAGGAAATGTGTTGGTTGAACTCCTTTGTATCCTAGGTCTGGAAATGATCTAACCCAGTTGGAGGACAAAAGAAACATTATATTTCTGAAGAAGCTACTTAGAAGTGAGAATGGAAATTGCAGAATGCTCGTCCAACAATTGGTTCAAGAGAGATTACTGAAAAATGAACACTGAGGACAGTGTAAATAAAAGGGTAGGAGAATTTAATACCCCTTCATTGTAGTAATATTGTTTTGGTTAGACTGAGGCATGTTAGAAAGAATGACAGAAAAACTATGAAAATATTGAAATAATTATGTAAATGAATATGTATTGATAAATAGAATAATGGAATGAGGGTACTTTGGTATGAGACACCTAGAAATGAGAGACTTTCCAATATATATATATATATATATATATATATATATATATCATTGGTAAATTAGATTTGGATAATCATTTCATGATAATAATTCTAGAATGGAATTCTAGATGAGCTTAATGGATGGGAGATACAAATCCATTAAGTTTCTTATCTCCAGAAAGATGCTAAGCTTAGAAATGCATAAAAGAACCGATGGAGAGAAATGTGGGCTTTTATGAAAAACCTTAGGCATGTGGGTAAAAATATCCACAAAAAAATATGCTACTAAAGAAAACATGATCATGAAAGAAAGGTATTAAATAATTCTCGAAGGAATCAACCAACATAGGAATTTGATTTTGGAGAAATTACTCTAAGATAGGGTATGACCTGGAGGAAATGAGTTCTAGGTTGGGTGGAGATGTTCAATTCCCAAGTGGCTCTCTCTATACGATTCTGGATTGTTAAATTGTGTTATGTCATTTCATTTCATTCGATTCTAATTATTGGTATGAAATTGTATTAATTATTACATGATTAGAATATATGTATTCTTATCATGGATAAGAAGAAAATTAGATATAAAATGTAGTAGTAAATCAGAATAAAAAATGATATCAAGTTAATGGTTATAATAATTAATTAAAAATGTGTGTATGGGCATTTCAGCATACTTATCATCAAGCATTGGAACATATGTTACTTTTTGTCTTATATGATTTTAAAATTAAGATGTATGAGAATGCATGTGAATGATAGTATTTCATTGGGGATCCAATTAATGCATATATTCTTCATGTAAATCTTATAATAATAGAGAACTAAAAATACATCTATATGGTATGAATATGAAGAGAAATGTATTTTATAACCCGTAGGCATTCTATTAAGGATTCTTTATATTTTTCTAGCTTATTATATAAGCAATGAATGAATCAATGGTTAAGATAAAGGTACAAATTAATGATTAATTATGATTCCTTGTACTAAGCATAAAAGTGAAACATTTTCTATCTTTAATTCGAATTCAACATTCATATGTTATTACTGTGAATGGGTGGAGTACCATTGGAAAAACCAGATGTAAACATATTTAATGTAAGTTGAGTTAAGAGTATGTATTTTCGAATAGAGTGATACATGGGTACAATAGTAATTAGTTCTTTTGAGGATAGTTGTGATAAAGGTGTGCATTTACACAAGAGAAAACAACATGTGAGATCAAGGGAATATGTTGTGATTTCTAGGATAAATTCTAGAACTAGGAATTTTACATTAATATCATCAAGAGAGAGTAGACTAAATAATATTAAGGCTGTTATAGTAAATTATTAGCTAAGACACCGAAGACTATTGATTATTTTAAGGAAACCAAGAGAATGTACAATAATGGTCATGCACGCTAGAACAATTAACAACAATTTAATATAAGGAATATCTCGGATCTTCGCTTCTCGATTAAAAAAATAAAAATCTATCGCTATTTTCATCATGTACAATGAGGAAGGTGAATTTAGTGTCATTGAGGTTTTTGTATATATATATATATATATATATATATATATATATTAGACTGCAAACATTTTCATCACCTAAATCTGCTGATCAATAGATAACCTACTACTAATAGGTGAACCACTAGAATCTGCCCTATATCATAAAACAACTTATTGAAATTATTTGAAATAGTTGAATGATGGGTAAATTACGAGTTTACAGATTACCAAATGAAAGGAGTAGATTTTTTGACTGAATGTACACCTCACTAGAGAACATAGTTTATAAACAGAAAATTACTGTAGTAACTAGGGTAATGATAAGCATAACCACGTAAGAGCGGAAATGAAGTTATGGTATTATATAAGGTATCAAGAATAAAAAAATGACACATTTACCAAGTGGTATAAATATGAATCTAGTAAGGACTCCTAACCTTCAACACTACATTAATAAAACTAATTTGACAGGAAACATGGAATACATAATTTAATCGAGATATTATTTAAATATATAGGAAAAATTAAAGTCATATTACCGTACGACATATATGATTTCATTGAACCTACGTTAAACTAATATAAAAAATTATATTTATATTCAACCATATACAATGGAAATTATAAATTTTAGGGATTAAAATTGTGACATCTCTCATTTCGCAAAAAAAAAAATAATAATAGTAATAACGATAGCTTACTCTTGTGACTACGGTTATAATTCATCGCAGTGTGACGTATCTCTATTATTAGTAATCTACCATGTCACTATTTATTGGTTCTCAGGTTGTGGCAGTATTTATTTTTGCCAACTTTTCAATTTTCTCCTTCCTCTTAATATAACACTTCTTTTCCTATTGAATATGGAAATGATATATATATTATTAATTACTTACATTCTTATCCGTTAACACATTACTTCTTTTTCCGCCAAAATTCTAATATCAAATCAAAATACCTGTGTTAGTTCACATTGCATATATCACATTTAAACCTTTGATCAAAACCATTAGGTGACTAAGATATACCTTTTTCATTGACAAGGTATTACCATATCTTCCATTATATGCATGTGACTACATCTAACTATACTACTTAATACATATATGTGTATACCCACCTTAACAGGCGGATCATTTATTTTAAATACCACTATGATTATCATCTTAGTTTAACTTTATAACTAGGATATGATGTATGAGTTCGATATGAATTCAAAACTATTTTAAATGAATTATGATAATATATATCATAAATTCCTATTCTCCTTGGCATTCTATACCATGAGACTTAGGAATTTTAAGCTTGACTCTTCGTGAAACGTTCAACCCTATTATATGTGTCATTTTTTTAAATCTATACACACTCTTAATCAACATTCTCACCTATACATATTACTAACCTATACACGACTTCTATAAATTCAAGTTAATTATATCTACCACCATGGATTTTGGTTCTCCAACATGGCATAGAGGTGATCTGTTTGTCACCATACATTGACTCATGTAAAATTTATTTTATTCAACACAGTTTCCAATAATTATAACATTTAATATATTGTTAGACTTTACTGTGAGTCCGATATTTGATACAGGTTTACTGATTTGATTTTTAAGAATGGGTACAACTTCATATACGTTGGTTACTAGGATCTCTGCATGTTAGGTACCTTAACGTAACACCCCAAGTTGCTATGTTTTGAATTTGATAATTGGATAATTCCAAAGGGGAAGTGGACCCCAATGGAGAATTACTAGGTGGATTTATTTATTTATTTACAAGAAATAAATAAATAAATAAATGGACGATTTATGTGTGTGTAATGTCTATATATTGAGAATGGAGATCTAAAACCTAGATCCATGAGGATATGGATAAGGTAAGACTTTGCCAAACCTTCCAAAAATCCTTGGAAGGAATATTAACAAAAATAGATTTGGAGATAAATGTCTAATTTCCCCAATGAAGAGGAAAGAAAAGTTGGAAAAGAAGAAAAGACAGCTTTAAAGTACCTCAATGAAGGAAAGCCTAGGCAAAACAGGAAGAAATCATCCTGAAATTTCTGGACGTAGAAATTGGAAACAGGTTGGGGAAAGAACAACTTAAATAAGCTACTCCACGATATACAAAGGGTTATGTTTCACTGGGAGCTCAGATCTCAGCTCGGGGGAGAGTTGTGGAGAGAGAACTCTATGGTTGGGTGGAACTAGTGAGAGAAGTTGGTATGCACGCATAAGTAGAAAATTAATGGCTAATGGTGATTGTAAGTATGTATTAAATAATATCTATTTTGTAAATTGTTAGAATATATATATATATATATATATATATATATATATATGAGATTATTAGAAGTGAACTTTGTAGAGGTTATATTAAATTGATGTATATTGGGTAAGATGATTTGAATAGGTCCATATATTTAACACACTTTATTTCAGTTGAACTACTGAAATATTAATGGTTGTATGGACAAAGTTGGGTTTTGTTCCAACACCCAAAATGTCTAAGTCTGACTACAGACTTAAATCTAGGGTTAGGATTATAAACTGAAAATCCTTTTATGTTATTTAAACTGTTATACGAGTTTGATGCAAAATTTAACTCTTAAAAATGAAACTACAAGAAACCATAACTTCATCATGTTTAGTATAAAAAAAATCTGATGTGTACTATCATAAATTGAGAAGTAAGATTCGTGTCACTATTACCAAAGAATAGATTTCATGTGTTAGTATTCTATACTAAGAAATAAAAATGTAGAGATGATGATGTAGGAAACTTTATACAGTATAGAAAACATACAAAGTATTATGTTAAAAGCGGAATAGAAATTCAGAAATAATGGATTGAGAGACAGTTTATGTATCAAAAGTAATCTACTATTTTTTTTAGACAGAGGTCTGAAGAAAAAGCTAGAAAATAGTTAAGGTTCCTGTTTCGCACAACATATGAGGTAACTAAACATAAGCTAATTGTATAAAAAAACTAACATTCCTTAAGAATAGCTAGAAATAAATAGATCTGCAGTAAGGTTTTGAGCTAGGGAAGTGATGTATATTTCTGTACTAAATAAGATTTCAATTACTCAGAATGGAATACTAGTAAAATAATGAAATTAATTACTAGGACAACATATTTAACTACGGAACAATGTTAACAATAATAGAAATGTAAAAAGGTTAGTTGTAACAGACCTTATAAACTTTATGATGGTAACTATACTGTGGGTGTAGAAATATTGGTTCAATAAATTATGAAACATGACAGATTAGATCAATTTAGGTGTAAATTCTGCTACTGTTAGAAAAATAAGTTAGAACCTGAAAAATTTCTGAAAACAAATTTCTGGTATACGTAAGTAAGCAGATAATGCTATCTCGTGTGTAAGATACAGAAATAAAATGGATATGAACAATTATATGTATATTGATGTCCTTACCTATATTGCAGTTATGGTATAATTTATACTTGGTTTATATATAAGATATAACAGCAAAGAAAGGAAATATGATAAAATTTCCTGCCTACATGAAACCACCATTATTGCTGAATATAATTCAATCAGAAGATAACAAGCCTTCTAAAGGCTATGGAGAATGATTGATTTATAGATGAATGTAAATAGAACATAAGCACTTATACTTTAGAAAGGTGAAAGTAGTAAGAAAAAGGCCATTTTAGATAATACCAATTATGTAATATTAAAGACAGTAAATATGGTATTTCTCACAATGAGAATAAATAATGTAACATTTTTTTTCAAAGATAATTATTGCCCTCACAAATTTAAACCACTCAGTAGAGTGTGTGTTCTTTGAAGATCTTGATTTAACAACAAATGGAAGTATTACAGTGCAGTGAAATACTTTTAAAGTAAAGTTTTATAATGTTCAATTACAATGCCTTCCATACTAGGAGAAATGATAACCAGTAGAGTCATCGTTCTAGGAAAGGGAATTAACCAAGAAGGGTGACTTTTATATAAAATTCCATAACCAGGTTCTTAAATGGGTTCGTAAGATGACAACCAACCTGTATGGATAGAATAGGAATAATTTAATATAAACGAAAACTCCAAACAAGATTTGTTGCACAAACAAAAAATTCGATGGGTAGTTTATATCCGGGTTCTATGGATACCTGCACAAAGAAAAGAGATTTAGTTAAATAAGTACCCAAAATGACTATTAGGGTACCCAAAATCAATATTAAAGTCTAAAAGTGAAAAATTGTTTCATACCTGAATGGCCTACACTTTTGTACTACATTGGGAAATCTGGAGATGCGCAAACCATGAATTAGTTCCAAATTGGTAATAGTAAGGGGAAGTTATCATGCTGCAAAAATAATAATTTGGAGAAATATTTTGAAACAACAGCCAAGAATTGAAAATGAATAGTGGTCAAAACAATGAAGTTCTCCCATGCGTAAAGGAGGTATTATGAAGATGTAGATATATATATTAAAAGGCATAAACATGATAAGCATAGAGGAAACAACATAATAGGCCTTACTCTCGAATTCGTATGCCTTGGACTGCAAATTTCAGGTTGAGAGAATCCCTGAAGCATCCAAGTCCTATAAATAAGACTCATCTCTACCTCATGTAGTGTTTAAGATGTGCACTATAACCACATAAGAAACAAAATTAAGAAAATTTGTGGCCTGACGATACAATAAAAGTAACACAGGAGAATGTCCGAGTAATAGTACTTAAATCGTAAAATTTCACATAGTAGAGTCTAACGATACTTACTAACAAATGAATACACTGTAGGCAGCTCATGAAGGTTGGACAGTTATCTCTGAGTTGGAGTAGCTCATACTGCAGAGCATCAGCTTAATGCTAGCAAGGGTTATATTTACAAAATGTAGTTCTCAACTGAAGCACAAAGAGTAAACCATGCCGTGAATTTCACTTTTTAACTCTACAAAATTCATAAAACCCTAATTATCCTCCACCCTATAGGTGTCAAAGGATTAAGTTGTGCATTCGGATCAAAGGAATGGGACGTCAAAGTAGGAGCCACCACATGATATGGTATCAGAGGCTTTACACCTGTGGCAGCAGGAGTTAACTTACCAGACGAAAACGTAATGGATACATCTCCCTAAGAAGTTACGGGGCTCAAGAAGTAAGTTCATGAGCTAGCCTCATTAATACATCCCCAAAATATGAAGGATGGTAGGTGGAACTTAATTCCATTAAGTCAATGAGAGATAACAATATGATGTTAAAATGGTACATCCAATTTTATTTTCTAGGATACTTATTGTAACATAAATTGAATACGTCAAATGAAAACCATAATGCAACAAAAGATAATACAAGAAGTATGAAAAGAAGTACATTAAATGAAAAGTGGCTCATATATCATATATGGTATATGTTTAGAAGGAACATAACAATAAGTATTTCAAAACCTTTATTCCCATTTAAAAACCATATGACATGGATTAATAAAAAAAGAAGAAATAAAACTCGAAAACCTTAATGTTAAAATATGCACCATCACCAAAGTTAAGATGTGGGACATATTAGCTACCTTTACATTTGTGTAGAGTGATGAATTTCATATCTAAAGAAACCCTTGATGAGGTATGGATTCTATAAAAGAACTTAGGTTGTAAGAAAAATTATATAAATATATATATATAGTAGGCATATAGGCCTCACAAATATATATTCCTATATATATTACTAAAGGTAATATATAATGGAATAAGGAAAATAAATAATACCAAGATGATATAAAGTTATAAGAGAGTTGAACAGAAATTAAGGGTCTAAATTAAAGAAGGTGAATTATATATATATGGGTAGTGGGGAAACTTTATCTGTATATAATGAGCTAATTACTGCTAAAAGAAGAAATCAAAAAAATGAGGTAGATGAGAAGATGGTTAAATTTACTGGCAGTAGTAGTGAACTAAATATTTAAACTCAAGAAGGATAATAAATTGTTTGAGTAAGGTTGTCAGAGTTTTGTCAGTGTCTAACGATGATTTAAATCTAGAAATAGAATATCATAAATTTAAGATGAATACTATAAAAATAAATAAATAAATAAACAAAAAAATAATTGGAAGTGAGAGGCATTAGAAATGGTATTAGAGCATTAGCTAAAAACACTGGGAAAATTATGTGGTCACACAGAAAATATATGCTGCTTTAAAAATTTATGAATTTTAAATTTCGCTAATGTTATTTACTGTACAGAAAATAGTACTGAAGAATACAACTGCTAATCATGACCGATGGGGACAAGCTATATGTAGATCTGGGGGGTGGAGAAAACACACTAGATCCAAATGCACCATTGATGGCCATGTTGCATAGCATGCAACGAGAAATGGCACCACTTCAAAGCCACAAGGAAAGGCTATCTTTAGCCAATTACAGAACAGCCAAGAAGGTGAAGGTTCCGGAAGGAAGAGAAAAGGAATGGTCAATTTCTCAGAAAATTTTGAGGGATATGACACCTTTAGACAACGGTATAGACAAAGGAAGGAATTATAGGGTGAATTTCGAAAGATAAAAACCTCCCTCCTATGATGGAGAAGAAGAAGAAGATGTTGAGACATGGCTTATGAATATAATAAAGTACTTTCAAGTTTACAAATATGAAAGTAACTTAAGAGCCAGGTTGACTATTTATCAGTTGCAAGGTAAGGCTACTTTGTGGTGGGAGGAAACAAAGATGGTTCATGCCATTGATGAGAAAGTGGTGACTTGGGAGGACTTTGAAGTTAAGATTAAAAATCGATAATTTCATGAACTCAGATTTGGACAGCTCACGATTGATGAGTTGTAACCAAGTTCACAAATATGCTACAATTTTAGTAGATGCAGGTGTATTTTTAAAATATATCAGTCCTCAAAGGATAGGAAAATGCAACTAAAAGTTGAAGAAACTTAAGCATTCTGGACTAGTGCAGTTAGCCACTAGTACAAACGAGAAGTAACTTCTAAGATACCCTAAACATCCATAAATATCAATGGATACCAAACAGTATTAAATTTAAATATTCTGCCATTAGGGTCGCATGATGTACTTACAAGAATAAACTGGGTAGAAAAACAAAAGGCTATGATTAATTGGTTAGACAAGAACTTACATGGCATTGATAATGAGGAAAAGCCTGTAGTAATCGAAGGAAAGCTGAAAACTATATCTATGAGACAAATTTTAGCCTTCAATTAAATAGAATTACTATAAACAATTATCAGGATATTATCTATATATAGAAGAGTAGGGATAGCAAGTTGAATAAAATCTGGTGGACGTATCACCTTGTGATAAGGGAATTTAAAGATGCTTTCCCGAATGAAATTCCTCATCTGCCTAAGAGAAATATCAAAATTTCCAATTGATTTAGTGCCGGAAGAAACTCCAGTTCTAAAACCCCATACAGAATGAGCGTGAATTAATGGAGAAAAAAAGTTCATATATAATAGTTTTTGGATAGAGATTACAGTAGACCGAGTATATTTCCCTGGGTAGCAACAGTGCTAGTTGTGAAAAAGAAAGATGGTACTTTCCATATGTGTATTGATTATCGTCAATTAAACAAACTCACAATCTAAAACAGATATTTGTTGCCTAGGATAGATGACCTCTTTGACCGAGATAGAAGGGGAACAGTGTTTTTCTAAATATTGATTTAAGGGCTGGTTACCATTAGTTAAGATTAATGACAAAGATATCAGTAAGATTGCATATAAAACATGGTATGGGCACTATGAATTCTAAGTACTATCATTTTGGTTGACTAATGCACCCACCACTTTTATATGTTTAATGAATAGTGTTTTTAATAAATACTTAGATAAGTTGTGCTAGTATTTACTGACCACATTTTAATCTATTCAAAAAGTGAAGCAGAGCACGAAGAACACCTTAGAGTTGTTTTGCAAACTCTCAAAGAAAATCAGTTTTATGCTAAGATAGTAAATGTGAGTTGTCAAGGATAAAGCTCAGCACTTAAAGCATATAGTTTCAAAACAAAGGTTGGTTGTAGATCTTGAAAAGATAAAATTAATTAGAGAATGGCATGTACCTGTTGATGTATCAGTGGTAAGATTCCCTAGGGAAATTACAGCATACTACAAGAGGTTTTTAGAGAGATTTTCTGCCTTAACCTACCCCATTATTTTCCTTGCAGAGGAAAGGGGTAAAATTTGAATGAACTGAAAAATGTGAAAATAGCTTTGAATAATTAACTGAAACTTACTACAACACATGTTCTAAAGATTTTTTATCCAAATCAGGAGTTGTATAACTTATGAATCTAGAAAAATTAAGAAACCTGAACATAATTACAGTTTTTATGATCTTGAGTTAGTGGCGGTAATCTATGCTTTTAATATGTAGATACACTACCTTTTAAGAAAAAAAAATTGTGCTGATGGCAGATCACATCAGGCTAAAATATTTTTTTTAACAAAATATAAATTCTAGGCCAGTTGGGTGGCTGTCTTTCTTGAGTAAATTTGACATGAAAATAAAACACATTAGAGGGAAAGAAAACAAGATTTCAAATGCCTTAAGCAGAACTGCTTGAAAAAGTATAAGTAATATTGGAGGTAGTGTGAACTTTAACTTCAATGGAATGGTTAAAAAGGTAGTGAATAAAGACCAAAACTATGAAAAACTTCAGACTCAATTGTTCGAAAAAAAAATTGTAGCAAGTTACTTGGATAGGTACATTGAATGTCAATAGGTAATAGTGGAAAATCATCATCCAGCTAGGTGGCTAAACCCTTTACCTATTTCAGAATGGAAATGGGAAACTGTTCCATGAACCTTATGACTGTTTTATTAAGAATCAAATACCAGCATGACTCTGTGATGATTATAGTGGATACTTTGATGGAAGATGCTCATTTTATACCTGTGTAGTTCACCTTTTGTACAACCCAAGTAACAAATGTGGATATAAAAGAGATTCTAAGGCTACAAGGGGTTCCTAAAATGATAATTTCCAAAAAAGACACAAAATTTACTGCAAACTTTTTGGAGAAGCTTGTGTTAGTATGGTCTACCACCCCCAAACTGATGGTGAAACTGAAAGGAGAAAAAAAACCAAATTTTGGAGGATAGGCTAAGGAAGTATGTTGTGGATAGGCTACTTAGTAGAATTTTCTTATAACAACAGCTACCAAACTTCCATAAAGGTGGGTCTGTGTGAAGCACGGTATTGCAGATAGGGCCACACTCCCTTAAATTGGAGTCAACCTGAAGATAAACAGGTACTTGGCCCAGAAGATTTGCAAGAAATGGAAAAAAGTATAAAATAGATTAAGAAAAATATCAAGACAGCTCATGACAGATAGAAAAATAATGCAGACAAAAAGGAAAGTTCACCGAGAATTCAGTGTGGGCGATCGTGTATACCTGAGGATTAAGTCTAAGAAGAGCACCGTTCACACTAGAAATTGTGAAAAATTAACTCTACAAGAGTGTGGACTATTTTAAGTGTTGGAAAGAGTGGAACCAGTGACCTACGAATTGGATTTACCCATTCATAGTAATATTTATGACGTGTTTCATGTTTCTTTATTGAAAAAAATATGTACATGATTCTGCTCACGTTGTTGACTGAAATGTGATTCAGGTGAAATTAGAAAGGGAATTCCTTCCAGAACCACCTAAAATCTTGGAGTGGAACGAAATTAAATTTTGGAACTGGACAGTAGACCGAATAAAAGTGTAGTGAAGAAACTTTACACGCGAAGAGGCTACCTGGAAATGAGAAACTGAGATGATGGAAAAATATTCAAGATTGTATACATAGTTAATTGTTTAAGTTATTTTGTCAACACCGAGGATGGTGTTTGTTTTTAGAGGGGGAATATGTAACACCACAAGTTGCTATGTTTTGAATTTGACGATTGGATAATTCCAAAGGGGAAGTGGACACCAATGGAGATTACTGGGTGGATTTATTTATTTATTTATAAAAAATAAATAAATAAATGGACTAGTTATGTGTGTGTAATGACTATATTTAGAATGGAGATATAAAACATAGATCCGTGAGGATATGGATAAGGTAAGGCTTTCCCAAACCTTCCAAAAATCGTTGGAAGGAATATTAACAAAATTAGATTTGGAGATAAATATCTAATTTCCCCAATGAAGAGGAAATTAATTGGGAAGAGGAAGACAAAGATGGAAAAGTAGAAAAGACAACTTTAAAGTACCTCAATGAGGGAAATCCTAGGCAAAATAAGAGGAAAGCATCCTGAAATTTCTCGACGCAGAAATTGGAAACAGCCTAGCGAAAGCACATCTTAAATAAGCTTCCCGAGGATTAAAAAAGGGTTGTCTATCACTGGGAGCTAATATCTCATCTCGGGGGAGAGTTATGGTGAGAGAACTCTATGGTTGGGATGAACTAGTTAGAGAAGTTGTTATGCACGTATAACTAGAACATTTATGGTTAATGGTGATTGTAAATATGTATTAAAGAATATCTATTTTATAATTTGTTAGAATATATATTTATATATATGAGATTATTAGAAGTGAACTTTGTGGAGGTTATATTAAATTGATGTATATTGGGTAAGATGATTTGAATAGGTCCATATATTTAACAGACTTTATTTCAGCTGAACTACTGAAATCTGCATGGTTGTATGGACAAAGCTAGGTTTTGTTCCAACACCTAGAATGTTTAAGTCTAACTAAAGACTTAAATCTAGGGTTAGGATTATAAACTGAGAATCCTTTTATGTTATTTAAACTGTTATACAAGTCTGATGAGAGATTTAACTCTTAAAAATGAAACTACCATAAACCATAACCTCATCATGTTTAGTATAAAAAAAATATGATGTGTACTATCATAAAATGAGAAGTAAGATTTTTGTCACTATTACCAAAGAATAGATTTCATGAGTTAGTATTTTGTACTAAGAAATAAAAACATAGAGATGATGATGTAGGAAACTTTATACAGTATAAAAAACATACAAAGTGTTTTGTTAAAAGCAGAATAGAAATTCAGAAATAATGGATTGAGAGACAGTTAATGTATCAAAAGTAATATACTATTTTTTTTAGACATAGGTCTAAAGAAAAAGCTAGAAAATAGTTAAGGTTCATGTTTCGCACAACATATGAGGTAACTAAACATAAGCTAACTGTATAAACAAAACTAACATTCCTTAAGAATAGCTAGAAATAATTAGATCTACAATAAGATTTTGAGCTAGGGAAGTGATGTATATTTCTGTACTAAATAAGATTTCAATTACTCAGAATGGAATACTAGTAAAATAATGAAATTAACTACTAGGACAACATATTTAACTACGAAACAATGTTAACAATAACAGAAATGTACAAAGCTTAGCTGTAACATACCTTATAAACTTTATGATGATAACTATATGGTGGGTGTAGAAATATGGGTTCAGTAAATTATGAAACATGACAGATTAGATCAATTTAGGTATAAATTCTGCTAATGTTAGAAAAATAAGTTAGAACCTAAAAAAGTTCTGAAAAAAAAATTCTGGTAAACGTAAGTAATCAGATAATGATATATCGTGTGTAAGATATAGAAATAGAATGGATATGAACAATTATATGTATATTGATGTCCTTAGTATATTGCAGTTCTGGTATAATTTATACCTTCTTTATATATAGGATATAACAGCAAAGAAAGGAAATATAATAAACTTTCCAGCCTACATGAAACCAACGTTATTGTTGAATATATATATGTTTATTATAGAAAATAAATCAATCAAAAGATAACAAGCCTTCTACAGGCTATTGAGAATGATTGATTTATAGATGAATGTAAAAAGAACATAAGCACTTATACTTTAGAAAGGTGAAAGCAGTACGAAAAAGGCCATTTCACATAATACCAATTATCTAATATTAAAGACAGTAAATATGGTATTTCTCACAGTGAGAATAAATAATGTAACTGGTTTTTTTCAAAGATAATTATTTCCCTTTTAAACCACTCAATAGAGTATGCATTCTTCGAAGATCTTGATTTAATAGTAAATGGAAGTATTACAGTGCAGTGCAATACTTTTAAAGTAAAGCTTTATAATGTTCAATTACAATTCCTTCCATACTGGGAGAAACAATAACCAGTAGGGTCATCGTTCCAAGAAAGGGAATTAACCAAGAAGGGCAACTTTTATATAAAATTCCATAACCAGGTTCATAAATGGGTTCGTAAGATGACAACCGGCCTGTATGGATAGAATAGGAATCTTTTAATATAAAAAAAAAACTCCAAACAAGATTTTTTGCACAAACAAACAAATTTGATGGGTAGCTTATATCTAGGTTCTATGGCTACCTGCACAAAAAAAAGAGAGTTAGTTAAATAAGTACCCAAAATGAATATTAGGGTACCCAAAATGACTATTAAAGTGCAAAAGGGAAAAATTGCACTTTAATGGTATGCACTTCTGTACTCCAATAGGAAATTTGGAGATGCACAAACCATGAATTAGTTCCAAATTGGTAATAGTAATGGAAAGTTATCATGTTGCAAAAATAATAATTTGGAGAAATATTATGAAACAATAGCCAAGAATCGAAAATGAATAGCGGTCAAAACAGTGAGGTTCTCTCATGTGTAAAGGACGTATTATATATATATATATATATATATATATATATATATATATATATATATATATATATATATATATATTAAAAGGCATAAACATGATAAGGATAGAGGAAACGACATAATAGGCCTTACTCTTGAATTCCTATGCTTGGGACTGCGAAATTTAGGTTGAGAGAATCCCTGAAGCATCCAAGTCCTACGAATAAGACTCATATTTGCCTCATGTAGTGTTGAATATGTGCATTGTAACCACATAAGAAACAAAATTAAGACAATTTGTGACCTGACAATATAATAAAAGTAACATAGAAGAATTTCTGAGTAATAGTACTTAAATCATAAAATTTCACATAGCAAAGTATAACGATACTTACTAACAAATGGATACCCTGTAAGAAACTCATGAAAGTGGGATAGCTATCTCTGAGTTGGAGTAGCCCATATTGCAGAGCATTGGCTTAACGCTAGCGGGGGTTTTATTTACAAAATATAGTTCTTGATTGAAGCACAAAGAGTAAACCATGCCGTGAATTTCACTTTTTAACTATGCAAAATTCGTAAAACCCTAATGGTCCTCCACCCTACAGGTGTCAAAGGATTAAGATGTGCATTCGGATCAAAGGAATGAGATGTCAAAGTAGGAGCCACCACATGATATGGTACCAAAGGCTTTACACCTATGACAGCAGGAGTTTAGTTACCAGATGGAAACATAATGGATACGTCTCCCTAAGAAGTTACAGGGCCCAAGAAGTCAGTTCATGAGTTGGCCTCATTAATACATTCCCAAAATATGAAGGATGGTAGGTGGAACTTAATTCCATTAAGTCAATGAGAGATAACGATGTCACGTTAAAATGGTACATCTGATTTTATTTGCCAGGATATCTATTGTAACATGAATTGAATACGTCAAATGAAAACCATAATGCAACAAAAGATAACACAAGAAGTATGAAAAAAAGTACATTAAATGAAAAGGGGATCATATATCATATATGGTATATGTGTAGAAGGAACATAACATTAAGTCTTTCGAAACCTTTATTCCCATTTAAAAACCATATGACGTGGCTTACTAAAAAAAAGACATAAAACTCGAAAACCTTAATGTTAAAATATGCACCATCATCAAAGTTAAGATGTGGGACATATTAGCTACCTTTACATTTGTGTAGAGTGATGAATTTCATATCTAAAGAAACCCTTGATGAGGTATGGATTCTATAAAAGAGCTTGGGTTGTAAGAAAAATCATATAAATATATATAGTAGGTAGATAGGCCTCACAAATATATATTCCTATATATTACTAAACGTAATATATAATGGAATAAGGAAAATAAATAATACCAAGATGATATAAAGGTATAAGAGAGTTGAACAGAAATTAAGGTTCTAAATTAAAGAAGGTGAATTATATATAGATGGGTAGTGGGGAAACTCTATCTATATATAATAAGCTAATTACTGCTAAAAGAAGAAAACAAAACAAGGAGGTAGATGAGAAGATGGTTAAATTTACTGGCAACAATAGTGAACTAAATATCTAAAATCAAGAAGGAAAATAAATGGTTTGAGTAAGGTTTTCAGAGTTTCTTCAGTATGCGATGATGATTTGAATCTAGAAATAGAATATCATAAATTTAAGATGAATAATATAAAATAAAATAAAATTGGAAGTCAGAGGCATTACACTTAAGGTTAATTGGAGTTAAATTCCAACGTACTCATTCACATGGGTCTCTGATGGAGTCCATTGAGCTGAGGAAAACTTATCTTCGCTTGGATTTGTGACACTTGGACGATACAGATTAGACATTAGTTAGGGTTTTTCACATCCATGAATAGCTTTGGTTTATACGATAGTTAAATTCCTCGGTTCATTTTGTTGAGGACATTTTACTACTTGGTCGAAAACCCTCTACCTTTGCCAATAAGGCTCTCTATCAATAGAGGGATTATGTTCAGAATAAATCTTATGCATCTCGACAAGGATTTCTAATGTATTATGCATATGCTATTGGTATTTCTATATCCAGGTAACTCATTCCTGCTCGTTTTTTATGTTCAGTATTTGCATTATACATTCTAGGATTTCATGGGGGCTTCAATTATTCATTCTTTCAGTTCTTAACCTCTTTTGTTGCTGTCTATGTCTAGCACTGATGGCTATACTTAGATTTTAATGGAGACATCACATCGGTAAGTCTCAGATTTGTGTTTGTTTTGAAGCTGTGTTAATTTTTGGATTACCCTCAAACTTTGATCATTCCATTAGAGGGGATAATCGCAACATTGTTTTCTCACTAATTTTAATATGAAATGATTTTTTTTGTGAATGATTATGTTGAATGCTCATTTAGAATTTCATTTATGTACATTATTTGCAGCGTATACATTTTTCTACTCATTCTTCCATTTCAAAATGTTAGATAATGAAATGGTTAAATTGTAGAAATCTAAAGTCGAGAGAGCTCAAATCATTTCTAAAGTGTAGAAGCTTTCTATCCCAACTACTTCTATTTTACTAGGTCCTCGGCGACTATTAGCACACTAGGTGGAAATGTATAACGTTGGGGTTTTATTTTTCTTATATTTCTCACATTATCCTCATTTAAAAAAATGGTTGTTTTGAGTGTTTGAAACTTCATTTGTGGCATTTATATCTATTCTGCAACTCTGTTATTTCATCTCAAAGGTCAACTTCTAAATGTGTTGCATTTATAACGCAGATGAATGCCTCATGATGTATATACCACAGATGTGTTCTCCAACAAAACCAACAACCGAGAACTAGAAAAGGTATGTTATGGTTTTTGATAATCATTGAAATGTTTTCACGACTCTTGGCCCTACTCTCTGCGTTTTGATTTAAGGGTTTCTTTTTAAGGTTACAATATATCCCATTTCTGTAGCTAGCACCAAACAATAGATATCTCTATTTTCCAACAAAGGTATATAAAGGTTTACGTCCTATTAACTTGATTTCTATAATGTATAGATAAATGTTACCCTTGCCCATGTCTTTGGATTTAATAGATTTAGCTTGATTTCCTTGGCTAAATATTCTACTTTTTTTTCTTTTCTTTTAAAAATAACTTTTTCGACTTGTTTGTACAAGATTGAATTTTAGTTTTTACTGTGAAAGATAATTCTCATTTTTAACGAGTCGATAAGGTAAGATGTATATTCCATTTCTTTATAATTTTGTTGTTAATAAATCTCTGGTTATAATTTCAACTAGTACTGACTTCCATTGTGTTTTCTGTTACAGGTAATTTCGTACCCTGATACGTATAATGGAATATTTTGTTCCACAATTTCTCTGACAATAACTACATCCGTTTTCATATTCTAGTTGGTCTTCAACTTTCGTGGAAGATTGAGAATCAATTCATGACTCTATATTGCTAATTTTCCTTTTCTACCCATACGGGACTTAGTTCCTATAACTGTATAAGTTTACTGCTCGTAGCTCTATATATAACAGAGTACTGTCTGTAAATATTTAGGTGATGCTTATATATATCATATAATTGTACTGTGTTTACCCTTTAATGAGGAAATGGGATTTCCAACTATACTTATTTCTGGAGTAATATATATTCAATCTGTTGTTCGCAACAACTTTTTTAGTTGGTTCGTATGGAAAAATAGTTCAGTTTAAATATATACCTTAATGTTTTTCTAATTATGCATTCTAATGAAAGTCTTCTATATTTATACTTCTGGTATAGTACATAGTTCTTTTTCTAATAAAATGCATGAAACTCCTTATTATAGTTATGTATTTGTAACCATACATGTATCAGTCTCAATCGCTTGCCAATACAGATTTCTCTTATATATATTGTTGTGTCATGTTACATATTGTTATTTCATATTTCAATTCTTATACATACATGTCAGTATATAAATTTAAAAGCAATACTATAAATTTATTCAATATTCATGTATAAATAACTTCTACTGAGACTTAATTCAATACACAATTGATCTCATAACTTTAGAATAGTCATTTAAATCCCAAAGTGTTCTATGAGGTACCTGACCTCAGATCTAGACCCATCACTTGGTTATAAACATTCTGAGAGTTGGTCCTCGATATAATATGTTTGTGCAACAGTACAGAATGAAATATTACATCTATAGTGAATTATGTTAAATGTACAGACTACCAAAATAGAATTATAACTCCTATAATTTCTAGTTTCTAAAAAAAAATTTAAACTCAGAATTTTCATATTAACATGGCTAGTTTATCCTTTCCATTAGTTCATCACAACATTAAAATTCAAGTAAAAAACCATTCCGAATTAAATGTGCATACCACTTAGGTTAGACTAGTTTCCTCCCCACCTTAGAGCTCTTTCTGCATAGCTCACCCTCGAGCAGAGATATTTTTCTCCACTGATAGATAACCTCTTGTATATTCTTAATCTACTTATATAATCTTGCATTCCTTAGCTTGTCTCTGTTAACTCCATCCAATTAATTCAGGATGTTTTTTTCCTATTTGCCTAGGCTTTCTCTTTGTTTCTTCAACAAAGGTACTTTTAAAGCTAGCTTTTCTGCTTTCCATCTTTTTTCCACCTCATCCCAGTAATTTCCTCTTTACTTGGGAAATTTTTTTTATTCTTATCTTCAATATAAATTTATTATTTAATTTATTTCTTCCAAAGATTTTTGGAAGCCTGGCAAAGTCTTACAACATTATCCATCCTCATAGATTTGGTTTTTTAGATCTCTAATCATAATCTAGTCTTTGCACATTAATTTCTATTTTATTTTATTAATTTAATTTAATAAAATATATCAACAATCAATATGTTTTTCTGGGGTCCACTTTGACCCTTAAATTCTTTAACTGCCTATTTTTAAAACCAAAAATTTAGGGTCATTACATATTTCCCCCCGTAAAACTGAACATCGTCCACGGTGTTACCAATTTCGATGTTGATTTCTCAAATCAGGATGAATATTCCTCCTTCATCTCTTTTTCTGAATCCCAGTAGTTTCTTCAGAGTACAAGTCCCATCCTCTGCCTTTACTCTGCACACTGCTATACTCTTGAATTTGATTTCCTTCCTACTCCAGTATAAGAAGTATAACTCGTAAAATCCTTTATTCCTGTTTCTGCCTATTCGTAGTTCATATCAATTTGTATGGGTGGTATTATATAGATACTGATAATAATTAATCATGATAATATTCTGAACTTTATTATTTTTCAATAAAGTCACTTATTGGAAAATCCCTCCAGGGTTCACAGTAGTACAGTGCATTTTTAGCGCAAATCATTTTCATTTTGTGTATTTCAGCGAGACGTCCTCCTCCCACACACATGGTTTTCTTTGAACTTCTTGCTGATTTCTCTGCATGTCTTCCCACCTTGACTCCTTTTGTCGAAGATGTAAAATTCTTGTTACACACTTTGCCTCACAAAAACAAACATCTCTTCATTAGAATTTCATGAATTGAGAAAACTAACTTTGTCATCTGCAGAGGTTCTTCTTACCTTTTTTTTTTTTCAGTTCACACATGTACTTAATGTACTTAATACTTGATTGATTTTATCAATTGATTTAAATGGTGATAACCATGCTCAATTTCAAATTAATACGATTTTTTCCATAACACAATTTCCAATTTCCAACTGAACTTTATCTCATCAATTGTGTTAATTATTACCTTACATCTTGAAACTTCATATCATCTTGCAATTCGGTTGGAGACACATTGTGTATTCTGTATTAGTGTCGGTTTATAATTCCACCCATTGCTAAGCCAACATATTTAAAATTCTTTATTCCACCAATTTCCTATTTCCATTCTGGAATAGGAAAAGGATCTAGATTTTATTTGATACTTAGATTTCATTGTCTCTTAGCAATATTTTCCGCTTAGGATCTTCCAGTACTTTTTTCCTCATACCAAGTCCAACATGCTCTAATTTAAATCTTGAATTAAATTTGAGTCACTAGTATGTCCTATCTAAGGACATCTTATGGTACTTTTCTAAATTTTATGTTGTACTGTGGTCACATTATTTATGTACTCTCTATTTTGCAATTATCAGTTCCTCTTGATTTGAAATATCTTTCCATATTTCAGTACATTGCAATTTTACTCAGAAGTATTTCCCTACTTTATTGTTGCATTTCGTCCACTTGTCTCACTTATTCATAGCCACACCTTTCATTACTTGAATATACTTCAAAGTGTTAGAGACAATCCTCTTTTAAAACATCCAAAATCTCCTTTCCTTTTCCTTTTTCAATTTTGAAGTTTATTTCAAATTCATTAAGGAAAAACAACCACCTAATTTTCTTAATATTTTTCCGATTGCTGAAGAATTTCTATTTCAACCTTAGGTGTTTTGAAATCAAAACCCCTTCTCACTTTACCTTTAGCGTACATTTCAGTAGAAACTGTACTAATTCTACTTAGTCTATTTTTTTTTTCTTTTTTTTTCAATCCTATGCTAAAACTAAGTAATATTATTACTTCTAATGCCTTTTCCCAAGAATTAGTTTAACTTACCCTTTTTCGGATTGGGTTAAAATATTAAAACAGGATAGCTATTAGTTTAATTCTCTTAAATATTCCAAATATTTTGACATTTCTCAGTCTTATTCGATTTTCCTCTCCTTGTGTCTGTAGAGATGTTTTTATATAGGCAAAGATTAAAATCTCTCTATTCATACCTTCTATTATTTTTCAATATTGATGGTAAAATTTTATAGTGGAAGTACCAGGAATGAAAATGAGTTCATGCCTACTTGAGCCTTTCCTCAATCCACTATTCCTCCTTCATCTAACTTTACACGACTTAACCATTGAGATTTTTATACATTTCCGTTTTTGTTAAGTCTATCATGTCATTTCTTTCCTCTAAATTTTTCAAAATTGTAAGACAATTCCGAACTATTCTTTATATTCTATTTTACTTGACACCTCAAGAAGCAAAACATTATCCATCCTATCCTTCAAAACTTTTAGGTCATACTTTCTATATATTATTCTTTATACGGTCCTTTTTTACTTCTAATTTTATGATAGTTTATTGACCGTCTATCTTGAGACTATTCATTCTTTTACATTGGTTTATTCAGTTTTCAGTAGTATATATTACTTGATAGGTTCTAGCTTCCATTTTTTTTCCATATTACCAGTACTTCCAATAGATATACTTGGTTTTACTTAGTTTCTATTCAGCACTTGTTATCATTGCAATTTTTGTTCTTACAATATTTGGTTATCTAGCCTATCTATTCTATGGATTGGTGTAACCCATGATTTTAATTCATTTACAATCAGCTTCCCCTCTAGGGGAATATACAAGGAATTTCCTCTTTACTCTATTTGTTGACTGGTAATTTTCCTACTAGTTTTTTTTTTTCATTACGACAGAAACCTTGTAGGGTCTTTCTAAACAATTTGGTAGATCCTTATTATTGTTCTACCTAGTTTATTCCTATTAACACCGCATAGAAATCGATAATTGAAACATTTAACTCAAACTCACGTTCTTTACACTTTTTTACCTTTCAACCATCTTTGGAAATATTTTATGAAAATTCTTTACAAAATTCTAGTTTGGTGGAATCTTTCCTTATTTTGCTAAACCACATATAAGTTCATCAACCAGAACAAGTTGTTTATCATGCATGTCTGTAGATTTATTTTCACTTGTCCTACAACATATTTTATATGTCCTCTGCTAGAATGTTTATAAGTTTTCAGTTGAGCAACTTTTTTTTCCAAGAGTATTAAGTCCACGATAAGGGGTTCAACATTCCTACCTTTGAACTTGGAGGGGATTTTCTTCTCAATTTTTGGTCCTTCCACTACACATCTTTCATCAGTATTTTTATTCTTAATCAAAGTTACTTTATTCTACACTTAGTAGATTTCAGTATTACTTGTTTTAAGAAATTCAGCAGACAAAATCCCTCCTCCATCTCTTTATAGCTAGTAGTTAGGCATTTTTTAACATCATCCTACCTTTTCCTTGCTATAACAATTACCTCTTGTATTGATATCCAATCTTGTCTATATCATCGTTATTCCATTTATGGAACCCTCCTTTTTCAGAATCTCTACAACACCTATATAAGTTGGATTCTAAGGTTGAGGAGTTTTTTTCCTTACGTATTCTCCATGGCAATTTTGTATTTTAATAGTTGAATTCTTTTACTGATTATTAATAACACTTACCAACTTCACATCCATTTTCATTAAAATCAATTATATTTTATAATACCTACCGTTATATTTCATCTCAATCTAAATATAAGATACAAATGAAAGCCTTTATACAAATCCTTCAATGTCCTGTGAAGGAAAAGTTATCTTGGTATTCTATATTATTCTATATTATGTTTAACACATATTTTTTATTTCTCAATTTATCCTGAGAACTCAACCTTAATAACATTGCCACATCTCTCCTCATAATTTATGAACTTAATTAAAAGCATACGTGACCCATTATCACTTGTTTTCATACTTGCATATTTTACTTTACCGTTTTAAACTTTTATATTTCCTTTAGAAGCCAACCTTATGTATAATCCTCCCTCTTTCCATCATAGGAGGAAGGCTTAATTAGTTTTTTTTTCCCGAATTCCCCCGAAATTCCTGATTTCTTCTAGACTGTTGTCTAGAGACATCATATTCCTCGAAATATTCTGAGTACCTTACAATTCTATTTATCTTTGCATTCGATGCATCATAGCCATCAATGAAGTATTCGACACTGTTGGGTTTTTTCCACACCTAGATCCAGATACAGATTATCCCCTTTACTCATGGTTCACAGCTATATGGTTCAACATTGTTTCATTGTTCTTGACTTTAAACATTAGTGATATTTAAATTTAACAAAATTTACTGCAACGGAATTTTTCTAGTGTGAGCACACATTTTTGTCCAGTGTTTTAACATGGGCTTTGATACCATTTGTAACATCTCTCATTTTACATTTTTTTTTATAATAATAACACTATCTTACTCTTGTGACTACGCTTATAATTCATCGCACTCTCACGTATTTCATTTATGTACATTATTTGTAGAACATACATTTTTTTCCTCATTCTTCCATTTCAAAATGTTAGATAATGAAATGGTTAAATTGTGGAAATCTAAAGCCGAGAAAGCTCAAGGCATTTCTAAAATGCAGAATCTTGCTATCCCAATTGCTCCTATTTTACTAGGTCCTTGACGACTATTAGCACATTGGGTGGAAATGTATAGCGTTGGGGTTTATTTTTCTTAGATTTCTCACATTGTCATCATTTAAAAAAATGGTTGTTTCAGGCATTTGAAACTTTGTTTGTGGCATTTATATCTATTCTGCAACTATTATTTCATCTCAGAGGTCAACCTCTAAATGGGTTGTGTTTGTAATGCAGATGAATTCCTCATGATGTTTATACCATGGATGCGTTCTCCAATAGAACCAGCAACGGAGAACTAGGAAAGGTATGTGATGGTTTTTGATAATCACTGAAATGTTTTCATGAATCTTGGCGCTACTCTCTACGTTTCGATTTAAGGGTTTCTTTTTAAGGTTACAATATATTTCATTTATGTGGTTAGCACCGGACCATAGATATATCTATCTTCCAACAGAGATATTTAAAGGTCTACATCATATTAAATCAGTTTCCATAATGTATAGATAAACGTTACCCTTTCTCGTGTCTTCAGCTTTCATAGATTTAGTTTGATTTACTTGGCTAAATATTCTATTTCTTTTTCTTTTCTTTTAAAAATAAATTTTTCGACTTATTTGTGCAGGATTGAATTTGGTCTTTTATTGTGATATTCTCCTTTTTACACAGTCGATAAGATAAGATGTATATTTCGTTTCTTTGTACTTTTGTTGTTAATAAATCTCTGGTTATAATTTCAACTAGCATTGACTTCCATTGTGTTTTCTGTTACAGGAATTTTGTACCGTGATACCTATAATGGAATATTTTCGTCCATAATTTCTTCAACATTAACTACGTCTATTTTCATATTCATGTTCGTCTTCAACTTTCATGGAATATTCAGAATCAATTCATGACTATGTATTGCTAATTTTCCTTTTCTAGCAATACGGGAGTTAGTTCCTATAACTTTATAATTTTACTGCTTGTAGCTCTATATATAACAACGTAATCTCTGTAAATATTTATGTGATACTTATAAATGTCATATAATTGTACTGTGTTTACCCTTTAATGAGGAAATGGGACTTATTTTTGTTGTAATATATTTTCAATCTATTGCTCGCAACAACTTTTCTAGTTAGTTCGTATGGCGAAATAGTTCAGTTTACATATATACCTGAATGTTTTTATAATTATGCATTCTAATGAAAGTCTTCTATATTTCTACTATTGGTACAGTACAGAGTTCTTTTTCTAATAACATGCATGAATGTCCTTATTATAGTTATGTATTTGTAACCATACATGTATCAGTCCCAATTGCTTGGCAGTACAGATTTTTCTTATGTATATTGTTCTGTCATGTTAGATACTGTTATTTCATATTTTAATTCTTATACATACATGTCAATATATAAATTTGAAAGAAATACTATGAATTTATTCAATTTTCATGCATAAATAACTTCTACTCAGATTTAATTCAATACAAAATTGATCTCATAACTTTAGAATAGTCAATTAAATCCAAAAGTGTTCTATGAGGTACCTAACCTCAGATTTAGACCCATCACTAGGTTAAAGACATTCTAAAAATTGGTCCTCGACAGAATATGTTTTTGCAATTGTACATAATGAACTATTTCATCTATAGTGAATTCTGTTAAATGTATAGACTACCAAAATATGATTATAACTCATATAATTTCTAGTTTCTAAACACATATTTAAACTCAAAATTTTCATATTGACATGGCTACTCTATCATTTCTAGTAGTTCATCACAACATTAAAATTCAAGTCAAAAACCATTCTAAATTAAATGTGCATAGCACTTAGGTTAGATTGATTGCCTCCCAACCTTATAGCTCTTTATCCATAGATCACCCCTAAGTAGACATCTTTTTATCCAGTGATAGACAACCTCTTGTCTATTCTGAATCTGCTTATATAAGATTTCTCTCTTCAACCTGCTTCCCTTAACTACATCGAGTTAATGCACAATGTTGTTTTCCTATTAGCATAGGCTTTCCCTTTGTTTCTTCCAGAAAGGTACTTTTAAAGCTAGTTTTTCTGCTTTCCAGCTTTATTCCACCTCATCCCAATAATTTTCTCTTTACTTGGGCAACTTTTTAGATTTTTATCCCCAATCTAAATTAAGTATTTAATTTATTTCTTCCAAGTATTTTTGGAAGACTTGAAAAGTCTTACACTTTATCCATCCTCATGGATTTGGTTTTTCAAATCTCTAATCTTAATCTAGTCTTTGCACATTAATTTCTATTTTATTTTATTAATTTAATTTAATAAAATATATCCACAATCAATACGTTTTTTTGCGGTCCAATTTGACCATTAAAATATTTAGCTTCTTCATAGCCGAATTGGGGTGGATAACACAATGTAGACAATCGAAACTCAACATTATCACTGTTTTCCCTCAAACAAGCCATTCCAAATAGTTCAATTTTCAAACTGTGTATCACAAAGGAAAGAACGGAGAAACCACTAGCATCGAAGAGTATAATGTATTAATAAAATTTGGAATTAGCACTTTGCCATAAATGTGAAAGACAGGAAGACAGGAACGTTGTACCTTCGAGCAAAGAGAGTAACACAATTGATACTAATCATAATTTTAAACCTAATTGATACTAAGAATAACTTCAAAGTAACCTCTCGTTAATAATTTATGGAAGAATGAAATGTAACGGTGGAAATATTATGAGAACAAAGCCATGACAGTAGTGAAAGTACCAAAAGAAAAGGAGAACACAGTAAAAGGGAATCAAGGACTGCCAACAAAAAAATGGAAATCGCGATACCACTACTAGATAAGGTAATTAAAATATATAACTATAGTAAACCAAAGAAGTATATTACTACCACATCGAGCTTGCAACATCGATTTGGGCTTGGAAAACCATGTTGAATCCCTCCCTACATGAATATTAACCATAAGAAAAGAGAGGTTTAGAACGCAAATGAACTAGCTATATGACCATGAGTGTCACTTGATTGTGTCGAAAGGGCTATCCATTACTCACCCTGTGATTCTTTACACAACAAAAATAAAATATCAAAGAATTTCTTACCACCGAGTCGCCCACCACTATACCCATAACATTACAGCACTGAGGGTAATTCGCGTAAAGGGAAAAATAGAAGAGATGTAAAATAACTCCTAAAATGAGTATAAGGGGTATCAATCGTATACACAAACCACTATAAGAGGAATTAGATGAATACCAACATTAAATACCCAATTTCAGAGATATAGTCGTAATAACTGTGAGTACAAATTTTTTTAGCGAATCCATGAAAAGGGAAATCTACATTCTTACTAAAATTGACCAATTTAAACAATAATGGCAGAAAATATATGTGTATGTAGGGCACACCTTTAGAGGACATATAAGAAGAAATGGCTTTGAGACACCATGGCAGAACCACATTAACAGTACTCCTAGAAGCATAAAGGCGTTAAGACGAATGAAGCAAGACCTGATGGTAGAAATAGAGCACCTACACTAGCACCGGATGAATTGCCTTCCATGAAACCCCACCTGTATGCAAACCCATGTAGCCAATGATCAAATTCACTCGGCTATGAATATGACGGTGAAAAGGAGCAATGAAGTACATGGTGCCAAGATAAATGGAGTAGTAAGGGTTAGGGTTTAACACCATTGGATCACCACCATTGGAAGCAACCACCATTGGATCACCTCGAGTGATCTTGTACGTTGAACGATCCCAAAAGCTAGGCCATACCTACTCCATGTAACTTTCAGGTGCAAACGTAAACGTGGCAGGGAGGAATGCACTTTCCCATCACCCAACTGCACCCACTTCATGGTTAACAATTCGAAATTAATGTCTATAGTACTGTACGTGGGTGTGATGGAATTAGCATAGTTAAGGTTAAACAGGTGATTAACACTGGCACATGTATCACATAAATTACGTTGGTTGTTGTGTGATGGAATTAAAATAGTTAAGGTTAACCTGATGATTTATACGAGCACATTTATCACATAAATTAGGTTAGTTCTCATGCCTGGTATAGGTGGCTCGTTGTACACGACCCGCTATTACCTTATTATTATTAATTTATAGGTACACATATTTATAAACATATTTTTGGATATATATAAACCATAGAAATACCCTTCAATGTATGGTTTTTATGGAATTGTGCATTGTCTACCCAAGGGGGTGGGTTGATGAGAATGACGCTACTAAATGAAACCATATTCATCCAACGAACTCTTAAAGGGAAGGCGATACCAAATCGGCAAATAACTACGAGGTATTTGGGATCAATAACAATATAACAAATAATCATCAACTAAAGTGAATTTTGATTACATAAATATTTGAATTTTGATTATATAGGCATATACATATAACGTGTAAAAAAAATAAAAAATCTTGCGTGGAGCTACATTATAAGATCATGCTTCTAAAATATTTTTCTTTTATATTGTTTGATCTGGATTCTTAATATACACTATCCTATTCATTTTCACTTTAGTGACAGTCTATTTTCAATTCTATAGATTGACGACAAATTGAAGTTTTGTCTAGTTACACCGATAGTCATCTTCACTGTTGGAACTTGCTATTTTAATCATTTTTCTAATTAATATTTTTGATTGGATGGTGTGAATTGGATGATGCCGATATATTATCGTGGTCACCAATCCATCAACCAATGGAATTAAAAGTCATAACTTCCTTGCATATCTAAATCACATGTTTAAACCCTACTTAAATTATTTTTTTACAAAACATGATTAAAAATTTATTGTGCTGATTGTTGATAACCACGTATGTTAATTAGTTAGAAATGAAAAAAATATATAAAAGATGCATTGCAACGTGGTTTAATTCTGAAACTTATAACTCTTCACATTCTCAAACATATACAACTTGGCAAGTGATCGTTAAAAATATTTTCCTCCGCTCCATTAACCTAGTGGCCCGCTCACATGTTACTATAAAGAAGAAAATATTATTTATTAAATTATTAATGATTCGGTGGATTGATTCTTTAATAATTTAGAAAATATTGTTGTTGTTGGGTATCGAAGTCTCTATGCTACTCATTTCAACTTTCTTCTTGAATGTATCCACAACAATTAAATCTAGAGTGATTAATGGGATTGACATGATGTATGATAATAAAAATAATTAGAGTTTCATATTATTTAAACAGTATAATGAATACATAATAAATGGTGTCTTTAAATTATAATATAATTTTAGGTTTCATAATGTAATGTAAAAACAAAACTGTGACTATCATGTAATAATATACCACTTAACTAATTCAATTATACTTCTTGTTTTATTAAGCATTTGTCTTAATTTTTTTATGTATTGGAAGCTCTCATTAATAATAAGATTTCATTTTCACACAATTGCAAGAATTGAAATATGGAGATAACCCCTAATATTAAATTATAATAAAATTATTTTAATACAATAATAAATTGTAAGATTAAAATATAATAACTGTTTTAATACAATTATATTATAATATTATATTATTAAATTATTATAAGGTTTATGGAGGAGTGGTCTCCTCTGCATGCCATTTAAATGTATTCCCACTCACAATTAACTATAAAAAACAAAATATTATTTTATTAAATTTAACTATAAAGAACAAAATCTTATTTTATTAAATTATTCTTGCTCCTCTAGATTTATTTTTTATTAATTCAAAAAAAATGTTGTTTCTCTCCTATTCAACTATGCATACTACCTATTCGGACTTCCTTAATGTTGACTTCCTTTACTTAATATGATCATATTATTTAAAGAATATAATGAATAACTAATAAATTGTATGTTTAAATTATGATATAGTTTTACCTTCATAAATTAGTTTCAAAAATAATTGTGACTATCATATGATCATATATGAGTTAGCTAATGCAATTATACTTCTTTTTTTATTCAACATTTGTATCAAAGTTTGGTGTATTGAAATATTTGATTAATAATAAGGTTTCATTCACACATATAAGGAATAAAATTTCACGCTAAATTTTAATGAAATTGTTTTAATACAATTCTATTATAATATTATATTATTAAATTTTTTTTATTATTATATAAAATAATAATAATAATAATAAATTATTATAAAATTACAAACTATTTTAATAATATTTTAATTTTGTAAACATAAAAAAAATCTACTTAATCACTCTAAATGAGTAAATTGTATTTTAATGAAATGCATAATTAATACAAATTAATTAATTAAAACATTGAAATATTAATAAATTGAAACATTAAACATTATTAATTAAAATATTAGTTAATAGCATTAATTAAAGCATTTTACAATATGTAATTAAAACTTTTATATAAAAAATGTTTAATAACATTAAAGATTAATTCAAAAATATGTAAAAAATATATATTGATATTAATTAATAATAAAGTGAAATAATTATTATATTTTCATTATTACATTGACATATTAGTTAAATCATTAATACATAATTATTATACTTAACTACATTATTTAAATATATTTAAACATGAATATATTGAGATTTAGTTAGTAATAATAATAATAATAAGATGTTTGAATTGTACTTAAATGTTTTTTCCTTTGAAATATTAATTAAAACTTTTGACAATATATTAATTAAAACATTTATTTAAAAATGTTTAACAACATTAATTTAAACATGTTTAAAGAAATAAATTAATACAACATTAATTAATTAAATTATTGAAACAATAATTAACATTAAAATTAATTAATTAAAACATTAAAATTAATTAATTTTAACTTTAACTAATTAATTTTTAACATTACATGAAACATTGATAACATTTATAAAAACGTTAAAATTTTTAACATTAATTAAAATATTTGGCAATATTTTAATTAAAACATTTATATAAAAATGTTCAATTACAATAAACATTAATTTTTAAAATTTAAAATTAATATTTTCATATTAATTAATAGTAATATTAAGTTAATTAATTAAAATATTTAATAAGATTAATCAAAATACATGTGAGCAAGGAAAATGAACATGAAACCTCATGAGGGGTGGTTAAACATTGAGACAATTATTGGCTATAATATTACGATTTATATTATTGGGTTTAATTATAAGTCTTATAATATTTGTTTTAATATTAGAGTTTATAATATTGAGTTTTTAATATATATAGGGGTTATAATATTTGGTTTTAATATTATGATTTACATTCTGGAGTAATATGTTGGGTTATAATATATATTCTAATATATAGGGTTTATAATTTTGTGTTTAATATTTAGAGTTTATAACATTGGGGATTATAATACTTCAATTTATAATGTTTATTCTTAAGGTTTATTGATCTCTTAGGTATTTAATATTTATCCCTTGGGTTCACGAATTTCTTTGGTTTGTAATATTAAATCCTTGGGTTTATTAGTTCTTTTGGTTTATAATATTAATAACTCCTTGGGTTTATTATTCTCTTGTGTTTAAAATATTAATTCTTATGGTTTATTAATCTCTTGACTTTAAAGTATTAGTTCTTATGCCTTATTAATTTCTTGGTTTATAATATTAATATTTATCCCTTCGGTTCACCAATTCCTTTTGTTTATAATATTAAACCCTTGAGTTTATTACTTCTTTTGGTTTATATTATTAATAATCTCTTCGGTTTATTAGTCTCTTCACTTTAAATTATTAATTCTTAGGGTTTACTCATTTCTTACTTTTTAAGTTTAAGATATTAATTCTTAGGGTTTATTCATCCCTTAAGTTTTCTAATTCTTTGGGTTGGTAATATTAAGCGTTAAATATTACTCTTACACTTTAATATTAATGCATGGTGCAATGCCACATTATGAAAAACAATGTCTACCTTATGCCCTTATGCAGGTAACCTCGCAGGAAAAATGCATGGAGTTAGGACTTTTTTTTCAACATTTATGAATGTGTAACCTTATAAATTTCTTTATATATTTCTGCATTAACCATTTAAATACCCATTATCATCACTTAGAGAAATATTTAGCAAAAATCATAGTGAGTTACACAACCATTAATTGTCCTTGTTGTAGCATATTAACTTAAATTTCCTGCTATAACTATGCATCGATCCCATGATCATTTTTATTCAATTAGTAGATCACCTAATTGATAATATCAACGTCATATCATGAAAGAAATTAACATCATCAAAACGACACAATTAACAATCACATAAATAGACACCGATATACCCTCGAAACCCCGTAGGGTGAAAACCAGCAAACGTTTAATTTTATTATTAAACGCTCGTGAGGGTTGTCACCCCTCACTCAATGGTTATAAGGGAGTCCATCCCTTGACCATGGTCATAAAATTTACATATAAAAATAATCTTAAACGAAACATAACTAGCTATAAGTTATTACAATCATCATGATACCATTTACCCACGAATCATCAATCTATGTCTTTGTATTCAGACTGTTTCCTTCAGGGGATCATTGTGCAATTGGAACTACTAAACCTGCATGGACTAACAACTCTTTATCTTCCACAATGTTAAACTTGAAATTTCCTTTTCTCAAGTCATCATTCTTTCCTGCCATTTCTGTCGTCAGCACACTTGATATCATGATTAGATAAAATATTAATAAACCAATAATCAATCTCTATTTGTGACACTTCAACAAATATTTGTATGCATTTATAAAACATAACCACATTGACATTAGTTTCCTTATTTAACATCATTTCACATGCATTAGTAACAAATAAATCACTATCAAGCATCCTCTTTCCACCAAACACTAAGAAAATATTGCATGCACTTTCATATTATTTCCAAAAGAAAGCTAACATACTATATAATAATATCGTGCATACAAATGCATAACAAGATTTTGAAGATAACTATCCCAACAAGAAATTTCTCTTTTTGCCTACTCTTATGTTTTCTTTTCAAAATGGATTAATGCAATAGATGTTATACTTATGCATGTGAATACATGTTCTTTTCCAAAAACATATTTTCCACCCAAGATCTATTCATAATGGTTACTATGTATAACAATGCCAACTCTATTTCAAACAAGGTTAACATACAAGTTATAGTTTTGTTCATGCAATAACATATCTTGTTCTTCCTACATGTAAAACATATATTTCTTTCCAAAAGAAACCAAATAAATATTTCATGGAAAAATAAACACATTTCTTTTCCAAGGGTCAAACGCATACCACTTATCATTTCATCCATGCAAAGTGACATTTCCCTCTCATCCAGAAGATATAACCAATAACTATGCATAATATTCTCCCAAGATAAACCTAATACCATAGCTAATCCCTTTAGGTTGGAAAAATACATATTATTTTTCCCAAAAGAGGGCTAACACAATAAATATTATGTGATTTCATCTTCGTTTTCTCTAGAAATCTAATACTCAAAACTATATTTTTCCCATGCATAAAAGCATATATGTTTCTCTAAATAATCTTACATAATAAAGCATGTGATTACCCTTTTTCCTCTCCAATAATATAATCCAATAATGCATACAAGGATATATTTTTCTCTTCTATTCATTTTGAAGAGTTTTAACACAATAATTATTTCCTTGCATACAAGTATGTAATGTTCCAAATGGGAAAAAATAGGCTCAGTAGGGAATATCCTAAGATATTCCACTATGGAATCACAACAATATGGAATTACACCAATAGATCTAAACCAGAGATAGATTGGCAGGGCATTTACTAGATGCATCACCTTCACAAGGAAGGGTGAAATCCAGAGGCTTCCTGGCCCATTCCAGACTCTGTCTATAGAAGAATGGTGAAACACAGCAAGTGTGGGAATGACACAATCCTCTTAGATTTTTCTTCTCTTAGGAACCTTAGATCTATAGATCTAAACAATGGATCCAAAAGAGAAGCAAAAACCAAACAAGGAAGAAGCGCTAAATTCCACTCTCAAGAGAATCTACAATAGGCTCAACGAGGACATTGTATGAGCAAGCTAGTGTGAAAATAACGTAGAACAGGGCTGGGTTCCCTTATTTTAGGCTCTGTCGGACCTCAAGCAAAGTTTCAGCAAAAATAAATGAGTTTAGAGGTTTTAACAGATCTCCCACAATCAACACTAGCTGAAAATCAGCTAAACGAGAGAGTTGGTAAATAGAGAAACCGTCCTTTAGGAATTGCGCAGTTTCTACTGGAAGACACTAGAAATCAGCCATTAGACTCATGTTATAGTATGGCATCAAGAAATCAGATCTATAATCAAGTTCCTTTGTAGAAGCATTGGATTTACTTGAAGCAAGAGCAAGAATCCTTCAAAAATAATAGCAGAAAAAAATTGGCAAAGCTGCAGAAAGACTTGGCAACATTTTATATGAGGAGCTTCAGCTGATGTAGGTTAATATTCAGATATACAACTGATATATGGCTGAAACATCAGATCCATACCAGATCTGGAACTACTCAGCCTTCTAAACAAGATCCCCCTGGGGTTTTATCAAAATAATGCATAAATAAGTGTAGATCTAACTTTTAATACACTGAAATTTTTATTGCAAATAAATTCAATCATTATATAATCATGGTCCATATGCAAACAAAGATATTTTCAAAGGATATGGTTACTCATCTCTTGATGCATGCTTGAAATACTCTCTTCCTCTTCCTTGGCTCCATTCTCCATGTATTCTCCCATTTCCTTCTTCTATTTCTCTCATGGGATTATAATAAAATAGAATTAATTAAAATGGAATATATTTTATAAATCCTAAAAATATTCCAACTTTTTTCTAAATCATAAAATAATTCCATCTTTTCTAAATCATAAAAGCATTCCAGCTTTTCTAAATCACAAAAGCAATCCATAAAGCCTCCATAAATCTGATTTTTCCTAAATCAGAAAAGCATTCCATAAATCCCTCATGCTTTTATTTTTAAAGGTAGATTTTCTTTTTCCTCATGAGAAAAATATCACTTATCCATACTTTTTCAAAATATATTACTCATTATTTCTAAAACTCATAAAATATACCAACTTGGAAACATAATTTATTTCCATAGAAGAATTTAAATTATTCTAAATAAAATAATTAAGAAATAATTCTTCCAATATTCTTATAATTAAGAATTACAAGAATATTCGTCATATAATATCAATATAATAATTAATAATATTTAATTATTTGATAACCCTCATTTTATAAGAGTTTTTACGGTGGCTTACGCGAGGGATATTACAAACTCCCCCCCTTAAAGAGAACATCATCCTCGATGTTCTTCTCTTGTTGGAACATTAACCTTTAATTTTCATTTCCAATTATTTAGGAAATGTAAAATAATACCTAAATCATAATACTTTCACAAAAACTCAGGGAGCACTTAGCCCTTTAATCATCAAAATGATATGAAAAACTCTATCAAGTGCACGTTGCATTTTATTTAGGAGTTACACTAGTCTTTCTCTCCCACTAGTGTTTTTGAAAATTACTGTCTTTCTCTCCCACAATAATTTCAATCTAATTCAAACTCATGGTATTTATCTCCAACCATTTCCTTTGCAAATTACTGTCTTTCTCTCCCAAAGTAATTTCATTCAAATTCAAACTCATGTCATTAATCTCCAGCCATGTTCCTCTAATATGTCAGGAATTTAAAGTTCAATAAATCATTATTTTATCTAACATGAGTTATTTCAGTCGCCTATATATTTCAATTAATTTCCTCTATGCATGCATATAGATCAGCCATTTATGACATGTTCATTTGCTCATAAAAACACAACCTATTTCATCTAAATTGTTGCTAAGATAATTTAATATATCATGCATGCAAAAATATAGCACATGCCACAACTTTGAGACATGAAATTTACAGTCTATTGTAACATCCAACATCTTTAGATAATTTGAAAACTTGTAACATAACATAGACAAAATTTCATCTAACCTTAGTTAATTTTTGGGAATTATTGAGAAACTCGGCATATTCCACCCCACTGTGAACTATCTCCAATAGTTACCCACCGAGCTAAGATTTACTTGCCACTAGAATCAATAACCTCATTGATTCCTTGGTGATTTCTTCCCAGCAGATTTTTAGCAGCGTCCTGCTTTAAGGTCTGCCAACCTTTTTGCCTAGGCCTTTTTGTTTTATATTTTTCGAAAAAGATACTCTTCTTTTTCTTTAAAGCATGTCTTTCTCTCCCGCTATGCTTTATTTTACCCCACTTAGTATTTATCTCCAACTAAGTCATTAACATAATCTTTCTCTCCCATTATGTTAATATTTCCTCTTTATTATTTTCTCCTAGGGATTTTTAGGAGACTTTTAGGGAAGGTCCATGTTGAAATTAAACACCAATAGCTTTCCATAAGCTGGCAAGAAGTCTTCTAAAACTCTAGAGTTATTTCCTGAATACCCCAACCAAAGTATTCATTAACTCTACAATAAAATAAAATATTACCTCATTACATCAATCCCATCATAGCTTCCATAGCCATTGAATCCAATAAAAATTCAATGTCTAAAAATAGTCAATGTCTACAAATCCACTGTAATTTACATAATTTTCCATTTCATATTATCATTAAGGCAAAGGAACATTTATGTACACCATGCATCTATACTTGACCCACAACATGGGGTCCAAAATTTGTCAAAGCACATTGACAACAATTCATCGCATGTAATATAGGTGGTATACATTCAAAATTTCCACATAATAATAATAATCATGTAGCTTAGAAAAAAGACATTAACATATGTTGCATACCATAGCATGATACTTTATTTAAGGTCTCACTTTAGCAACCATCAATATTGTAGAGAATTAACAGTCCCATTGAACACTAGGACACAAAATGTGATTTTTTTTTTTTTTTTCGCTTACCATTAGCTTGCAACCATATAAGCGACAACCATTGAGGAATTTTGTGAAAATAATTTGCAATCATGAAATCTACAATCACTGTAGAATTTTTTTTTTCAAATAGTGTGCAAGCATGCAATCTACAACCAATTCGACATTCCATCAAACAATTTTCAAGCATGCAATCTACATCCATTGAGGAATTTTAACAACAATTTTCAAGCATGCAATCTATGGTGGATAAGGCATTCTTCCAAATAGTTGGCAAGCATACAATCTACTACCATTGAGGGACTAGTTATCAGAGATGAAATAAATTTCCATAAATATGTTTATACTATCATAGAGATAGTAAAACTAGAATTTCTAGAACATCATGAATCATATTAATATCATCAATGGTAAAATTTCTGCTAATAACAAAACCAACAATCCCTACAACAGCGTCTAATCAGGAAATTTGACCAAATTATGGATCCATTTCTAAACATAACCTTTTCTTGGAATCACCATGGGGGTTACATGATCTCAAGGTATGAAAACCCCTTGATATTAAATATTAATCACATCCAAAACTTCCACGGATGAAATTATTTAAAATACAAAACCGTGGATCTCAATTACCACTTTTTGTCGAACACATGGAATGCAAAATTTCCTCTACAACTCTAAATGAAGAAAGAGAACCCACAATTATGCTACTATGATTTTTTTCATTGAATTTAAGTTCACTATGTGAGTTCTATTTCACTCGTTGCTTATTTTTAACAACTAAAGAGTTTCGTTCAAATATATATATATATATATTTTGTTTTCCACATTCCATTGTCCTCTTCAGGGTCAAACCCAACTTCTATATTATTTAGTTATCACACCAACCATACGTGTATTCATTATTTATAGGTAGTGCATGATAAATTTAGCCATGTTTTTCCATTCTTTTTTCGTATGCACCATAATCATTTTTCTCATATTATGCATGCAAAGGTTGGTAATTAATCTGCAATATAAACAGTGAGTGCTCAAGATGGTTCATAGGTACAATAGAAGTTTTATTGTATTTTATCCACATCCATATTCAAATTTCATGAGCACAACTTTTAAAGAAACATTATAACTGTCTACTCTTTCATGCAGTCATTAATCATGCAACATGCATCTCATGTTAATTGTAGTATACTACAAGTTTAATTAAAATCATACCTGAGATGATGCCCACTAGCATCATACCTCTACTTCCTTTTTGCATAATGATTCCCAAAAGGTGCCAGTGTTGCAACCTTTTGCTCTGATACCATTTGTAACATACCCCGATAACCTCGCAGGAAAAATGCATGGAGTTAGGACTTTTTTTCAACATTTACGAATGTGTAACCTTATAAATTTCTTTATATATTTCTGCATTAACCATTTAAATACCCATTATCATCACTTAGATAAATATTTAGCAAAAATCATAGTGAGTTACACAACCATTAATTGTCCTTGTTGTAGCATATTAACTTAAATTTCCTGCTATAACTATGCATCGATCCCATGATCATTTTAATTCAATTATTAGATCACCTAATTGATAATATCAACGTCATATCATGAAAGAAATTAACATCATCAAAATGACACAATGAACAATCACATAAATAGACATCGATATACCCTGGAAACCCCGTAGGGTGAAAACCAGCAAACGTTTAATTTTATTATTAAACGCTCGTGAGGATTGTCACCCCTCACTCAATGGTTATAAGGGAGTCCATCCCTTGACCATTGTCATAAAATTTACATATAAAAATAATCTTAAACAAAACATAACTAGCTATAAGCTATTACAATCATCATGATACCATTTACCCACGAATCATCAATCTCTGTCTTTGTATTCAGATTGTTTCCTTCAGGGGATCATTGTGCAATTGGAACTACTAAACCTGCATGGACTAACAACTATTTATCTTCCACAATGTTAAACTTGAAATTTCCTTTTCTCAAGTCATCCTTCTTTCCTGCCATTGTTGTCGTCAGCACACTTGATATCATGATTAGATAAAATATTAATAAACCAATAATCAATCTCTATTTGTGACACTTCAACAAATATTTATATGCATGTATAAAACATAACCACATTGACATTAGTTTCCTTATTTAACATCATTTCAAATGCCTTAGTAACAAATAAATCACTATCAAGCATCCTCTTTCCACCAAACACTAAGAAAATCTTGCATGCACTTTCATATTATTTCCAAAAGAAAGCTAACATACTATATAATAATATTGTGCATGCAAATGCATAACAAGATTTTCAAGATAACTATCCCAACAAGCAATTTCTCTTTTTGCCTACTCGTATGTTTTCTTTTCAATATGGATTAATGCAATAGATGTTATACTTACGCATGTGAATACATGTTCTTTTCCAAAAACATATTTTCCACCCAAGATCTATTCATAGTGGTTAATATGTATAACAATGCCAAATCTATTTCAAACAAAGTTAACATACAAGTTATAGTTTTGTGCATGCAATAACATATCTTGTTCTTCCTGCATGTAAAACATATATTTCTTTCCAAAAGAAACCAAATAAATATTTCATGGAAAAATAAATACATTTCTTTTCCAAGGGTCAAACGCATACCACTTATCATTTCATGCATGCAAAGTGACATTTCCCTCTCATCCAAAAGATATAACCAATAACTATGCATAATATTCTCCCAGGATAAAGCTAATACCATAGCTAATCCCTTTAGGTTGGAAAAATACATATTACTTTTCCCAATAGAAGACTAACACAATAAATATTATGTGATTGCATCTTCCTTTTCTCTAGAAATCTAATACTCAAAAATATATTTTTCCCATGCATGCAAGCATATATGTTTCTCTAAATAATCTTACATAATAAAGCATGTAATTACTCTTTTTCCTCTCTAAGAATCTAATCCAATAATGCATACAAGGATATATTTTTATCTTCTATTCATTTTGAAGAGTTTTAACACAATAATTATTTCCTTGCATACAATTATGCAATGTTCCAAATGGGAAAATATAGGCTCAGTAGGGAATATCCTAAGATATTCCACTATGGAATCACAACAATATGGAATTACACCAATAGATCTAAACCAGAGATAGACTGGCAGGGCATTTACTAGATGCATCACCTTCACAAGGAAGGGTGAAATCCAGAGGCTTCCTGGCCCATTCCAGACTCTGTCTATAGAAGAATGGTGGAACACAGCAAGTGTGGGAATGACACACTCATCTTAGAGTTTTCTTCTCTTAGGAACCTTATATCTATAGATCTAAACAATGGATCCAAAAGAGAAGTAAAAACCAACCAAGGAAGAAGCGCTAAATTCCACTCTCAGGAAAATCTGCAATAGGCTCAAGGAGGACATTGTATAAGCAAGCCAGTGTGAAAATAACGTAGAAAACGTAGAACAGGGTTGGGTTCCCTTATTTTAGGCTGTTTCAGACCTCAAGCAAAGTTTCAGCAAAAATAAATGAGTTTAGAGGTTTTAACAGATCTCCCACAATCAACACTAGCTGAAAATCAGCTAAAGGAGAGAGTTGGTAAATAGAGAAACCGTCCTTTAGAAATTGCGCAGTTTCTGCTGGAAGACACTAGAAATCAGCCATTAGACTCATGTTATAGTATGGCATCAAGAAATCAGATCTAAAATCAAGTTCCTTTGTAGAAGTATTGGATTTACTTGAAGCAAGAGCAAGAATCCTTCAAAAATAATAGCAGAAACAATTGGAAAAGTTGCAGAAAGACTTGACAACATTTTATATGAGGAGCTTCAGCTGATGTAGGTTAATATTCAGATCTACAACTGATATATGGCTGAAACATCAGATCCATACCAGATCTGGAACTACTCAACCTTCTAAACAAGATCCCCCTGGGGTTTTATCAAAATAATGCATAAATAAGAGTAGATCTAGCTTTTAATACACTGAAATTTTTATTGCAAATAAATTCAATCATTATATAATCAGGGTCCATATGCAAACAAAGAGATTTTCAAAGAATATGGTTACTCATCTCTTGATGCATGCTTGAAATACTCTCTTCCTCTTCCTTGGCTCCATTCTCCATGTATTCTCCCATTTCCCCTCTTCTATTTCTCTCCTAGGCTTATAATAAAATAGAATTAATTAAAATGGAATATATTTTATAAATCCTAAAAGTATTCCAACTTTTTTCTAACTCATAAAATAATTCCATCTTTTCTAAATCATAAAAGCATTCCAGCTTTTCTAAATCCCAAAAGCAATCCATAAAGCCTCCATAAATCTGATTTTTCCTAAATCAGAAAAGCATTCCATAAACCCCTCATGCTTTTATTTTTAAAGGTAGATTTTCTTTTTCCTTATGAGAAAAATATCACTTATCCATACTTTTTCCAAATCTATTACTCATTATTTCTAAAACTCATAAAATATACCAACTTGGAAATATAATTTATTTCCATAGAAGAATTTAAATTATTCTAAATAAAATAATTAAGAAATATTTCTTCCAATATTCTTATAATTAAGAATTACAAGAATATTTGTCATGTAATATCAATATAATAATTAATAATATTTAATTATTTGATAACCCTCATTTTATGAGAGTTTTTACGGTGGCTTATGCGAGGGATATTAGGTCTACGATATGAAAAACACTCATGGGCTACCATTGTTAATCATCGTTAGTCGTAGTCAATGAAGGTCTTCCATGGTCTAATGTCACATTGTGACAAATATTGTGTGAATATGAAAATCAACCATGGCAAACCATGGTCATTCTTCGTCCAATGTTGCATTGTGACAACAATTGTCTCAATTTTTAAAGCAAGCATGCTCAACCATGTTTATTTTACAGTTTATAGTATTTATCTAAATATTTCTATATACTTGAGGTTTATAATATTTATCTAAAGGTTTTTATATACTTTAGTTTTATAATATTAACATTTTAGGTTTAATATTATTTCCGTGAGCTTATAATATTAATAATCATGTGAGTTTATCAAACCTTTTTGTTTAAGATATTAATGTTTAGGCTTTATTAATCTCTTATGTTTTTTATATTGATCCCTTCACTTTATCAATCCCTTAGATTTTTAATATTTATCCCTTGGATTCACCAATTCCTGTGGTTTATAATATAAAACCCTTGGGTTTAATATTTATTTTCTTTTATAATATTAAACCATCCTTGAGTCTTATAATCTCTTGAGTTATAAATATTAATTCTAAGGGTTTATTAATTTCTTAGGTTTTTGAGATAAAAAATTTAATTCTTAGGCTTTATTAATCTCTTGTGTTTTTTATATTGATCCCTTGCCCTTATTGATCCCTTAGGTTTTTAATATCTATCCTTTCGTTTCACCAATGCTTTTTGTTTCTAATATCAAACACTTGGTGTTATTAGTTCTTTATGTTTATAATCTCTTGAGTTTAAAATATTAATTATTAGGGTGTACTAATTTCTTGGTTTATAATATTAATATTTATCCCTTGAGTTCACCAATTACTTTGATTTATAATACTAAACCCTTGGGTTTATTATTTTTATTAGTTTATAATATTAATAATGACTTGGGTTTATTAATATGTTTAATTTAAAATATTAATTCTTAGGGTTTATTAATTCCTTAGATTTTTGAGTTAACAAATTTTATTCATAAGGTTTAATAATATTTTTTGTTTTTAATATTGATCGCTTTGCCTTATTGATCATGTAGGATTTTAATATTTATCCCCTCGGTTCACCAAGTCCTTTGGTTTATAATATTAAACCCTTGTATTTATTAATTCTTTTTGTTTATAATATCAATAATCCCTTCGGTTTATTAATCTTTTGAGTTTTAATATTATGATTTACATTATGGCGTAATATGTTGGGTTATAATATAAATTATAATATATATATATCGTTTATAATTATGGGTTAATATTGGGTTTAATATTAGAGTTTATAATATTGTGTTTAATATTTAGAGTTTATAACATAAACGATTATAATATTTCGATTCATAATATTAATTCTTAGGGTTTAATGATCTCTTGTGTTTTTAATATTGATCCCTTCACCTTATTGATCACTTAGGTCTTTAATATTTATCTGTTGGGTTCACCAATTCCTTTGGTTTGTAATAGTAAGCCCTTGGGTTTATTATGTTGATTTATAATATTAATAACCCCTTGGGTTTATTAATCTCTTAAGTTTAAAATATTAAGTCTTATGGTTTATTAATCCCTTGAGATTAAAATATTAATTCTTATGCTTTGTCTTGGTTTATAATATTAAACCATCGGGTTTTATTGGTATTTTGGTTTATAATATTAATAATCCCTTTGGTTTGTTAAGTCTCTTCTTTAAATTATTAATTCTTAGTTTGTTCATTTCTTAATTTTTAAGTTTAAGATATGACTTATTGAGTTTATTGTAATTCTTTGGGTTTATTTGTATCTTCCAGTCAATTAAATATTGTTGCTTAATATTAATGCGTAGCTGATGTGCACATTATGAAAAAATTGTCTCAATATTAAAATCAACCATGAAATTTACCATTGTTAATCATAGTTAATCATAGTGACTGAAGGTCTTCCATGGTCGAATGTCACATTGTGACAAAGATTGTCTCAATATGAAAATCAACAATGGAAAACCATGGTAATGCTTCATCCAACATCGCATCGTGACAACAATTGTATAAATGTTTAAATCAAGCATGCTCAACCATGTTTATTTCATGGTTTATAGTATTTATCTAAAGATTTTTATATACATGAGATTTATATTATTTATCTAAAGGTTTTTATATACTTGAGATTTATAATATTAATATCTTAGGTTTAATATTATACCCTTGAGTTTATAATATTAATAATCATGAGAGTTTATCAAACCTTTTTGTTTAAGATATTAATTTTTATGCTTTATTAATCGCTTATATTTTTCATATTGATCCCTTCGCATTATTGATCACTTAGGTTTTTAATATTTATCCCTTGGGTTCAACAATTCCTTGGGCTTATAATATAAATCCCTTGGGTTTATTAGCTTTTTCATTATATTAAACCACCCTTGGATCTAAGATTCTCTTTAGTTAAAAATATTAATTCTTACTGTTTATTAATTTCTTAGGTTTTTCAGATAAAAATATTAATTCTTAGGATTTATTAATCTCTTGTGTTTTTAATATTGATCCCTTGGCCTTATTGATCTCTTATGTTTTTAATATTTATCCCTTAGGTTCACCGATTCATTTGGTTTGTAATATCAAAAACTTCGTGTTATTAGTTCTCTATGTTTAAAATATTAATTCTTAGGGTTTGTTAATCTCTTGAGATTAAAATATTAATTATTACAGTGTATTAATTTTTTGGTTAATAATATTAATATTTATCCCTTGGGTTCAACAATTACTTTGGTTTATAATATTAAACCTTTCGGTTTATTACTTCTTTTTCTTTATAATATTAATAATGTCTTCAATTTATCAATCTATTTAATTTAAAATATAAATTATTAGGGTTTATTAACTTCTTAGGTTTTTTAGTTTAAAATTTTTATTCTTAGGGTTTAATAATATTTTTTGACTTTAATATTGATCCCTCGACCTTATTGATCATGTAGGTTTTTAATATTTGTCCCCTCGGTTCACTGATTCCTTTGGTTTATAATATTAATAATCCGTTGGGTTTGTTAATATTTCGAGTTTTAATATTATGATTTACATTATGGCGTAAGATGTTGGGTTATAATATAGACTCTAATATAAAACATTTATAATTATGGGTTAATATTTGGGTTTAATATTAGGGTTTATAATATTGTCTTTAATGTTTACAGTTTATAATATTGGGGATTATAATATTTCGGTTCATAATATTTATTCTTAAGGTTTATTGATCTCTTGTGTTTTTAATATTGATCCCTTGGCCTTATTGACCCCTTAGGTTTTTAATATTTATCCCTTCGGTTGACCAATTACTTTGGCTTGTAATATTAAACCCTTGGGTTTATTATTTTGGTTTATAATATTAATAACCCCTTGGGTTTATTAATATCCTAAGTTTAAAATATTAAGTCTTACTGTTTATTAATCTCTTGGATTTAAAGCATTAATTCTTATGCTTCATTAATTTCTTGGTTTATAATATTAATATTTATATCTTGGGTTCACCAATTCCTTTGGCTTATAATATTAAACCCTTGGGTTTATTACTTATTTTCATTTATAATATTAATAATCCCTTCGGTTTATTAATCTCTTGAGTTTAAATTATTAATTCTTAGGGTTTATTCATTTCTTAGGTTTTGAGTTTAAGATATTACTTTTTAGCGTTTATTAAACCCCCTAGTTTCCTAATTCTTTGGGTTGGTAATATTAGGCATTAAATATTAGTCATACACTTTAATATTAATGCATGGTCCAATGTCACATTATGAAAAACATTGTCTCGATATGAAAATAAACCATGGGCTACCATTGTTAATCATAGTTAGGCATAGTCAATCAAGGTCTTCCACGATCGAATGTCACATTGTGACAAAGATTATCTCAATATTAAAATCAACCATCACAAACCATGGTCATTCTTCATCCAACGTCGCATTATGACAATAATTGTCTCAATGTTTAAGTCAAACATGCTCAACCATGTTTATTGTAAGGTTTATAGTATTTATCTAATGGTTTTTACATACTTGAGGTTTATAATATTAATCTCTTAGGTTTAATATCATTCCCTTGAGTTTATAATATTAATAATCATGTGAGTTTATCAAACCTTTTTGTTTAAGATATTAACTTGCAAGCTTTATTAATCTCTTATGTTTTTCATATTGATCCCTTCACGTTATTTATCCCTTAGGTTTGTAATATTTATCCATTGGGTTCACCAATTCCTTGGGTTTATGGCATAAAACCCTTTGGTTTATTAGTTATTTTTGTTTATAATATTAAACCACATTTGGGTTTTAGAATCTGTGGAGTTAAAAATATTAATTCTTAGGGTTTTTTAATCTTTTGTATTTTTAATATTGATCCCCTGGCCTTATTGATCACTTATGTATTTAATATTTATCCCTTGGGTTCACCAATTCCTCTGGTTTGTAATATAAGACCCTTGGATTTATTAGTTCTTTATGTTCATAATATTAATAATCCCTTCGGTTTATCAATCTCTTGAGTTTAAAATATTAATTCTTAGTGTTTACTAATCTCTCAAGTTTAAAGTATTAATTATTAGGGTTTATTAATTTCTTGGTTTATAATATTAATATTTATCCCTTGGGTTCACAAATTACTTTGGTTTATAGTATCAAACCTTTGGGTTTATAATTTCTTTTGGTTTATAATATTAATAATGTCTTGGGTTTATTAATCTATTTAAATTAAAATATTAATTATTAGGGTTTATTAATTTCTTAAGTTTTTGAGTTTAAAACCTTTATTCTTAGGGTTTAGTAATCTTTTGTGTTTTTAATATTGATCCCCTGACCTTATTAGTCCTGTATGTTTTTCATATTTATCGCTTCGGTTCACCGATTCCATTTGTTTATAATATTAAACCCTTCCGTTTATTCGTTCTTTTGGTTTATAATATTAATAATCCCTTGGGTTTATTAATATTTTGAGTTTAAAATATTGATTATTATGGTATCAATATCCTAGTTTTTTGAGTTTAAAATATTAATTCTAGGGGTTTATTAATTTCTTGTCATTTTAATATTAATCCCTTGGCCTTATTGATCCCTTGTGTTTATTATTTCCTTGGGTTTTTAATATCAATCCATTGAGTTTATTAATCTTTTATATTTTTAATTCATTGAGTTTATATTATTAACAATCCCTAGTTGATTATTCTCTTCGGTTTATAATATTAATAATCATGTGAATTTATCATTCATTTGTATTTAAAATATTGATTCCTAAACTTTATTAATCTCTTCACGTTTTAATATGGATTCCTTGGGCTTCTTGATCTCTTAGCATTTTAATATTTTTCCCTTGGGTTCACCAAGTCCTTGGGTTTATAATATTAGACCCTTGGGATTATTACTTCTATTGGAGTATAATATTAATAATCCCTTCGTATATATGTAAGAGATATATACTTATTATAAATAGTAATAAAATACTATTATTATGTTATATTTTAATTTTAGTATAATTAGAGTTATAAATATTAATGTATTGAAAAAATGTAATAATATTTTATTATCATACAATAAAATATTATATATTTTAATATATATATATATAGTTTATATTATTAATATATTACAACTAGATATATATAAGATATATTGGTAATTATATTCATAAATATATAATGATTATTTGGGTAAAAAACATGTGGTGGATGGTGGAAATAGGTCTATCGGCATATATCTGGTTGTAAATATATTTCAGATACTCCTATCAGCTTATATCAAACACATTGGTAAATGTGACTGTGCTAGTTATTATTGTAATTATTATTATAAGAAATTATTCTACTATCCATTAGGACTATATGACACTAATACCAATTCAATTTGAGTTAATATGATTACCTGGTTTAGTTCATCGTGAACTCCTTGTATACACCACTTGTGTTATATCATTGTTTTACTCCAATTCATTTCGAATTTTTACAATCCTTATTATAGTGTCTCTAGCTACAAGACTCTCTCCTTTGTCCCTAGTTTCCTTTCTCAAGGCTTCCGTGACTCATTGTAATTATGATCAAAGTGATGCTTAAATATTAATAATATAATGTTATTTAAATAAGAGATATTACCTTGGTAAAATAATAAGTCTTCTTCATTATAGATCTCATATCTATAAAAGGAGAATAAACAACGCAAACCTTACAATACTATATTTCTAATGATAACAAATTAATTTTTCTTTCTATTTTTAAAAGCTTCACCTTTGGACTCACCCATTTATATGGGATATGGGTACCTTAAGGCTTGGGATTATAGTAATCATGGTATATGGTTGGATTCAATTACATCCACTCACATCATGATCACATGAATTCACATTGCCAATAATTTAGACTGCTACTATATACATAATGGGCAGGATTGATTATGCTTATTCAAAACCCTAATCTCAATTTATAACATCATTTCAAATTTTCCTTTGGTTCACATAGCCGTGGCACCGCCCTACATTCCTGCAAGATGTCTTGCCTCTTCGTAGCCCTAAATTTTAAGTTACATTTGGAGATTCTAATGGTACACATGATTATGTATAGATGTTTTCACCTTCGTTGCTATAACAAAGTATTTCATTCACATCTTACTACTACACTTAATTGAATATTATTTATTCAATTTTCCTTTTCCTCTGAATGATAGATTTTAGTTTTTCTTACTTTTTTTTCCACCATTGCTCACAATTACTCCATATACTTTCCCGTATGGGTTCCTTTCGATGCTTTTTCTTGAATTAAAATTACAACGTTTTGATATTTAAGCTGCCAAGATGAGGTAATTTCCTAATACAATGATGTTTAACTGTCTCCATTAGATATTTTATTTTATAGATATATTTTTTACTTTAACCCTCATCCTTTGCTGCAGATAAGGATCAAGTGCTACTATGATTCATTCAGTGCATACGGAGTGACTAGTAAACTTGCTGGGTAATTTTCATTCTCGCTTATGGTAAGTTTGGTGATACCCTTATTAGTCACACCGCATGCGGCATGGCGAGACTATTGTGTCCGATTAGAGATGTGCATTATTCCCTTTTTAAAAACCAACAAAAGCGAGATGCATGGCAGGGACTATTGTAATCGATTTGAGATGTGCATTAGTCCCTGCACAAAAACCAACAAAAACGAAGTTAGCATAATCTAAAGTTTGTATTTATAATTTATTAGTTCACCAATGAACTTTTACCAAATTTTTTTCTCCACCAATACGCAAGTTGGAGGTCTTATTTGGCCTCATATCGAGGCAAGACCTATTGAAACCTAGGCTAAATGTCTATTGATGCAAATTTTTTCACGGTGTTTTCGGTTTGTGTTAGATAATGCTAACATTAATTAGCAAACATAAAATGTTTGCAAATGTTAGCGATAAAGTAGGTTCTAAGGGCTCATATGAAATCCAAGATCCACGTCATAGCGGTACCTAGAAGCGAATAGTGATACCAGCATCTGTCAGCAAGCTGAATAGTGATACCAGCATCTGTCAGCAAGCTTGGTTTTAGCTTAACACCTGGAGCTGCTAAAAATGCATGCTCACATAGATAATGTAGCCTGGATCCACTGGCTTAGCTGGGCTGGGGATTTTCTTCAGAGCTGTTCAAGTTCTTTGCTGTAGATCCCTGTGGTGGTTCAAAAATTCTGATTCTTTGTCCTGTTCGTGGGAAATGATCTGCCCACAAAGAAGTATCTATCCACGGGCGTCGAATCAAAGACTGCAAAGAGAAACCTTAATGAAACAAAAAGAAAAAAGGTTCCTGTGTTCCAGTGCGTAATAGATGCAGATTGACGGGCGAGCTTGAGATCTCTTTCTTCCATTGCATGCAGGGTCAATCGAAGACCATGTCAGCTTCGCAAAGAACACTCTTCTGGTTCCCTCACGGCATGTATATCAGGATATAATTCTTATCCAACCAGACAATGAGAGAGGCGCATCCTCCGTGCTGTTGGGAGCTACGGTATTCCATTGTAGGGTCGAGCGAAAATCCATCCGATCCTATGAACTCCAACGCAACGGCAGAGGTGAAAGGGAAAACGGCAGCATTTTCAAATTCCACAGAATTTACAAGCATTTTGATTTATGGGTATTTTTCTCCGAGCTCCTCTTACTCGGGCTTTGAAGAAGAGGAGCAATTGTGCAAAAAATTCTGACAAAGTTTGATTTATGGGTATTCTTCTCCGAGCTCTTCCTACTCGGGCTTTGAAGAAGAGGAACAATTGTGTAGGAATAACGGGAGGAAAAGACGAAACATAATATAATCGATGAAAAAAAACTTTGAACAAAAGGAGCAGTTGTGCAACAATAACAGCAAGAGAAGAGGAATGTTGTCCAGAATGAGATAACAAAACACCAACAGTTGTTCGGTAGAAAGCTTTAAGTCTCTCGATACAAGCTTTACAAAACGCATGGTAATTTTTATTTTATTTTTAATGTATTGCCCTTTTTCGGAAAACAATTGTTTTGCTGAGAGCTTTAATTCTCTCGATAAAACAATTTTTGCTGAGAATATTATGGCCCCAATTTCCCCTTCCCTTGTAGTATTTTTCAGAAAAGCCCAATTTCCCATTCCCTTCTAGTATTTTCCTAGTATTTTCCTGAAAAGGGAATCAAAGCACAAAACAGTAAGTTCGAAAACAAAATCAAGGCACAAAAAAATCAAAGCACTTACCCTTGTAGCCTTCATTTGAAAAAACTAGTCTCTGTCTGAAAAAACTAAAACTATGATGCAAAGCCCTGAAAAGAGAATCAAAGCACAAAACAGTAAGCCTGAAAAGAAAATCAAGGCACAAAAAAATCAAAACACTTACCGCTGTAGCCATCGTTTGAAAAAACTAGTCTCTATCTGAAAAAACTAAAACTTCCTCAGTGCCAGTGCCCTCTAGTCTTATATTCCTATTTCTAATATACTATCTGAAGCATTAAATTGGTAGTATGTTGGGTTTCGTTTTTACTTATGACATTCTTAATTTTCTGCAAAATCGTGCTTTATCTAGTGCTTGGATTGCAGATGCCCATGATAAATGCCCATGAGAAAGTAGGGTACTTCATTTTTGGCTCTCTGAGGGTAGCATTCACCATGTGGAAGTGGCAGCCACCGCAGGGAATGGAATTAAAGTCTTCAGAAGACCGGATTGTCATTGCATTGCAGTATTCTAAATTTTCTGCAAAATCGCTCTATCTAGTGCAATCCATTGTTAATTTTCTGTAAAATCGCTTTATCTGGTGCTTGGATTGCAAATGCATTTTCTGTAAAATCGCTTTATCTGGTGCTTGGATTGCAAATGCCCACGAGGAAGGAGGATACCTTGTACGAGATCTACGAGGAAAAACGATGCTCGAACGAAATGCTAGTAGAACTGGGGTTAGGCGGAAATCTGTTGATTGATAATCTCTTCTCAATAATTAATTATGATGAGGAACACAGAAACGTGCTTGGTTATGGCAAGAGAGACAAGTGGTTAGATAACGGGCCAGAGAATCCAACAAGTGGTAAAATCGTGGGTCCACAGGTTCAGACAAGTTGCAATTTATATTTAATTCAATTATCAATGAATGATTAATTTTTTTTATATGATGTTTCTAGATGCAATACATTATATATGTGTCTTATGCATTACATGTGTCTTTTGCATGAAAATTTTCAGAAAACCGCAAAGATGTGCTCTCATCTTCCAAATTCTTGACTTTTCTGCACTTATTGTATTTGCATGAGCGTTGACTTATCAACTTGAATTTTTTGACACCAGTCATTAGCATCAATTTCATAGAGAATTTACTGTCATGAAGCTTCGATCTGTATTTCAAATTGACATGCTGAAGTGGTCTTTCAAATTTTGTAGCTTGTTTTAACGCTGAAAACATCAAACCCTATCATCCCTATCATCAGTGACATTAGTTTCCTAGCTAGTTGTTCTGTAATGAGGTCCCATAAATTGTGATCTCTGTTATTATTTTCCGTGCCTGATTTATCTTTTCAGTTGTTGCAAAGAGGTCCTATTGCTCGAGATTGATTTTAATAATAAGATAATTTTTTTATTGCCAACGAGGCCTTTGTTCAGTGGCCAGGTTAAGATATCCACCAGTTCTCTGTTTTGTATCACTTAATGGCATGAAATTAAAAGAGTCCTAACATTCATGGATTTGTGAGCAAGAAACATCAACTCTGATCCAATTAACAACATATAGAATTAAATACCCATGAGAGAGGGACACGCTTTTATTTTGCATTTGGGATGTTCACATGTGCCTTTATCTTTGAGCGCATCGCTACCATCCACTAGTCCCTGAAGATTCATTTTTACAGCCTTCCTTGCCTCTAAGTTGAAGTCCTGCGCATATTTTACTGAAACCCTAACCTATCTTCCTGATCCTTGATGTCTTTGGTCATGCACCTGTCTATCTGCTAGTAAGTGATCTAGTCTATAGCTGTGTTGTTGTGTGGTGGTCATGCACTTGTCTCTCTGCTAGTAAGTGATCTGGTCTCTAGCTGTGTTGTTGTGTGGTTGTCGTGAGCTTGTCTATCTGCTAGTAAGCGATCTGGTCTAGCTGTGTTGTTGTGTGGTTGTCATGAGGTAGAACAACTGAAGTATAAAGGAACTCCTGGAAATTCCAAAATTTGAAACTTGGGGCTATGAAGCCAGAGTTTCTATGTTGTCTAATCCTTGTTGGCTTTTATAGATTCTTCCTTACAACCTCGATCCAAGATCCTACAGGAGTTCAAGAGTAAGAAATATTCTGATCCAAATCCTGGAAAAATACTTTGAATGCACGTGTCCAATTTTATCAGAAACTGCTAAATTTTTACTTTACACATTAGCAATACCGAATGATGTTCACATTTCACATTAGAAAATGTAGCAAATCCTCTTCAAGTTCCAGCAAATTGACAGATAAAATGGTAGGACAGGTTCATGCAAACATAATAAAAATAGCAGAAATGTTCACACAAAGCTGGTTCTTTTCTTCCCAATTCAAATTACCTTTACACTGCCATTTGAAATACCGTTACACTGCAAAATGGCAGACAGGTTCATGCAAACGCAATGAAAATTTGCTTCTTTTCTCGATTCAAAATTACCTTTACACTACAAAATGGCAGGCAGGTTCTTGCAAACATACTGAAAATTAGCTTCAATGCCATGCTGCAAAATGACAGACAGGTTCATCCAAACATGATAAAAATTTGCTTCAGTGCCTTTCTTCTGCTTCATACCAAGTGGTATCAAAATTCCATCAAACATGTGCATACCAAGTGGCAAAGGGACTTGCTTTAGCCCCATGAGCGTTCTTGTTTAATTTTCCGGACATATGGGGTTGATCAATACACCATCCCCTCCATAATAGGGATATAGGGCATCCATTGTTGACATTTTTATGCCTAAACATAATGCGACAAATACTTTGTTTAATTTTTCTCTACATCCATAATATTTTTTTAAGAATGCAAAAAATAAGGGTTATTAATTTTAATTTTAATTTTTTTCCATGTATATGATGGTAAGAACATTCATTTTCATAAATATTTATCTTTGAAATTTATATTTAAATATGTATCCCTTCTTCATAGTAACAAATAAGGTTTTTGGCCATGGAAACACTAGAAATGACACACCTCTATTTCATGTTCATGTATTCTTTGAGTGATGCAATCATCATTTTCCTTTTTGGTATCTAGAAATACCCATTATCATTTACTTGGATTATGCTTCAATATTTTTTATTCATCTTTTCTCTTTCAAGGTTTTTTCTTCGTAGATGGGATCTTATAAAAAGGGAAGAGTACTTAATACATGGGTTCTTAGGGTTTTTCTTACCATATGAAATTGAACTCAATTTCTCATTGTACTATAGGTTGGCTTCTTTAATTTACTCTCTCTCTCTATGCTATTATAGCATACAGTCAGCTTCTTTTTAATTTACTCACTCTCTCTCTATGCTATTATAGCATAAAGCTGCATTTGAATGTCTAATTTAACTAAATTTATGATTTTCATATTTTATTTCATTCAAATTGTAGGTTATGAATCGTATGTCGAGACCGTGAGACCATAATATATTTGGACACTTATATTTATTTAGTCTCTAGCCTTTGTATGTGTCTTTACATGGTTTTTAATTCACTTCTTTAATTCAAGTTTTCCTTTTAACATGTATTTTGTAATAGATATAGGTTTGTATAATTACCATGAAATTTTTTTAATTTCTCTGGTTTCTTTGTAATTATTAGATGCATGTATCCATATCGCACTAGTTTATGTTTGTATCTTATACTGTTTTGTGTCACATCTCCCTCTCTTACCTCCAAATTTTTTTTTCTAATATCTTGCATGTGGAGTTTAACTTATACACCATGATTGGATTTTATGTTACATTTATACCCACTTAAAATTTCTATACTTATATTCTTTCATAGATGGAAATCTATTTAATCAATAAAATTTATATGTCAAGACCTTAACAAAAGACCTCTACACTTTTCTATAACCACATTAGTTAAGTTTTCAATTAAATTCATCATACTACATGTCGCATATATGATGAAATTTCAACCCATTATAACGTTTTTTCTCTTGTGTACATGAAAGCTATACTGTGACGTGGAGAGTAAGTTTTTTTTCTCACGAGGCTCCACTTACACTCTAACCTTAGAACTGAAATGTTTATGACAAAAATCCCTTCTCGTTACCAGGACAACGTCTGTCTTTGCTCCAACTGAGAATTCTCATTTAATTTCACCAACATTTGTACTATTCTCTCAACAAAGCTACGATGAATTTTTTGGCACATAGCATTCATCGATTGGATTTCTAATATGAAAGATTCACTATCATATCTTGGTCACTGAAAGACTCGGGTTTTGAATAAGTTTTTTCCCGCTTGGTACTATATAGTCGTTTCACATATTGCAATACGCCTTGTTTGGTATGATATTACTACTGTCACAAAATATTCTATAATCCCTCTCGGGATTCTTAAGTCCTTATATCTTGAAGTTAGGGTTTTCGGGTTTCCACACTCTTTCTCAATCCTCGAGTTTAACTTACACGTGGGACGGTCATGTTGATCCCTGGTATTAGGGGTTTTCATATTCCTTGTTAACACGCTCCTTATCCTTATTGTTCCCTCTTTATTTGGCTATCATTTCTAGTTTTCCCTTTCTGGCTTCTCACTCAACACGACGGAGTTTGACGACCTCAGGGAAATCCTTACCAGTGCGTGTATCATCGCTTTCCGAGATATGGTAAGAAAGTTGTCCTCTATTATCTAGTTGTTTCCTTCTAAAAAGTGTTTTGAATTTAGAACTCTAATGGATTAAATTACAGTTTATTTCAAATTTTGCATGAAGTTTCTTTCTATTTTAAATTTTTGAAGACGATTCAAATTATATTAACTATACTAGGGAAACGAGGTATACTTTCTCCAAATTTAGACCAATAAATGGTTTAGAGATTAGAGGCGATAGTACTTCCCTAGATTTCTTTCCTACTACCATACGTAGAGTTTTGGAGAATGGCTTCTCCTGTTCATTTCTATTAAAAGTAAGGAAATGCATTACACGAGCATTGCTATTTAACATAATTACCATAACACTTTTCACTAGTACACATTGTTATTGTACATGAATTTACTTAGTAAAACAGAGAGTGCATACCATTTTTGCAAGTTGACCAACCTCCCAACCTTAGAGTCCTCTCTCTCAAGAACTCACCCTCTAGGCCGAGATCATCTCCCCAGAATAGATCAACCTCTAATATGTTTAGGAAGCAGCTTATTTAAGCTATTATTCCCCAAAGCATGTTTCTAATTGCGTCCGAGAATCTCGGGATGCTTTTCTTCCCTTGTTGCCTAGGCTTCCCATTTTAGGGATTCTTTAAAGTTGTTTTTTAGCTTTTCTCGACTTTTCCGGCTTTTCACCTCTTCCCAACTACTTTCCTCATACATTAGCGAATTTAGATTTTTCCTCAAAAATCTAATTTAGAAATAATTTCTTTCAAGGATTTTTGAAAGATTGTGGGGACATATTTTCTTTGTCCATCCTCATGGATTTAACAAGTGATCTCATAAATATTATTTTTTTGGTCAATACGCACAAAATTATTTTATTCATTTTCTCAAATTAATTATTTAATTACATTCACCAAATACTTGTCCTTTGGGGTCCACTCCCCTTAGGATTAAAAGGTTAAATTGTCTAGCTTTGAAATTCAAAACACATAAATTGGGGGTGTTACATATTCCCCCTCGCGAAAATAAACACCAGTCCTCGGTGTTATTTATTTAACTACTAGAGTTCATTTTTCAAACAAAAATGGATATCTTTCCATCATTTCAGTTTCTCTTTCCCCGGGTAGCTTCTTCGAAATGAGTAAAGTGCTTCCACTTGCACCTTTACTCTTGCTACCGTTCGGTTCCTCAATTCAATTTCTTCCCGCTCCAATATTTGAAGTAGTTCTGGTAGAAACTCCCCTTCAGGGGTTCCACACTGTACAACGAGGTCCCAATCAACTATGTGAGAAGCATCATGCACATATCTTTTTAATAACAAAACATGAAACACATCATGAACTCTAACATGGGGTGGTAAGGCCACCATAAGCCTTTGGTCCCACCCTTTCTAGTACTTCAAAAGGACCACAATATCTAGGAGCCAGTTTTGTACAACTTCAGACGATAAAGTGTGCCCTTTTTTGGGTTTAATACGCAAGTACACATGCTCCCCCACTTTAAATTCTCGGTGCACTCTTTTCTTATCGGCATAGTTTTTTTCTAGCAATCTTGTGCTATTTTGATGTCTCTTTGTGTATCTGTTTAACTATTCTTTCCATCTCTTGTAAAGCATCTAGTCCTAACATTAGTTTATCTTACGTGACTCCGATTTTCAAAGGAGGTCGACACTTTCTTCCATAGAGTGCCTCAAACGGACTCATTTTTTATGGAGGATTGATAGATGTTATTATGGAGGAAAATTCGGCTAAATGCAAGTAGTCTTCCCATTTTGATGGCCTATCCATCACATACATTCTCAACATATCCTCCAAAAATCTGAGTTAGTTCTCTCTTGTTTGGCCATCGGTTTGAGGGTGATAAGAAGTACTAAAATTCAACTTAGTACCCATACCTCCAAATAACCCTTTCCAAAATGCTCTGTAAACTTAGCATCTCGGTCAAACAATCACCTTTGGAACTCCATGTAGTCTTACTATTTCTTTCAGGGAACACATTCGCTACTTGAGTTGTCCCAAAGGTAGATTTCATCGGTATAAAATGTGCAACTTTCGTTAAAGTGTCTACTACTACCATTCTGAATCATGCTGGTATTTGGTTTTGAGTAATCCTGTGATGAAATCCATGGGAAAGCTGTGTCCATTTCCATTCAAAAGAAACACGACAAAGGGTTTAAAATACCAACGAGGATGTCGATGCTCAACTTTGACTAGATTGACATTCCTATACATCTAGTTAAGTATTCTACTACATCTCTCTTCATTCTCAGCCGAACAACTTCTTTTTCAGCAATTTGTTAACATTTTCTAATATCCCGGATGTCTCTGCATATAGCCCTGGTTTGTGATAGTCATCTAAAATATTTTTTTTCAAGGTCTCCACATTTGGAACATATAATCTATTCTTATAACAGATCAACCCTTTTTTGTTTTGAGTGAAATCAGTTTTCTCCTTTTTATGTAGTTTCACCCGGAGTGTTTCATAATTTGGATCTTGGTTTTCCCTGCCTTTCTTACCAATTCTTCTACTTCGATCTGGGCACTACTTCTAATGCTATTTATATTCGACAAGCGTTTTTTGCTCAATGCATCAACAATTTTATTTTCTTTCCCCTTGATATGCTTTATATCCATTTCAAATTCACTTAGAAAAGACAAACCATACGGCTCGTCTAGCATTCAAATCGGGTTTGGGAAAAGAAGTATTTGAGACTCATATGATCGGTCATCAAGGTGAATTTCTTCCCAAGGAGATAGTGTCGCCACATTTTCAAAGCATGAATAACTCCGTAGCTAACTCCAAATCATAGGCACTATAGTTTTGTTCATGTATCTTCAATTTCCTAGATTCATATGCAATCATGGAATTTTCCTACAAAGAGAACTCCTCCCCAACCCCTCTCTATAGGCATCTCGTACATACCATAAATTCTTTATCGAGGATCTGCAATCTTTAAGTATAGGGGCTATAGTAAGTTTTAGCTTTAATTGGTCAAAACTGGTTTTTGGCATTTTTCAGATCCTCGCTCAAATTTGACACCCTTTCTTTGTAATGATGTTATGGGATATGCTATGGCGAGAAAATCTCTCCACAAATACTGCGATAATAGCACATCAATCCCCCATGAATGACCCTTCTACTGACACATCAGTTGGAATAGGCCATTCCTTAATAGCTTTTATCTTTTCGGGGTCCACATGACTAGCCCTTGTTCAAAAATAATATGACCCAAGTATTGGATCTTATCTTTGTAAAATTCACATTTGATGAACTTGGCTATATATATCGGTTTTCCTTCGGAGTTTGCAATACTATCCTCAAGTGTTCTTTTTTGTTCCTCCTCACTTTTTTAGAGTAGACTAAAATATCATCTATTAACACAAGTACAAATTTATCCAAGTACTTATTTATCACACTATTCATTAGGCACATAAAAGTGGCGGGGGCATTTATCAAACCAAAAAGGTAGAACTACAAATTCATAGTGACCATATCTGGTTCGAAACGTTGTTTTTGTTGATATCTTCTTATTTAATTCTAAGCTGGTGATAACCGGTCCTTAAGTCAATCTTTGAAAATACCGAAGCTCTCTCACTTGGTCAAAAAGATCATCAATTATGGGCAAGGGGTATTGGTTTTTAATGGTCAACTTATTCGGTTGACGTGTAATCAATGCACATCCTAAAAGTTCCATATTTCTTTTTCACAAATAGGGACCGGTGCTCCCCAAGGAGACACACTCGGTCTAATATAACCTTTATCTAACAATTCTTGCAATTGCATTTTCGAGTTCCATAAGTTCGGGGGGGGACTCATTCGATAAGGGGCTCGGGGAAACGATGTGTTGCTCCCGACACCAAATCAATTGAAAATTCAATTTCTCTCCTTCGAGGGGAGATGAGGAATCTCTATCCGGAAAGACATCCTTAAATTATCTTACTACTGGTACAACATCTAGTAATCCTTCTTCGAGTTTTCTGCTCACTGTTTCTTCCACTTTCGTACGGCATAAACTTGGTATCCTTTTACAATGTATGCGTTTTTAATTGCGAGTCTTTGATATTTGTCTCACGAGAGATAGGTTTTTAGTTTTTTCCTTTAAGGATAAAAGGTTTTCCTTCTTCATCTACACAATGCGAGTCTTATCCCAAGCAATTCATCAAGGCTTTCTTCTTTTCCAGTCAGGTCCATTCCTATCACTGAGTCATATGAACCTAAGGGTAGAATGTTCAAATTTACTACGTTTGAAAATCATTTAATTTGATTGTTGTTCGGGGCAATTTATGTGTTACCTTCCTCTTGGTTCCAGAGTGGCTAGTCTGTACTAACCATGACATTTGCTAAAATTTTTCAATTTTAAGATTACATTTTCCTACAATTTTTTGGACTAATGTAACTCAAGGAAGCACCGGATCAATCAAAAAACGTAACGAGACTAGTCGAGAAATCTTACCCTCTATTTCCACCATGGTAACTTGTATGTTACGCTTGCCGATTTTTCAAGGTCGCACGCGATGGTGGGTATATTTACAGCTATGTCATTTACTATGGTGGCTTCCCCGATCTCTCATAATCATACGAATGTTTCGATGAGGACAATCCCTCGAGAAGATGGGGTTTTCCACATCCCCCAACATTTCAAGGGTTCCTTCATTTCGATTGTCCCTTCCTTTTTATTGTCTCCATCTATTTGTTTTGAAGCCACTTGGGATTAAGCAATTTGACTTTATTTGGGTTTATTAAACTTTTTCCTGGCTGATGATCCTGCCAAAATTTTTCAAATATCTTTGTTTATGTTTCTTCCCTTTGAATTCGCTCTTATTTACCCGACTTTTCCCATGCTCGGTTTTTTCTTTTTGAGCTGTTGCTAGCACAATCTAGCTTTTCTAACAGACTTCATCCATTGTTTTTTGGGTTATCAAATTCAATTTTCTCTTTGTAAATAGTAGGCTGAGACAATTTAGAAAATTTTTGTACCTTTGCCTTTTCTTCCCTTATGTAAGGGACATATCTCTATGATTAGTGAAATTGGTGACAAACTCATCAATTGTGAGTTGTCCTAGTCTCGGTTCATGAAATTCCTTTGCTTTATCATCATAATAGCGTTCATTTAGGTAGCGGTTTTTGAACTTAACCTAGAAATATTCCCTAATAGCCCCTGTCTTTTTCATCAATGGCATGGACCATTTTTTGTCTCCTCCCACCACAAGGTAGCCTTACCTTGTAGCTAGTAAACAACCAACCTAGTCTTGAGTTGCTTTCATATTCGATATACTTGGAAATAATTAATCATATTCAGCAAACCAAGCTTCAGACATCTTCTTCCTTCTCCCCATCATAGGAGGGAGGTTTGATCTTTCGAAATTCCCCTTATAATTATTTTTTTGTTTATCTTGATGCCTAGCGACATCATCATCATCGAACTCATTAATATTCCTCTTTCCAAAACCTTCGCCTTCTTGGCTATTCAGTGAAGCTAGCTCTCTAATGAGCTTTCTCGCATCACTCTTCGTGCGATGACAACTTTGTCATTACGGCTTCTCGATTCAAACGAATTCTCATTGCAACTGTGTGTAGCATAGCCATCACTCGAGCGTTGGGATGCGGTGTGCCTATACTCATCACGCAGATCCATATAAATTTCTTCACCTTCTGCCATTCGACACTACGCACACTACAAAACATAGATCGGTACATTGGTCCACAATACTCATTTATACTGGGGGAACACACATCAACAGTGAGCATCATGTCATCAGCCCAGGTTTTATAACTTGGGCTCCATATCCCATTTGTCACATCTCCCTCTCTTACCTCCAATTTTTTTTCTAATATCCTTGCATGTGGAGTTTAACTTATACACCATGATTGGATTTTATGTTACATTTATACCCACTTAAAATTTCTATACTTATATTCTTTCATAGATGGAAATCTATTTAATCAATAAAATTTATATGTCAAGACCTTAACAAAAGACCTCTACACTTTTCTATAACCACATTAGTTAAGTTTTAAATTAAATTCACCATACTACATGTCGCATATATGATGAAATTTCAACCCATTATAACTTTTTTTCTCTTGTGTACATAAGCTTACCGTGACGTGGAGAGTAAGTTTTTTTACGAGGCTCCACTCTCACCTCTAACCTTAGAGCGAAAGGTTTAAGACAAAATCCCTTCTCGTTACATGGGCGAACCAAATCCTAGTATGTGTCATGATTTAATTATTCGACTCTACCAATCTATCCTCATATGAACACTTCAATTAATGTGATAGTTGTACATTTTTAATTTCTATACGTTGGTGGAAGACTTTACGTGAATTTTCTCCAGGGACAACGTCTGTCTTGCTCCGAACTCGAGAATTCTTATTTAATTTCACCAACATTTGTATTATTCCTCAACAAAGCTATGATGAATGTTTGGCACGTAGCATTCAGCGAGTTTGGATTTCTAATATGAAAGAGTCGATGTCATATCTTTGCCATTGAAAGAGTCGGGTTTTGAATAAGTTTTTTCCGCTTGGTACTATACGGTCGTTTCACATAATGCAATACGCGGAGGCTTTGGTATGATATTACTCGTCACAAAATATTCTACAATCCTTCTCGGGATTCTTATGTCCTTTAACACTGAAGTTAGGTTTCGAGGTTTCCACACTCTTTCTCAATCCTTGATTTAACTTACACGTGGACGGTCATTGATCCCCTGGTATTAGGGGTTTCATATTTCCTTGTTAAACCACGCTCCTTATCTTACTTTCCCTCTTTATTTGGCTATCATTTTTAGTTTTTTCTTTCAGCTTCTCACTCAACACGACGGAGTTTGACGACCACGGGGAAATCCCTTACCGGTGCGTGTATCCCACTTTACTTTGAGAGATATGGTAAGAAAAGTTGTTCCTCTATTATCTGGTTGTTTCCTTCTGAAAATTGTTTGGAATTTCAGAACTCTAATGGATTAAATTCTGGTTATTCCAAATTTTGCATGAAGTTTCTTTCTATTTTAAAGTTCAGAAGCAGATTAAAGTTATATTAGCTGTACTAGGGAAACAGGTATACTTCCTCAAGATTTAGACCAATAAATGTTTTAGAGATTCTAGGCGATAGTACTTCCCTAGATTTCTTTCCTACTACCATACAGAGATTTGGAGAATGGCTTCTCCTGTTCATTTATGTTAAAAGTAAGGAAATGCATTACACCCGACTATTATTTAACATAATTACCATAAGACTTTTCACTAGTACACATTGCTGTTACATGAATTTACTTAGTAAAACAGAGTGCATACCACTTTTGCAAGTTGACCAACCTCCCAACCTTAGAGTCCTCTGTCCTCAAGAACTCACCCCCGAGCTGAGATCATCTCCCAGAATAGATCAACCTCTCATCTGTTTAGGAGCAGCTTATTTAAGCTATTATTCCCCAAAGCATGTTTCTAATTCTGCGTCCAGAATCTCAGGATGATTTTCTTCCTGTTTGCCTAGGCTTCCCATTTTAGCGATTCTTTTAAAGTTGTTTTCAGCTTTTCTCAGCTTTTCCAGCTTTTCACCTCTTCCCAACTACTTTCCTCATCATTGGCAAATTTATATTTTTCCTCAAAAATCTAATTTAGAAATAATTTCTTTCAAGGATATTTGAAAGTTTGTGGGGAAATATTTGGTTTGTCCATCCTCATGGATTTAGCAAGTGATCTCATAAATCTCATTTTGGTCACTCGGCACAAAATCATTTTATTCATTTCCTCAAATTAATTATTTAATTACATTCACCAAATACTTGTCCTTTGGGGCCCACTCCCCTTAGGATTAAAGTTCAATTGTGTAGATTTAAAATTCAAACACATAAACTGGGGGTATTACATATTTTATGTGGATTGTAATTGGTGTAATACAATAATTTACATACTAAATTGACATTCATTGTGGCTTGCAAAGACTGCCTAATTTATTGTAGTGACTCTTCCTTATAATATGGCAATTTAGTTTTTCTCTTTTTCATTATTATTTTACTGCTTTCAGCATATTTAACTTGTCAATTCTTAGATAATGTAATATAAAGGACATTGATTCAATTCCTTGTTGTATTTTTTAATATTTAATGAAATTTGCTAGAAAATGCTAGAAGAGTAACTTGTTACTTATCTTGCTTATACAACGATTCAACCAAGTTATTTTTCTGATGTAATTTCTACATATTTCTGAGTATTACAGAAGTTCTGTAAAAGTACTGAACAATTATCATCATTAGAAACGAAGCATATGTGTATATTATTTATCTTATTATCCATCCATTCACTCTACCAACTCACAAACCTAAAAAGTAGTAAAAAGTAGTTATTTAGTTTATAGGAATACATTTTATATTTCATATTTTCTTAGCTAAAGAAATAATTAAAATTTCAATATATATAATTTCCACAAATTTTAGCGAAAATAATAGGATCTTCATATACTTTTGTACATAAGTATTTTTGGTCTACTTTAGTATATAATAATAGGTCCTTGTGTATAGTGGAGGGTCGTGGACACCATCTAATTTTTTTACTATAAACTTAAGAACAATGAATTTACAAGTTATTTTCATATAATTTACATAGAAGTAATAATTATTAAAGGACTGTCTACTTTGATTTTAATTATGATTCACTTTTGTCCTATCACACAAGGAAATATTTTATTTTATGTTGTTATTTTGATATTATAGTATCAAAAATGTATGTATTAATCATGGATAACTAAAATTTCAAATATTTTTCTTTTTTTCTTCTCTCAACCATTTTCATTTTCATAGATGTAATAGTATTGTTTGTTCTACCCCAATTTCACTTAGCTATGTCTATATTAGCTATTTGACCTCCCATTTTTTATTCCCTTCTTCTTTCTTGCAAAAAAACAAAGCTAAAACCATAAATATAAGAGAAATCTAGAATAAAGAACATATATTACCATTACATACAATTAATTGATAAATTGATACACTTTAGCATCATGTTTAAAACACACAAAAAATAAAAAAAAAAATGTAGTTTTAAATTAGTTACTTCCTCACACAATATGTTAATAGACTTAATTTCATCAATTTAGAATAACCTCTCACATATATATCATGTATTTTAATTTTAATAGTATCTTAACTAAAAAATCTACGTTAAGAAAAATTATTTTATAGCTATGGCTACATCATTAAGCTATAACTTTATCCTTATCACTAGTTCGACTGGAATGCCCTAGAGAATCCATGTACCATCCACATGTTTATCCTATTACATTATTCAACTAGTTAACTCTTTTTAATATCTATTTGATAATCTAGGCCTAAGCCGTAAATGATTTCTTTTCCCATCCTATTGTCTATTGTAATTTCGTTTCAAGGAACTATAGGTTTTCACTCTTGATTTTTTCCTTAATCAATTTCACTCTTACTCATTTCTACATAGATTTGACATTTTCTGAATTTTTTTAATACTCTTCCTAACTGCTTTCTTATTTTCCTAGTCATTACTATTGTTATTTTTCAATATGTAAATTTCTTGTTTATTTAATTGATTTGTTATTTCTATGGTCAATTTTCCTTTTAATCACAATTTATCTAGATATTCCATCCCATATTACAAACATATCACCTAGTTGGTAGGTTTCTCACCATTTTGGCCATCCAATTATTCATAAATGATCCTCTTATCAATGAATTGTAACGATTACCATATAGATCTTGTAGGGTAACTACCGATAATCCATTATCCAAGAAAAATTGAGTTTGATAGTCCATCTTGTTTTTCTCATTATGGCATTATATTTTTAGGTTGAAATTTGACTTGACGCTACTCTATTTTTCCAGAAGGGTCATGGTTCCTTTATTTAACTATTGAAGTTTTTAATTTCTATATTCAAATACTAGGGCATATTACTAATTCAACTGTTCAACATTTCTCACTCGTTGCATGTATTTAAATATTTATCCAATGAATCTTTAGAGAATGGGTACATAACTCAATTTGGATATCATATATATATATATATATATAAGAATACTTTGTTGTCTCTATTTATTACTTTAAATTATTTCTTTTTCATTACATACATTCAATGTGATATACAAAATTTCCTCTTAATTAATGATGATGATGGTGGTTAATGTATTGAGACCAATATTTGGTCTATCGGACCTAAAGAAAAGAGTTATTTAATTTGATTTAAGATTTTATTCCTATGCTCAAAAAGCTTGGGGAGAAGGCTCCCTAGCTCACTATAATTTTGACATCTTAAAAGGCTAGGAAGGTCAGTATTGCAAAAAAGATTATGAAATTGAGCTCGAATGTGGTTGTACATGGGGCACTCTAAGAGGAAGTGATTTTCATCCTCGATGTTCATATTCTCACAAAGATGGCATATCCTTTCGATCCATGGTGTTTTAGGAATTTTCCAACGACGTGTTTCACTTTGGAGCTCAAGAGAGTTCGTTATAATCTTGGCTATATTAATATTATCCTTTGAGCCAGTTAAACAGAGATACTTTTCATCTTCTAAGGTGGGGTTGATGACCTCCTTATAATACCTTAATTTTCTTTTAGCTGCTAGATCTTTCTCGCACCACATTTTTTCTTTGAACTTAGAAGTAACAATTGTTTTTAATGTTATTGATGTTTTTCAATGCAATATTCTTGTCAATCTCCCAATGTTTTAACTAGGCCATGGTGTCTTTATACCAACCTCATTTAAGCCTTAGGTAATTTTGGCTAGAATTTAAAGCTAGCTTAGGAAGTCTATGATATCCTATGTTATTGAGCTTGTGCTTGTACAAAATAAGCCTATTCATAGCTAGGCTCTCAATATGGGAAAGACCCACTTCTATAAGGAGAATAGGATAGGGTGTATTTCTTTGAATTTTAAGGTTATACACTATAAAATGCTTCTGGATTTTCTCAATATTTCTTCAGGATTCTATAGAGATGCTGCAACCTAAACCTCACATCCATATAAGATAACATGAGTGAGTAAAGTTTCAAAGAGGAACTTATTTCTATCCCACATTACGAGGTTTATCATTTTACAATTATTTTCAAGAGCAAAATAAACTTTCCACCCCTCATTAATCCTTTTCTGAATGCTATAGTTCGAGTTGAGATTGTGATGAATATCAATTCCTAGTTACTTGTAAGAAGACACTTCCTCCAAGTTACTATTGACATACATAAAATTAGGGTAAGTGTCCTTCTTGGATTTGATAATCATAACTTTTGTTTTGTGAGTGTTAACAAGCATACCCATGGTAGAGAATAAATCCTTACAAATTCTAAGTTTCTTATCAAGATTAGATGGGCACCTTGCGAGAAGAACAATATCGTGAGCATAGCGAAGAAGGATGATGACTATCCTAGCTAAGATCATGCTAGCACATCCTACTTCCTCTAAACAACCTTCTAGATGGAATGATGGAATGGAATGATGGTTATATGTACAATTAAGTTGCTTGATTTCCATATTTTTCTCAGTTCACTGTCAATAATAATTACCTAAATTGTTTTATCTCATTTTCATATTAATTGAATGAGATTACCCCTAAGATTTCTCTCTTGTTTCTAAATAAAATATTATTAATTTTTCAGAAGTTTAAGTAATTCAAAAGTTTATTTTTATACCTCTATAATGACATACTCACCCATTTTGCTTCCCTTCACCAAATACAACTCATCCATTCCTCTTGAAGAAGATAATTATATATTTTTTATTTTACATTTACACTTCTCATAATGTGGTTTCATTTTGAGTGTTCTCTGTTTTTAAGATTCACTTGCCAAGTAAAGAAAGAAAACACTTAATATTATGCATGACATAATATACTTAATAAGTATTTGTTCTGTACATGTGCTTCACCTTGTACAATATTATCCTCACAAAACTTATGCCACATTTTTTTATTTAACATTACTAAATGAGAATTTAATAGTTTAACATCCTATTTAAATTCCTAACAATGTACCTAAAATTATATATATAAATTTAACTTTCTTTCTGGATCTATTAATTTTATATAACTCATGAAAAAGGATAACTCATATCATTTCTTGTTTAATATTTTCAATATGTTACTTATGAATTTCCCTTCCATGTCTCTCTCTCAACACAAGTAGCTAATTGATGACATTATTTCCGTGCATAAATATTGATTTTAAGACCTAAGGGGTAATATCACAATGTAAATTCCTTAACTATAAAGCATACTAATGTAACATTGAGAAGTTAAAAATAACTGTAAAGCATACCAATTTAGCACGGAGAGATTAAAATAACTATAAGAAATGGACAAGCCCATACACAAGATTAGGCAAAAGAAAATGTTCATCATATCCATACCATAGAGAAATATAGTTCAAAATATTGCATCTTGCAAATCCATTTTGAATTTAGAGAATTTCCAATTTATACCTCTAGATTCTATAGTTTATAAAGATGTGGTTGATAGTGTATTTCATTTTATGATTTATTTTTGAATTATTAATGAAGCCATTCGATTTAACCCTTTGTTGGGTATTGTTCATGGCCTCTATAATGGTAATTTCTATCATTTTTATCCTCATTGGATTTCAAGTGTACTTTAATACCATATGCATTTAATAGTCTATTTACTGCTACTTGTACTACTACCCTACATTTCGTTAGAACACCACTAGAGTATTATTTGTACTATTATTCACATTTGAACTACCAATGCAACCGCCTCTTTAGTTATTATAGATATACTACTTTCCTCGGCCAAAACACTAAATAAAGTAAAAGGTGAGTATGTTTTTCTTCAAAATTTTTAAATAGGTGTGACAACCTACTTGTTGTTGCATTATTATGTTATAATCCATGTGTTTGAATGCTCCAGGTGCTTTTGTTGATATTATGAGTATAAATCATTAAAGAAATACATGTGTACTATATATATTTTTGGAAAAGGATTAATAAAATCATTATTTATTTCTTCCTCATTTAGTATATATTGATGTTAGATTCTCTTTAGACCTGAAGAAGCGTATATATCAATAATTGGTTCCCCTATTTTACCGATACAATTAATATATTATCATAAGAGATTGGGCTATTTTTCGCATAGTTATAACCAACCCACACCTTGTGAACATGTATCACCTAATTAAAGGTATTTAATCAATTAATCACTTACTAAAATCTCCATGGATAGTATATGTAATCGAGTAGTGTAATTCTGGTCCCTTATTCATGTGCTTTAACATTTTTCATCAATTACTTTTATAAACAAGAAAGGCTGCATGCAGAAGTGGGTACAGGCGGGCAGGGTGGCGGGGTCTGACAATAACAGCAAACATTAAATTTCGTATTAATCGACGGGCAGAATAATGTTATCAAATAATTAGATAACATCGTTACGCTAAAGCCCACAGTGGTACTGTCTTCAAAGCACAGGAGCTATTGGAACTAGGTAAGACACGTTATATCATTGGGAAATCACGCTTTTAAATATGTTATATTGTATTACAATATAAAAACAAGAACCCGATGTTACCAAAATTTGTATCATGTAACTTAACATTATCACCGAATCAAACTTATTGTTATTAATCACATTATATTCATAAAATTAATAGGTTAAATCATACATTAAAATCATAAAATTAATAGGTTAAATCATACATTAAAACTCAAAATGTGTCACACATATTGAAAAATGGAATACTTCCATTATTAGCTTGTTTGTGTGTTTACCTCGTCCCTGCTTTTAGTTGAACATAAAAAGTAGTATCATGACCTTAAATTCACATTAAGTTTCAAAATAACAAAGTTGATTTTTCAAGTTATAATTGTGGAAATTGACTGTAAAGAAATATGTTACCATACCTATTATTCGCGGATTCTCAATTACAGTATATGTCAGATTGAAGGAGAAGAAACATAGAACTAAGAACCAATGCCAATGAGATGTCTTATTAATGAGCAGAGATATAATTTAGCACTATATCTACTAAGCAGAGAGATATAACTACAATTATTTTCACATTAATGGTGAACATTCCACGCACATTATAAAATGCAGAGATACTCAAGTGCAACACATCACAACATCGATGTGGTTACTGAATAACATTAACATTTTAAAATGAAAGAAACCATATGGATCTAGTTGAACACTGAGTTACTCCCACCGGTAAGGGGACATTGTAATTCTCATGAAACCCTCATCATAATTCACCAGCTCATATTTCTGGTAAAAAAAAAAAATCGTACAAAGTATTAAGCGGGAGCCCAAGATTTTATTTTCAAAGACATTTGCAAAGAGTATGAGTTTCTTCCAATTAAATATTAACCTTGAGATCTTTGTTCCACTACCTTGAGATCTTTCTTGATGTACATGAGTCAAAGAAGCTGTTATTGCCATTTTATCCACTTTTAACAAAATAAATCTATTATTTTACTAACATAATGTTGATTGATCTAAATTTTGCAGCGGGTATATAAAAAGAAAATACTTTCTACCAACACATGGCAGCAGACATGTTTGTCTGAAGCGCTCATAGGGAAGCCAGCTATCCAAAGAGGTGTCACTTTCTACCAACACGTGGCAGCAAACATGTCTGTCTGAAACGCTCACCTCCCGTACTAGCCACCTTCGATCCTGGGTAGAACATTGAAACTCAGACGGTATTGTGCATAATTCTATAGATAGTGACAATCTTCCATTGAAATTCCAATCAACAGAGCTATCAGAGATGAAACCCAGTAATTGCATACATATAATCCTTTGTATCGGCTCTAATCTTGTCCTTTAGGGTTGTTAACAGGGCCGAAACCATGAAGAAAATGGAGGACAGTAATGAAACCCTAAATAAACCAGAGCACTCAAATGAGAAATTTTGTCAAGAAGTTGATGAGGTTGCAGACCATCTCTGGGCGAACACTAGTAAATCTCGGGCATCAGTAGAAATAGTGCGAAATAGTGCTGCTACGCCAAGACATGGAGCTGCCCGTTTTAATCATTTCCGAGGAAAATCCAAAATTGAGCTTCTCAGAAATCTTGATTTGAGTCGTTAAAGCTCATGAGAAATTATCAGGCACATACACAAAATTCTGAAAGTGAATTGGCTTTGCGATTATTAGGCCGCCTTGATATCTACTGATGAAATCGTGATGAAGAAGAGGGACCCGATGAGAAGGTTCCTCATTCCAAATGGTTCCGCCACAATTCCCCCGACACTCAGGTGATTCTGGTATCTTTGGTCTGCTTCTGCTGCTCGGTCATGTTCAACGCATTTCCTATTATTGCAGGTGGGATTCTGGGGGTCGGAGCTGCATTGTTTTGGGCGGGACAGGGATCGATCATAACCTCGTATCCGACCGAGGACAAGAAAACAATGTTTCTTTCTGGGGCGCACAGATGTTAGGGTCTGTGGCAATTGGGTACGTTCAGCGCTTCATCACAGAAAACACACAGTTTATAATTGTTTTAAACTAGTATGAAAAAATGCCCAGATTCCTATATGGAGAATCCATGGGCGGTGCAGTTGGGCTTCTACTGCACAGAAAGGAACCTACGTTTTGGATGGAATGGGGTTGTTCTCGTAGCTCCCATGTGCAAGGTATGTTACCTACATTTTGGAATGAAGGCTGCTTGTAAACAGTAATAGATCAAAGAAAATGATTCCAAATATGAACAAGAAATATTTTATTCCATAAATTACATTACAGTCCCAAAATGCAAGAAAAATTAAAACATCTGGAATAGACTGACCATAATAAGTTAAATATTACAAACATCGATAAAATAGATGGTGTCATTATCAGAAGTCACAAAAGTATTTTTAACTATGTAAGAACCTATGCCTTATTACCTAATGATTCTGAGTTTGCGCCCTCCTTAGCTATGTATTATTCCAGATTTTTTTAACATTAAAAGTGCAGGAGCTAAATTGCATTTGATTAATGTAAGTTTTGCATTGTTGTTGTCATACATTGCAAAAGACAGTGGGAATCTCTTTCACACTACAAGACGAGTACCGCATTTCACTATAAATGCCGCATTTATTTCTGTAAATTATCAATTAGAAATGTAAGAGTTACTGAAAACAATTTAAAAATGGTAAGAGACTGTTTGTGCCTTGCAGGAATACCATAATTTTTTTGGGGATAATTGCTTCCTCACCCGATAAGCATCGACCAAGAACAAAGCCTGTAGTTGGCAGCATGGAATAAAAAATAGAAACATAGGTGCTAAAAGGTTTCAGGTTCCTCCGCCTCCTCCAACGATAAGCACCGACTGAGAACAAAGCTTACAGTTGACAACATGGAATAATTCTTCCGGTTCCTCCGGAACATAAGCGCTGACGGAAAACAAAGCCCATAGCCTACAGTTTCCAAAGCCTGCAGTTGGAAAGCACAGACGAAGAATCTGGTGTATTCGAACTGTACCTAAATGGGGCGCAGCATTATCCGGGAAGGCTTCTTGAACTGACGGGGCAGAAAATAGCGAAGAAAATGAAGAATTATGTCTTCAGCGCATAGCACAGAAAATGAGACACGTTAAGATAAAAAAAGAAATGTGGCAGGATAAGGACATGTTTCAGGAAATTGACTAGCCACATGTAATCAATCATGCAATGAACAACGTGTAATCTACTCCATAGCACTATCTTCCATCGTGCAGCAGTTTGGGCTGTGATATATTTGTGAAGTGATATATTTGTAAACATTAAATGTTTGATGATTAATGCTAGCATTATTCTAGCATAGCATTACTCTATCTTATATAAGGGATATTAGTGACTATAACTTATGAAATATATCTTATCGCCTCGATATGAGGCCAAATAAGACGGTAAAACGTTTTATTGGACAGCAAAGAATATACTCAGAATATAAAAATTGAAACTTTGGTTATTCGCTAGTGCTTATAAGTTTAAGCTGCTAAAAATAATGCTTACCCCTCCATTTCGATTCCTATAGTCCCCTTGTACGCCGGACAGAGCGGGGGACTAATAATTAGAATAATGTTCCTTAGAATTTTATTTATTCCAATAATTGTGTTGTATGAGATGACAATTGATCTCTTATATAATAATTCTAGATAAAAGTGCATGTAATAAAATTAATAAAGGAAAAATAAGACCAAGGTAATGGGACTCGTATTTGAAAATGAATATTGGGAAAAACATCCTACTAAGGGTATTTATTTAGTTTATTATGGATGGTGAAATATACAAAGGCAATGGAAAAGTGTTTCGAAATGCACTAGGCATTAATTGGCATTTTATCTATGAAAATCATAGAAATTAGGAGAAAAGGAAGATGAAAGGTCATAGGTTGCATGTGAAAAAGAAAATGAAGAAATTAAAGGCCTCAATGATAAAAAAGGCTTTTGAGGATCAATTCATAACTTTTTTTTAGCTCATTTTTGGGACTCTCTCTCTCTATTATCCCTATTCTCTCATACTCTTGCACACTTACTATTTTTCTTGGAGCACTCTAGAATTGAAAAAAGAAGGAAAATGAGCAAAAAAAAAAGGAAAAGGAAAACAAAGATAAAAAAAAGGAAGAGCTGGATTTAGTGGCTACGATGGGATTACTTCTAGGTATCAAGTTGCATGTTTGATTTCATTGCTAGTTTTGGCATGCATGGTACATGCATGTGTCTATTTGGTTCTCTTGTTGTTATTCGCATGGGTTTTCACATGTGTGACAATGGGTTTTTATCCTTGCCTTCTCATTTCTCGATAGCCATGGGGTGATGGGGTTCTTTGACGTGGTTGATGTAGATTAAAGGATGGTTTTGAAACAAAATGGGGTGGTATCGTGGAGAATCAAAAGGCCTGAGAATCTCTATTATATGCTTTTTGGGCCAAAGAATCCTCGAACAATCAATGGCTATATATATGGTAAATACCACATGGTGGAGACAAACAAATTCCTCATAGTTTAGGTGGAGAGATGGAGAGGAATCCATGATCTAGCTATTGGAGGGAGGCCCACAAGATATGAGAAATTGAAATGTTAGAAGAGAGATGAGAACACATAGTAAACAAAACTACAAAAAACTTTTTCTTATTAAAACAGAGAATAATTGTAAAAAGAACATTGTGGTGGATAATTTTTCCTTGTACAACATGTGACTTGTTACTTATAACCTTTTTTAGTTACAATACCTTGGGTAACTTCCATGGGTGAGTAAATACCATGGGTGAATGAATACCATGGCTATGTATCACTTACAATACCATGGGTGGATTCCACTTACAATAACAGTGGTAAATTCCATGTGTGGATGAATACCATGGGTGAATGAATACCATGGATAGATGCCACTTACAATACCACGGGAGGATAAATACCATGGGTGCATGTAATTTTCCATTCAGATCATTCGTCCCCCCTTAATAATCAATGGTCCCTATTGTAGGAAGTTCTCTCCTAAGAATTCTTTGTATAATATGAAAACTCATTAAAGAGAAAGGTTTCATGAGGATCCCTCATAACTACGATGAAAAAAAATCTAGGATAAATTTATCTTGTAAGTCTTGTAAGAAATTGTGATACTGACAGTGTGCAGCCTTGTAAATGGACTTCGATGAAGTGCGGGTTTATGGATGACCCATAACCATGTGAAAGGAATATATGAGGATACAGATGCATTCTAATTCTTGTGACCAATTCTGATCCTAACTACGTGCGACTTATAAAATGGACTTCAATGAGATTGTTTTTGTGTGGTTCACCCATAACCTTGGGTTTGTGGGTGACCCATAACCATGATTATTAACACTAGAAAATTGTATGGGAAAAATCCATTAAAAATGTCAATCAGAAGGTACAAATAAAAGTTTCCAGTGAAGAAATACATTAGGAGGAGCCAAAAGTTCAATTTTTCCTAAGGTCAAAAGCAAAAATATATGGACCACACATAGGAAACATGGGCTCTTTGCGCATAGTGTGACTTTTTCTTCAATAGTCACGCACAACATGAATATCCCTTCGATAGTGGCACAGTCCTTGGGATGAAAAAATGTCACCATCCAGGACCACATGGCACACTTGATTAAAAATATTCCCACTCTACCTAGCCAAGTATAGTTTCCTTTGAGCCACCTTGAGGCCTTGATGCAACATAAAAAGGAATCATAACCCCACTCTTGTGTCACATTCCACCTTGGGCCAAGAGAAGGAGGGAAAAATTGAAAATATTCTATGAAATCCAGTCTTGGGAACAATAATCGTAGACACATTGTTATGTTGCCTAAATTTCTCCATAGAAAACTATCTTTTGTTGTCCAGTAGGAGGAGGATTGTAAGGATTGAGTTGTTGGCCACCCAACATATTAGTGCAAGAGAGAGAAATTCACTACATGTTGATAGATCTACCATCCTTTGGGATAGGTGAGAGGCTTGCTGAAAACTTGAGGGGAAGAGATTCACCTGTCTTGGATATTGGAGCTTCCTAGCTCGAAGGATCCAATGGAAGATATTTAGCATTCTATCTTCTACTACCACAAACACTTAATAAAGGGAGAAGCTATCCATTGTTGAGTTATTAGTGTGTTTTCTCTATTGCGTGTGTATCTTGTGAATTTTGTTTTGTTTGTGTTTTATTGTTTATGTAGCATGCTATGTTTATGTTCTAACTTAGCTTATTACATGTTGAACTTGTTCCACTAACATTTGAAAAACCATTTTTAACTGTGACTCTTATGTAGGTAAACAACCTCCCTATTAAGAAAAGTGTATTTCATACACCCATGCGCCAAGTACACTACCACACGAATGGTGACTCCACTAGATTTTGTCTTTTGAGTTAATGGTTGTTGATGCAGGTCCTTCTTCCTTCTCAGCTTGCTGGAAGTCACCCGTGCATCCTCTCAACATATCCAATCAAACTCAGTGAGATGTTTTTCGCAAGAGAGGAATATTTTTTAAAAAATTATTTTTTTTATTGTGCTTGACTATGCGCATTCTGCTCTGACAAATGCACGCTCTGCGCATGTGGGATGATAAGCCACACGGTAGGCATCAAGCTATTGTTTCCTTGTTTTTTCCATTTTATAGTTGTAAAGTGCTTGGCAACCCATAATTTTTTTTCCATCATTGTGTTATTTTATTTTATGACTAATTAGGACTCTTACTTGCTATAATTTAGCTTAGAAACTAAGTATTTTTAATTTTAGTTGTTTATTTTTGCAAATCACACATAGTTTAAGTAGGAAAAAGTAAGTGGCCTTGAATCCACATATGTTGTCCAAACAAACAATTTGCTAATAATAGATACAAAACACATAGAGTAATTATCATAGAAGTAAGAGGCCCATATATCCACGTATCTTTAGCTAATTCAAGTTTTTTCAATTTTTGCATTAGATTTGTTCAATTTTTCATTACAAATTGGGACTAGGACCAAACTGTCGAAAAGAAATCAATTAATATCTGCCACCCTTGCACTTCACGATGAGCCTGGGTATGCACTTGAACACTTTCCTAAGAAAATTTTCCATCTCCTTATAGTGTAAACATAGTGTAACTAGGAAAGGTGCAAGCAGCCCATAATCCGCATATCTTTTATTTTTGCAAGGAACAATCACCCATAGGGTAATTAGAAAAGGATTGCAAAGGATCAGTGCATATCCACATCTAATAACACATTTTATTGTATACTCGAAAGCACACATGAGGCATTGGTAAGCATTGGAACAAAAGTCACCTAGTGTGTTGGGAAATTTATCCTCTTCTTATTGTTACTTCACCAAGGCAAAACCTACGAAAAATTGAGACTCTAAAAATAATCATTAATCGAACTCACTAAATTCTCCTGATAGGGGTCACAAAAGACATTATAGTTCAGGATAGGACCATCAGGGGTAGGCATCCAGTACGTCGTCATGGTAATAATTCATTTTGAAATATATATGTTGACTTTTTAGGGATCTTCAAATACATCTATCCTCCCACGGTACGAAGACCCGACTGTTAACAGAGACCCATTTTAGAGGGGGTTAAGCTTAGGCCCAGTGCGTGTGGTACTACTTGGGGCTACCTAACCCATATAGTGCTTGGTATTGGTAGATGATTACCAAGAAGCTAAAGACTCGAAGGCTCATGTGCGATGGTGGTACTTTAGTGACCAAAACTATGGCATCCTTCGCTATAGGTGATGGTGTAGGCAACATTTGATCCTGATACCATTACCTTGGTCGATTCACTGGCTACTAGAAGGTGTCTCTTGTTATTTCGGGATGTTAGCCGCAGTACCCATTAGAAGTTCTCATCACAAGGCCTGGTTACATTGAGAGTGGAATGGCGAATAGTTCTATATAGGATTTTGCGTATCATATGAAAAAAAAACAAAACCAAATTTTTTTCTTGCTAGATCATATAGCATTAAATTAAAGAAAAAATTACCTCTTATTTTTTCACTTTGTTTTATGAATGTGATCATATTTTATTTGATACAAATCATCCTTCCTGCAGCAAACCAAAAATATCACAAATATTAAGCTAGCCGACACCATAATGAACCCAACGGAACCCCGTTGATCTAGGCGTTTCTTGGACCTCCCCTCACTAGAGGAGGGGTTCCATGTCTCCTGCCATTTTGACATCAAATATAGCACACTGCCACCATTATTGGTTCATGCTTTATCAATGAATCTGTGATCAGAAACCCCCGAGGATCACCCAACACAACACTAGTAGAAACCTTAGCAGATTCACCACACTCAACTCCTCCTAAAATTCCTATAGGGAAGAGAAGTGATACCCCTCTGGGGAGTTAGAAAAACATCCATCAGGCCATGCCACAAGGTAATATTCCCCAGGCACCTCCCCTAAACCATCACATTCAGATACCTTATTTTCCATAATGTACAATGGCATTCAATAAATAGTTACCCTTCTTAGTATCACCTAATCTTCCAGATCTAAAAAAGTTGACTAATGGCCCCATTTCTCATGGCCTTAACTGGCCTCCCATGCTAGCGAATCTCCCTTTAGGGCACGATGAAAAGGTATGTTGAGCAGCATTCTGATTCTCATGGAACCTTTAGCGCCCTCACTACTGCGTTTCTCACCTATTTTCATCTTATCATTCATCATGATTGGGGAATGAAATTTCTCACACATCTTAGGAAAACATGAGTCGTCCATATATCGGACCATCTCGACAAATGGTGGCAACGCCATAGTTTGTGCAAAGCCAATCTCGACGATAGAGTGTTGTTGGACATGCTTTTGAAAACTCTCACATATGAGATTTCAAAATATGTGGAGATGCAAAAAACTACCTCCGAGGAGGACACCATTAGGAAGGCCCAAAAACTTGAACTCATTTACACCCAATCATGATACATTTACAATCTCCTACAAAATGTGACACACTTGCAAACTTATAGAGAGTTACCAGGCCCATCAAATACTGCAAACAGTTTGATCAGGTCCTTGAATCAAGGTCACCTAAGCAACAATATCTAGTACCCAGCATACTTGTATGCTTCTAATAGGAACATATCGCATCCTAGATACCATCAAATTCAGTCTCCAGCTTTGTAGAATACGACAAATAGGGTAATACCGAACCATCAACAACAGGGAGGATCATAACCTCCCTTTTAGGGGAATGAGTACTCAGCTAGGAATGATGATATAAGAGAGCCTCCACAACAATCTTACACCAATCAAGGACAGTGGAAACTATATCCCCCTTTTCCCACAAAAAATCCACCACCAACACAAAACAAAGTGACGGTGAACCTAGTGCAACCATCCTGAGCTCAACAGAGATAGTATTATGACCGGGAGAACAAAAATAATCCTCGAAACACTACAAAAAATAAGACAAGGAATGAGAAAAAGAGAGATTCTAGACACAGGGAATTAATAACCAATGCCCCCCATGGTCTCAGCCTGGGGATACCCCAACCAAAATCAAAACCAAGAGCCAAATAGTAACTCCTAAGGGAAAAATGAGACCCAGTCTAAGGACAAATAATTATTGTGCCATATGTGTTGAATATGGCCATTACACTCACCACTATCTCAAACTCACCAAATTGAAAAACAATTAGGGTAACCGATGATAAGGGGGGCCCACTCTACAACCTACTCTAGTGCAGGAACCCTTCCCCGTCTAACGAATGGTTAAAACCCAGCAACAACAACCACCACAAAATGATACCAGAGGAGGCAGTCATGGAATATACATGGTTGACGAAGAATTTTTCTTCCAAACAAGTAATAGGAACTATGATACACCTCCAGACACCAACCCATCAGGTACAAGTATGAGTGCACCTACAACACCGTTAACTATCTCCGATGTACCTGTTGAGCCCCTTCCAAAAATGGTCAGGGGGCTAACCAAACATGGAGGAAATCACTCTAAAGATGCTCATAGCTATAGTATAGTGGATTATTAACTCAATCACCTGTTGTTATGTCAGATTTGGAAGTTTTGTAGTCATTACCAAGACAACAAAAAACCTTACTTTTCGGATTAGGTGCAATCAATCCTTCCAAATCACGCCTAATGGTTTTCTACCTAAACAAATAAATCCCAACATGTCCTTCTATAGTCACTTTCCAAATACTGGTTTTGGTTCAAAACATCACCATACATCGATGCATCGTTGATGAAGAATCATCCACATGTATCATATCCAAATAATTTTAGAAAAAGTGAGGATCACCTAAATTAAAACCTTATGACATCATGCTTAGAGAATAAAATGACCACCCATCAGCCCCTGTTAGTCTATATCAAAATGTCTGAGTAAAACTGTCTAGAAAGATAGTTCTTATAAAAATTGAGGTCTTAGATGTACAACTTGACTACAACATCCTCCTTATGAAAATTTATATGTAAGCATCATATGTCTTTAGGGTAATTATGTTTCCCCATGTTAATCAGATCATCAACATCGACAAGCTCACATACCACGATAAGAAACCCATGACCTCTCTCGATGTCATGCTACCATAAGTAGACACAACCAAAAAACCACTTACATGGTATACATAATTTGGCCCAAGCTAGTCCAAATCATCATCCATTCTAGTGTCATTACTAGGAAATCCCCCTATTATACCAGCGAGAGTCTCAGAAAGAATGGGGCGATCAGTGTGCATGATACTCTCATCAAACACCGAAACTAGCCCAAACATAGAAACTTGTAGTATGGATGTCAAAACCACTGCATGAAATTCCAACCATATTCCATTTCGCAAGACCCATTTTAACAACCCCCACCTAGTTTTGAGTCAAAAGAAGTCATGGAAACTATGACATTTCCGAATATGGCTTTCGCAATACCCGTGTGGTATTTGGTCCCCCCAGCGAGGCTCAAAAGCCCAAGCATCATCTCTACAAGGATAAACCTTATTTTCCCTCAAGAGTTCATATCAGTTAACGAAACACCTGTAGCAGCACTAGCTAGCGACCAAAAGAAATAACAAAAAAGGGAATAAATTTGAAACCCCCAAGTTACCTAGGGAATTACAACCTTGTGCATTGTGTGATATCATAGGTCATCCTACTAATATTTTCCTGGAGTTAGAAGAATTGAAACCCCTTCTACACACCAAAAGAAATTACACAACCTTGAACTTCCATAAAAAGGAATAGGCCCTGAAAAACAAAGGGAAATAATTATGCACCAGTCATGCGTACACCATATGCGACAATTATGGGAATTATAGACATCACTTTCTAGGGATGTCGCGATATATAAATGCCTTGAAATCCCTACAACATCTTACCAGGAGGACCCCTCAACACGAGCCATGGAAATGGTAAAGGGAGAACCCAAAACCATACTTTACAAATGAGAGGAGCCTACATCTTGCTCGTATAAAATCACCACAATGGCCGAGAGACAGGAAATAGAGGCCATACTGCATGTCCCAGTTTGTGCACTCTATGAAGAGCCTAATCATGTAGTCACATAGTGCCCTGAGTTAATGGCATTCATCCATTAGTATCAACCCCCCAAGTTTTCCAAAGCAACTTAGTATGGCATAAACAACACACGTGTCTGATTTGTAGGAGTAACTACCATATGCGTAGTTGTCCCTAAATTTATCGAGTTTGGTCTATGTTGGATTTCATGCGACGCTTTGTTGCTGAAAACCCCGACTTAGCCAACTCAGAAACATAATCCACAAACAAATCTACAACTCAAAGGACAGAACCAACAAGGACCTTATTGTAATTGTAAGAGGAGGGATGGTCACCTGAGCGACCACCTCCTCCCTGTAATTGTCCTCAATCATTAGTCCAGCTCTACGCACTCTGTGATGAATGATATCACTTCATCGCTGACTATGCAGCTCTAGAGTTATTCAAACATGGTACTTGGTCAACCTAGTGTACTACGACAACCTACAAGCAGTCCAATATTTGTGCCAAGTGTATTCAGATAACCACCTAGTTCCTCATTGTCCCTACATCCCCCGCTTCTGTTCGACGTTAAATTGTTTATGCTAGGCCATAACCTATCTCGCTGCAGGAGACAGATCAGATTTTGACTTAGTGAAAATTTTGACAACTCAAGAGGGCAAGGCAACCAGGTCCATCATCTTTATATAGGAAAAAAATTGTGAACAAGGGGGAAGATTATCGCCCCCAACCACCCTCCGCAAATAAACCTAGCCTGTGCATTTTGCGACGCATGTAATCATTTGATCTCTTAGTGTCCAGATTTACGATAACTTCCCAAATGGTACCCAATTACTCTAGTAGTCCAAAGGAAGTGGAGAACCAAAGAGAAACAGTCTTGTCTAATTTTCTAACACAACTATCACGCTTGAAATTATACTTAGATCCCCTAATTTCAACCTATGTTAAAAGCCATACGCTTATTGGTCCCCAAATACGTAGATGTAACCAGTTTCAAACCTAAGCATCCAGGCGCAATGCGGCATTCCCCCCATCATCACCAAAACCCTAGGAAATCTACGATGACTAATCATGCTAGCAAGGCATGAAACAAGCCAAGAACAATGTGTGTTCTATGCGATAAAAAGGACCACATGGTCAATAAATTTCAAGAAATTAGGAAACTCACTGAAAATCTTTGCATGGTCACACCATACCACATATCCATCTCTCTAATCAAGAGAATATCACATAATGCTATTGTCGTATTTTCTTGTAATTATACCACACTGTGAATTTTGAATACCTCCCAAGGTTACAAGCAGCGTTGAGTTTGGAATCCCTAAAGGAGGCACACCACCGAAGACCAAATACTCGAAGATGGGAGAAGTGCAAAAATGCACCAATGCCCAATCATCTCCAAGCATGATATTTTGGCATGGAGAGTAGTGTTGGTTATCATACCATCTACTCGTTAGGTACCTTTACTCCATGCTCCATTAACACGAGCCATAACATGAAACAGAGATGTGCCCCATGATGAAAAAATTTTGGCACCTCTCCATTCAATGCAACTTCCAAGTGACGGAAGGTGCGCGTATCCTTAGTAGTCTACCAAAATATCATGAATTTCGTCTGAGACAAAAAACTGTAATGGAAATTCTTCCACCATTGAAAGATAATGACACAAAAAACCATATTTAATTCATCACATCATTCATGGGAACCATGATTTCTGATGTCTTATAATCTTTTATCGATTTCAAGACTACTGCAACTACCACAACAGTAGTAGTACCTTCGATGGTCCAAACACAACCCGTTTGCATGTTGTCAACCATGTCTGGTTCCATGACATCAGCCACCGAATCATATTCATGTCTGTTGAACAACAATATTAGGCCCGAACAAATTCCTCATGACCTCGCACAAACCAATTCCCCCTTAGACATCTTATTTCCTCTGAGGAAGATATTCTAGAGGCCATCAAACAACTAGATTTTCTGTGGAACTCAATGCATCACAGCTCGTTTTTTCTTCCAGAAAAAAAATTTATGCCTAGGAGCCTAAAAACCCAAGATATATACGCAATTGTATCCAAATACTTCCTTCCATCTGGGAGAGGTTATCTTTTCAAAAACCATATCCCAGTTCCTGATGCATTCGAAGAAGGGAATATGTTGAATATTTCACCAACCATTACGGTGAATATCTCACTAAAACCAGGAAAAACTGAACAAATATCGCTAGGGGCAGCATGCTCCCCAGATGAGGTAGTCTCTTACACAAAATTACTACAATATTACATGGATATATTTGCATTTGATTGTTTGGAAATTCCAGGGCTTAGCCCCACCATCGTAGAACACCACATTTACACCTCGCCTGATGTTTCATCGGTCCTCCAAAATCAGCGTCAATTACACCCATCCAAGGAAGAAGCAATCAAGGAAGAGATTGAAAAGATTCACAAAGTTAGGGTCATCTCCCCAACCACTTATTCGTCATAAGCTTCCAACTGTGTACCCGACATGAAAAAATAGGGCACCATATGAGTCTACACTGATTTTTGAGATTTAAATAAAGCTTGTCCCAAGGATATCTACCTTACCCCATTTATTGACCAAGTCATTGATTCTTTCACTAGTTATGAGACCTTTTCCCTCATGTATGGATTCTTATGGTACAATATAATTCAAATCCAACATATTTATGGGTAACAAGCGACATTCAGAAGACCTTGGGGCATGTTCGCATATCAAGTTATGCCTTTCGGTCTTAAAACTTTTGGAGCCGCCTTCGAGCAAGGCATGAGTTATATCTTCCATGATATGGCTCACCTCCTCTTAGCTTACTTGGACGACCTCACCATATGATACAGGAAATGAAGTGACCGTCTAGAGGACTTACGATTAGTATTCCAACAGTGGCGGCACTACAACCTACACTTGAACCCCCTCAAGTGTGTCTTTTCTGTTAATGCATGCATACTATTAGGATTCATTATATCACAACAAGGGATCAAAATTTACACCCTCAAGGTCTAAGATATCAAAAAAGTGCCACAACATAAAACTTTGAAGCAACTTCAAATCATGTAGGGAAAATCCAAATTCTTAAGATGCTTTGTCCCTGACTATGCCACTTGTGCACAAGGTTTCCTACACATACTACGTCAAGAAATTCCATTCAAATGGGATTATCAGGCTCAAAATTCATTTGAGGCACTGAAAGACACATTTTCTGTTGCCCCTTTCATAATCCCACCCAGTTATGAGAAAGACTACACCTTATATATTTCGGCATTAGACACAACCATAGCTGAAGTCTTAGTCCAAGGAAAACCAAATAATAAAGAGCATGTAATCTATTAAGTCGGCAAGAACCTATATGGCCATGATTTAAAATATGAATTGGGAGAAAAAATATCCCTAGTCGTAGTACATGCAGTACAAAAACTTTGACATTACAACATCTTAAGGACTACAACAGTTGTAGAAACTATCAAACCCATGAGATATTTGCTAAACCGTCATCTGATGAACAATAAGTATGCTCAATGGGTAGTCATCTGCAGGAATTTGACCTGCAATTTAGCTGCCCAAAGAGAAAAAAAGAATTAATCTTAGTTGAGTTCAAAAAAAACCTTCCAAGTCTAACTCAAGGGTTGCCAGTTAACGACTCGCTTCCAAATGAACATATATTCTTAGTGATGACTAAGGACCCTTGGTACGAGCACATCCTCATATTGTTTCGAACGCAAAAGTTCAAACCACCGACCAGCCATGATGACTAAAGGTGCATAGGCCATCAGCCCCCTCGGTACCTTCTCATGGGGGACGTCCCGTTATTGAATAGGCATTGAAACTATTTTACGTCGATGCCTCACACACAACCAAGCTATGGAATCCATAAAATACTGCCATAGCGAGGCTTGCGGTGACCACTTGTCAATGATGGCCACTAGCCAAAAAAATTCTTATGAAATTTGGTTATTTTTGGCCCACCTGATTCCATGATTGCATTCAAGAAGTCAAAATGTGTGAGCGATGCCAACACTTCACTTACAATGCAAGAGCACCTCCTACTCCTCTCCACCCGGTCATTGTAGGAGGTAAATTTTGTAAATGGGGAATTGACTTTATTACTTACAACCCTGAGTCATCTGGAAACCACAAATACATTATTGTAGTTGTCGACTATTTCACGAAGTGGGTAGAAGCCATGCCTATGTATGACAACACAACAAAAACAATAACTTGATTTCTCTTCAATCGTGTCATTGTACAATTAATAGTGCCTAAGGAGATAGTCCTCAACCATGGAAAGCATTTCGAAAACAAAATATTCCCAGAGCTATCCCATCATCTAGGATTGACTCACAAGATTGCGTCACCATGCTACCTCCAATCCAATGGTTAGGTACAAGCTATTAACAAAGTACTCAAAATGATGTTACAATGTATGGTAAACAACCATAAAACTAACTGGCACCATATGGTATTTTTAGCCTTATGGGAGTATCACACAGCGGTTAAGTCTTCAATGGGATTCACACCTTTCCAATTGGTATATGAAGTGGAGGCTGTGATTCACATTGAATGTGTAATCCAAAACATGGATGCATCCATTGAACTCCTTGATGATACCAAACCTCCAGATAAATAATTTTTATGATTAGAACTCTTCCAGAAAAATTGACGAGATTCTCTCCAACATAATGAGGTGCATAAGAAAAGGGTAAAAGCATCATTCAACCACAACGTCACCCCTCACTCATTTTTTAGAGGGGGATTTATTCCTCCACCATGATGTTGAAAAATAAGCCTTAGGACCCAGGAAGTTAGAAACATTATGGAAGGGTCATTACATCATAAAACATTGCCTCCTCAAGGGAGAATATATCCTATCTGAGCCCAATGGTACATGCCTAGCCAACCTTGTCAATGGGCTCTACCTCAAAACATTCAACTCATAAAGGCACGAAGTCTCAGCCTTAGAGATGAGATGCCTATAACATAATTTTTTGAAATGATCACAATCATCATGGACTTGTTCCAAGAAATGCTCTTGTGTCACAAATGGATTGTTCCCTCATCCACTATTTTTGATTCGTTGATGGAGCCTCTCGATGGTCACAAAATATACCAACAGTCGCTTAGGCCATATACTCTCCTGACCAGCCACCGTTCCTCACCAACGGGGTATGTATCATATCAGCTACCAATAATCAAGAATAATATGATGTAGTCATCGTTTTGTTGAGTGATGCCTCCAACTAGGGAATTCACCATCTACATGGCTTTCTTGATTTCCAGCTAGTGGTATCGTAGTTAAAACAAGCTTTTGAAGTATGGGATTCACACATATTTATGAAATACTTGGATGCATGACAATTGAGTCATCATTTTGATCACATTACATTTACACAAATATTAATAAATCAAAATGAGACGTTCGATCACATAACTAACCATATCCTAGACAAGAATGCATCTCATATAAATGATTATCCATAAAAAATCAAGAACATAAAACATAAATATCTATCATAGGAACATAACATCCATCATAAACACTTATAAAAATAAATCAAATAATAAACATAGACACATCATAATAGCCGAAAAAATATACATATCGCATATATACATCAAAAAATATATGAGTCCTAGTATACAAAACAAGTCCTTGACCACCATGTCAACCAAAAATATACATGTATTAGAAATAAGGAAGAATCCTCATAATGGGTGCTTTCCCTATCTATAAAAAAATCTCTAGGGTTGAGCCCCACAAGGTGGGTCCTCTGGACCCAGGACAACACTCGATGCTAGTATAGGTGTAGCAGTGACAACCATAAGTCTTTCCCTACGTAAAGTTGGGCGATGTGCCCTCTCTCGAGCCAATACAATCTCCAGCAAGACATCATCAAGGTCATGAAAAAATCCCCTGGTCAACATGCTTCGATTCAAGCTCTCTAAACGACTACACAAATTAGCTAAACCTGGAGTGTTAGCATCAACAGCCTTAGCCTGAGATTCTGCTACCAACACTCTAAGGTTGGTAGTAGTCAACTGCTCCTCAATTGTCACTACCCATGCCTCAGTTTCCTTAGCACAGGCAAGCAGAGAAGCATCCCCACTGACAACTGCAACACTGTTACCTCTCCAAATATTCCTCCTCCACCACCCTAACCCCAACCAGGGCCTAAATGGCCCCAAGCAAGACCCTCCGCAAAGGCTAGTGACGCACCAAACGAATGGTAGGATTCCCTGTTGAACCCACATCTACAAGAGAAACCAAAAATCGTATCATTGTCACGATAAAATACATATAGATATATATATATATATATATATATATATATATATATATATATATAATAAAAATCCTCAAAATGCAGAAAAGAATCAAAAGTCATACATGCTAGACCGCATGCATAACTTCCAGGAAGACATCTGGATCCCCTCGAAATTCCATCCCAGGGTACGGGTAGTTAAGAAACATATTCGAGTTTGACTCGAACCACGCCTCAACCATCGCATCATAGGTGCCCATTGATGCATCCTAGGATACCTTGGAGGTGCCAGGGGTACTACCAAAAAAGGCTGAAGCATCACAACCCTCTCATACATGATGCTACAGAGGATGCTCCCATAAGTGAAAGCATTAATGGCCCCCCTATGGGCCTTGCCCAGCTGTGTAACCGTGCCATGGTAAACATAGAAATCCCAGTCAAAGAAGTGATAGACCGCAACTGGCGCAAAATCGAAATATGTGGCCCCGACACTCGATGAGGCGTTGTCAATGCAAATAATTGAACTATCATTTCTAGGGCAACCCTCTCAACGAGGTTCATCATAGAGCTCAAACGATCTCATCCCTAGGTGATCGAATAAGGACCACAATGCTCTAAGGCTAGGGCAAGGATGTTCACTCCCCAGCTAGGAGTGGATAGCGCAGAGCCTCCCCTTGAGGTAGTAGACCAGTCACAATATAAACATCGATCTCTGGATGGACCATGATGCCTTTGCAATGCAGCACCATAAAACATCATCCCTTATTCGAGCAATGGAACAGGTATCGGAGTAACCCATCCTACGATATCAATAGGTTGTTCTCTAGAAACTTGAGTAACCCATACGGATCCAAGACCCCCTCAGCATCAGGGTCTTGGGCCATAGCTACATGGAGATTAGGGCAGTCTCTATCTTTCCACAACATCCTATCACCAGAGAAAAAATAGAAAATAAGTTTTTTAACCCAAAAGGATTAAAAAAATTCAAAAATTAACATTGTCGCACCTTTGAAAAGATTAGGGGTGATGACTGCATGTCTTTATCAGATAAAACTGCAAGGTCCATCATGCAAATTTTTTCCCAACCACGAAGGCATCACACAAAATTTACCTTCTGCACAAGGACCGCGCGAGTCATCCTTGATCGCCCATGCGACCAGACCCAAAAATGGTATAAAGTCCATACAAATCCATTTTTTTTACGTACCACGCATGCAAGAAATAAAAAATAAATAAAAGCAGGATGTTTAAAGTCTTACCTGACATTGATGACAAGAATCCCGAGTACTCGGACTGACCACAATGATGACAAAAGCTTGGGAACAGGGGCTCAACTCTGACCTCATATCCTCAAAAGACACAACTGTGTTGAAATGAGCCATATTAGCCCATATGTCACCCTTTTCACATCATTTGATAGACCATAAATAGAGTTTAGAGTACATGATCGGAGTACCACGAGAAACATAGTGATTAGTGGTTCATTATGTTCAAACTAGGCCCCATAAATCCACACCTCAGAAAAAGTCATTTTTTTAGTCACAACAGGTATGCCCTCTATTATTTTTTTAAGTTAAAATTATTTCAAACATGTTTGTATGAAAAATATGATTTTACTTGGGGTATTGGTTGCAGGTATTACAAACATGCTAAATCACCATATGTCCGATACAACAAAAGTACAAGCACAGGTATCATTATATCCCTAGCATGATAGGCTCCCCAAGAAGCTTTGGATATCCTGGCATCATTCCTTCAAAGAAATAAACCGTAGGTTTCATTCACCTGACCATTTTTATCATCACCCCACCTTGCATATGATAAACACCATTGCAGGCCGGTAGAGCCTTACCTTTCATGGGGTCCATCACTCATGTAGACCATACATTAAAGGTATGGAGCCGTGTCCCTAAAACACCAAGCCCGAGAATCACTTCATATTCATTCATCCATCATAGATCAAGTAAATTTTTACCCATGTCATGTTAAAAAATGTAACACCCCAAGTTATATGCCTTTTTAATTTACATTTGAAAAAATAATCCAAAGGGGAAAGTGGACCCCAATGGAGAAACATTGTGTGGATTTTTAAATATTTATTAATGAGAAATAAATAGAATATTTATGTGTGCACTATGACTAGAAGAGATTGGAGATCATAAATCTGATCCATGAGGATATGGACTGGGTAAGACTTTCCCAAAAACCTTTCAGAAAAACCTTGAAAGGAATATTTCTAAATTAGATTAGGAGAGAAAAAAATAATTCCTCAATGAAGAGGAAAGAAATTGGGAAGAGGTGGAAAAGTTGGAAAAGTGGAAAAGGCAGCTTTAAAGGACCCTAATGAGGGCAGCCTAGATAAAAAGACAGGAAGAAATGATCCTGGAAATTCTGGACGAAGAATTTAGAAACAGGCTTGGGGAAAGCAGGGCTTAGGTAAGATGCTTCAGGATAGACTAAGGTTAGTCTGTCTTTGGAGGATCTCAGCTCGGGGGTGAGTTCTAGAGAGAGAGGAACTCTAAGGTTGGGAGGACTGGTCATAGAAATAATTGGTATGCACACCTGATTTTTACTGCTCTATATTCTATATGTGTAAATGTGTGATTTACTATGAAATTTCATCGAATGTTTTGGTATATTAAAATAAATAAATGAAAAAGGTTCCCATGCATTTAAAATGTTATTATAGCTGAAATGATGTAAACATTACAGCTGCATGGGAGGAAATCTTTGAAGAACCATCCACCAGAATGTCTAAACCTGTATAAGGTTTAAATCTGGGGATTAGTGTCTTCATAGAAATTATATTAAAAGTAAAGAAAGTTAATGGTTGAATATACCATACCATGTTGAAAAGCTACTTCTGTATACAGTGTAAATAAATTTAGTAGATAGCTATACAAATCTAATGTAGAAAGCTAAAATTTTTGCATGACATGTACAGAAATAAAATAGAGTGCTGCAGAATTTAAAGTAGAATAAAATCAGAGAAATAACCATTTTTAGAAAATTAGTCCCATTATTTCTATCCATTATATTATATTTTAGAATGGATATTTATTCTCTATAAGGAAATAAGTAGATATACATTAAGATATCTGATATAAAACAATTTTTATAACATAAATGGAGAGCCACAGTTATTTTGTACAGAATTGATCTCTAACAATCATTATGGTAATATGTTAGAGAAATGGAAAATTTATTAGGTTTGAAAGTAATAATAGCAAGAAGTAAATGAACCATGAAGGACCTGGCATAATTAAAATATGTCATTTTCTATTATGGGAACAATGAAGAAAACTAACATTTTAAACTTACAATTATCCTGTATAGAACTGTGATAACAATAAGGTGGAACAAGTAGTACTTTAAAATAATTATTGACTGAAATTTACAAACTGAAGTTTTGTCAGTTGAAATAATTTTACAATTAGAAATCCAAGCAAAATACATTGCTATAGTCGGTATTAGATGTATAAATAAAAAAAAATAGGAAATTGATTTGTAATAGAATGTAAAGAGATGATGGTATTAAATTTTCTAAATAGAAATTAAGGGGTTAAATTATGAATAACTTGGAAAAGTAAAGGGTATACTGCTACCATTAGACACATTCATAATATCAATAATATGTGAACAAGAATTAAAAACACAATAAATAGCATCTCAAAACTTATCAAAGTCCAAAATATATCCTGCGATTTTTTTTCCATTCGTAAGTCCAAATAAAACAAATAAAAATTGTTAAATGGCTTCGGCGAAAATGCCATCTAAAACTCAAATTTAGTTATAAAATTATCAGACGAGATTCTGGATGGGCCATTTTAGTTATCAGTTCCCAATTTTAAAACAATAATGGAATTAAGCCCATAAACTAAAAAGGAGCTTCACAGTTACAGAGGCATGAAATGATAACATAGTGCCATCATAAAAAAAATAAAAAATAAAAAATAAAACAATTTTATGTAAATGGAAATTTAAAAACCCCAACGATTCATGCGTTCGGCACTGGAGATCTCTGAATAAAAATTGTGAGATGTCTTGAATACCAACTTGGGGATACAACAGAGAAGTAGAATCAATAAATAAGAGGCGCTTTTACCTGATAAGAATGAAAATATCTCATGAAAGATAAAATGAAGTTCTTATGTGCAAAAGACAAAATGGGTATATGAGAAAATTGTAGAGTTTAATAGTAAAACATTCGACCCATAATTAATTCGGAAATTTAAATTAAACCTGAACTTTCATATTATATAGAAAGCAAATGAATTTTAAGTTTTCAAAATTTGTGAGAAAGATCAAATTGATTTCATTTGAAATCATATCGAGATACAAATTTATTTATAATTGAAAACCCAATATATTAAACCGCCCAGAACTGGGGCAATGAAGCATATCAAGAATATACCTGCAAAACATTGGGTATAGAGGAATGAAATACTTGAACACAATCATCTTCAGGAACCAGGTAGATGGTGTGAATTCAATAGTGTAACTGAGGTTACGGTTACGAATCGTTACCCTTAAATTAATATGTAAATACATAAAATCGAAAACGATTGCCAAATAAAAATAAATACAAAGAAAAATTATAAATATGGAGATTTATATAATCATCTACAGAAGATAGTTAAAAATGATTTACTAGTGAATTGAAGTATGGTATATCCAAGTCTGTATAAGCCTCCACCAAAACGATGGGCCTGAAGGACTGTTGAGAGGATAGCAATTGCTGAGGAAAAATATAGGCACAGAAAACCTTCATCGCTATAAAAATATGAGTTGAGAAGATGCTCAGAAATTGATCTTCAATGGGAGAAGAAATGATAGGATTCTGAAAACTCATCACTTAAAATCCAAAGAGTATCTAACCCTAAAAAAAATTGACCTTACACTTGTCATGATCTAAATGATCTGGTGGGGATCGATGCAGCTAGGAAACCGAGAAAAATTATGTTAAAACTACCAATAGCTATGAAATCACTAGCTGTCAACGTTAACCTTAGCATCAGGAAAAACAAATTGACATGCTCAGATTTTGATAAATTTAGTGTCAGTTCAGACAAAACCTCAAGATGTGAATCATACGAACAAATTTATTCTGAAGCCAAGTCATGAATAAATTGTACTCACAACCGGCGAAGAAATCGAGCTAGTCAGTAAATGTATATTTATCTAGTTTCGTAAAGTTTGAGTTGATGTGAAGCCTTTATATCTTTGTACTAGACATACGGAAGTAACGAATATATCTAGCCGTAAATACAAAGATATATTATATATATTGTCAATGTACTTTAAGGTTAGACATATATCTATATCATTCAAATGTTCATGGCTGGAATTAGTTTAATGAAATCGAATAGGATTTCCCAATTGCAATCCTTAATACAAAAGTGTTAATATAAAGTAAGCTATACCATGATAACTGATATATACATATTGGGTATATGTATGGTGTATGTAAAGTGGACGTTATAATCATCAATAATTAAATTGAATGTCCTAAGCGTAGCAAAGGTGTAAGTGTAATACCTAAATGAATCCATACAAGGTTATAATTATATGGAAAGACTATAATAAATGGTATTATTGGAAGAGGTAATAAGTAATGAGATAACAATATCATATTGGAATGAATATATATATATATATATATATATATATATATATGAACCACTTATATTGTAAAGAACAATAATATAGTGGGATTTAAGTGATACATGGAGATAATAATGAGTCAAAAAGAAATATGGAAATTATGTTACTATGAAAAAAAAAAAATTGTGGAAATGAGGAACATTACAAATGGTATCAGAGCCCTAGTTGGAAAACTGGGTTGTTTATGTGCTCACTGCTATGATTTTTTTTTTGTGATGTTAAAAATATTACTGATGTTTTATTATCGTATAGTAAAAAGGTACTGAAAATAACAACTACAAGATAATGACTGAAGAGGATGGGCTCTATGTCGATCTGGGTGGTGGAGAGAAAACGCCAGATCCCAATGCTCCTTTGATGGCTATGTTGCATAGGATGCAACGGGAAATGGCCCAGCTAAGAAGCCAAAATGATAGGCTATCTTTAGCTAGTGAGGAGTAGGAAAAAATTATAAGAGAATTGACTTCGTGGAACAGCCAAGAAGGTGAAGGTTCCAAAAGGAATAGAAAAGGCAGGGTCAATCTCTCAAAGGAACCTGAGGAAGATGATGCCACTAAATAACAGTCTAGACAGAAGAAGGAATTACAGGGTGAATTCCAGAAAATAAAACCTCCCTTCTATGATGGAGAGAAGGAGGATGATGTTGAGGCATGGCTACTGAATATGACTAAGTAATTTCAGGTCTACGAGTATGAAGGAAATCTGAGGGCCTGATTATCCATCTAATAACTGCAGGGTAAGGCTACCTTGTGGTGGGAAGAAACAAAAATGGTTCATGCCATTGATGAAAAAACAGTGAGTTGGGAAGATTTTCAAGTCAAGTTGAGAAACTGATATTTGAACGAATGCTATTATGATGACAAGGCAAAATAGTTTCATGAACTCAGAGTGGGAAAACTCACCATAGATGAGTTGGTCACCAAGTTCACAAATCTGTTAAGATATGTGCCTTATATCATAGAGGGGAAGGAAAAGGTACAGATATTTATGAACTGTTTGCCTACTGTTTATAAGGAGAAAATAGAGTTTGATAATCCAAAAACAATGGACGAGGTGGTGAGGAAAGCTAGATTATGCTATCAGTAGTTTCATGGTAAGATGGACCAAGGAAAGAGCTGGTCAAATAAAGGTGATTCCAGTGGAAAGAAGCAGAAACTAGCCTACTTGAAGAAGTTTGGTTGAAACCATCAGAGAAAGAAATTCAACAAAACTAATGACAACCAAACTGCTCAATCTCAAATTGGTTCCAAACCACTAAATAGAAATAATAAGAAGGAAGGAACTGTGAAAATACGGGAACCATTGAAGTGTTGGGGTTTTGGAGAACCTCATCTTTTGAGGGACTTTCCACACCGAAATATTCATATGGTTAGGAGATATAGAGAAGCTACCACAGTAAATGACGTAGCAAGGAACATCCCCACTATCAGTGCAGCCCTAGAGAACTGAAAAGCAAAACACCAGCCTACTATGGTCGAGATGAATTTGTAGTCACCTTCCATTTTGAAAAATGCTTTTTTTCCACTTTTATGTGTTTAATGAATAGCGTCTGAATAAATACTTAGACAAATTCATACTAGTACTTATAGATGACATTTCAATCTATTCAAAAAGTGAAATGAGCATAAAACACCTAAGAATACTATTATGACTCTTAAGGAAAATCAATTGTATGCAAAATTTAGTAAATGTGAGTTTTATAAGGACAACTTCGATATCACAGATTTCTATAGCTAATATCTGCCAAAGTTGGTTATTGTAGATCCTAAAAAGATAAATTCCAATAGAGAGTGGCATGTACCTACTGATTTATGAGTGGTAAGATCATTTATGGGGATTGCAGGGTATTACCAAAGGTTTGTAGAAAGATTTTATGCATTAGCATACCCCATAACTTCACTACAGAGGAAGGGTACCAAATATGAGTGGACCAAAAAGTGTCAAAATAGCTTTGAGAAATTGAAACTGAAACTGACTACAACACCTATACTGAAGATTGTAGATCCAAATCAGGAGTTTGTGGTATGTACCGATGCATGTGGAGAAGGGCTAGGAGGAGTTTCGTTTCAAGAAAATTTTGTTATTTCATATTGATCTAGAGAACTTAAGAAACATGAATAGAATTATAGTGTATATGATCTTGAGTTTGCTGCTATGATACACGCTCTCAAGATGTGGGGACACTACCTCCTAGGAAAGAAATTTATATTGATGATAGATCACATCAGCCTAAAATATTTCTTCACTCAGCCAGAATTGAATTCTAGACAAGCGATATGGTTGTATTTTCTGAGTGAATTTGACATGGAAATAAAACATATCAAGGGAAAAGGGAACAAAACTGCTGATGCCTTAAGCATAAATTCTTGGCAACACCTAAGAAATATTGGGAGTAGTGTAAATTTTGACTTAGAAGGTCTATTTAAAAAGTTAGTGAACCGAGATTTATACTATGAACAACTCCAAAAAAAAATGCTGAAGAAGGAACTGGAGGGATAAACCCAAAATCAACAAGGGCTAATATGTTATAAAAATCGGTTGTATATCCCTTATGTAGATTCTTTGAAAAAGGAAATCCTTGATGAATATCATAAACAACCTTTTTCAAGACATCCTGGATATCAGAAACTACTTACAGCCTTGGAAAAGAAATTATTTTTGGCCAGGAATGAAAAACGACGTAGCCAACTACTTAGCCAGATGCATGGAATGTCAACTAGTCAAAGTTGAACATCAACATCCAGCTGGCCTTCTAAACCCCTTACCAATTTCAAAATGGTAATGGGACATTGTTTCTATGGATTTTATAACTAGATTACCCAGAAAAAAGTACCAACATGACTCAGTAATGGTAGTGGTAGATACTTTAACAAAGGATGCACATTTCATACCTGTGCAATCTACTTTTTGGATAGCCCAAGTAGAAAATTTGTTCATGAAGGAAATTGTAAGGCTACACAGGGTTCCTAAAATGATTATTTCAGATAGAGACGCTAAGTTCACAATAGCATTTTGGAAGAGTTTGTTTGGAGGCATGGGCACTAAATTGAATTTTAGTACTCCCTACCACCCCCAGAGAGATGGTCAAACAGAGAGAACCAATAAAATACTGCAAGATATGCTCAGAATGTATGTGATGGATAGGCCAACTAAGTGGGAAGACTATTTACATTTAATCAAATTTTCTTATAATAACAGCTACCAATCTTCCATCAAGATGAGTCCATTTGAGGCACTCTATGGAAGAAAGTGCCACACTCCTTTAATTTGGATCCAACCTGAAGATAAGTTAGTACTTGGGCCAGATGCTCTGCAAGAAATGGAAAGGATTGTCATAAAAATACAGAAAAACATCAAGACAGCTCAATATCGACATAAAATTTATGTCGAAAAGAAGAGAGTTCACTGAGAGTTCAATGTGGGTGACCATGTATATCTGCGGATTAAGCCCAAAAAGAGCACTTTGCATACTAGAAGTTGTGCAAAACTGGCTCCTAGATATTGTGGGCCTTTTGAAGTCTTAGAAAGGGTGGGACCAGTGGCTTATAAACTGGCCTTACCCCTCCATGTTAATGCTCATGATGTGTTTCATGTTTCTTTATTGAAAAAATATGTACATGATGCTGCTCACATTGTTGATTGGAATGTGATTCAGGTGGAACCAGAAGGGGAATTCCTTCCAGAGCCGCTTCAAATATTGGAGTGGGAAGAAATTGAAGTGCGAAATAGAATAGTAGCCAGAGTAAAAGCGCAATGGAAACACTTTACTACTGAAGAGGCTACATGGGAAAGATAAACTGAGATGATGGAAAAATATCCATTTTTATTTTCAACATGAACTGTTTAAATTCTATTGACAACACCGAGGACGGTGTTTTCCTTTAAAGGGGGAATGTGTAACACCCCAAATTATATGTTTTTTTAATTTACATTTGAACAGATAAGCCAAATGGGAAAGTGGACCCCAATGAAGAAACATTGTGTGGATTTTATTTAAATATTTATTAATGAGAAATAAATAGAATATTTATGTGTGCACTATGACTAGAAGAGATTGGAGATCATAAATCTAATCCATGAGGATATGGACCAGGTAAGACTTTCCCAAAAACCTTTCAGAAAAACCTTGAAAGGAATATTTCTAAATTAGATTGGGAGAGAAAAATCTAATTCCCAAATGAAGAGGAAAGTAATTGGGAAGAGGTGAAAAATATGTAAAAGTAGAAAAGACAACTTTAAAGGACCCTAATGAGGGTATCCAAGGCAAAAAAACAGGAAGAAAGCATCCTGGAAATTCTGGACGCAGAATTTAGAAACAGGCTTGGGGAAAGCAGGGCTTAAGTAAGTTGCTTCAAGACAGACTAAAGTTAGTCTGTCTTTGGAGGATCTTAGCTCGGGGGTGAGTTTTGGAGAGAGAGGAACTCTAATGTTGGGAGGACTGGTCATAGAAATAATTGGTATGCACACCTGCTTTTTACTGCTCTATATTCTATATGTGTAAATGTGCGATTGACTATGAAATTTCATTGAATGTTTTGGTATATTCTAATAAATAAATGAACAAGGTTCCCATGCATTTACAACGTTATTATAGTTGAAATGTTGTAAACATTGCGGTTGCATGAGAGGAAATCTTTGAAGAACCATCCGCCGTAATTTCTAAACCTGTACGAGGTTTAAATCTGGGGATTAGTGTCTTCATAGAAATTATATTAAAAGTAAAGAAATTTAATGGTTGAATATACCATACCATGTTGAAAAGTTACTTATGTATACAGTGTAAATAAATTTTAGTAGATAGCTATACAAATCTGATGCAGAAAGCTAAAAATTTTGCGTGACATGTACAGAAATAAAATCGAGCACTGTAGAATTTAAAGTAGAATAAAATCAGAGAAATAACATTTTGTAGAAAATTAGTCCCATTATTTATGTCCATTATATTATATTTTAGAATGGATATTTATTCTCTATAAGGAAATATGTAGATATACATTAAGATATCTAATATAAAACAATTTTTATAGCATAAATGGAGAGCCACAGTTATTTTGTACAGAATTGATCTCTAACAATCATTATGGTAATATGTTACAGAAATGGAAAATTTATCAGGTCTGAAAGTAATAATAGCAAGAATTAAATGAACTATGAAGGACCTGGCATAGTTAAAATATGTCATTTTCTATTATGGGAACAATAAAGAAAACTAACATTTTAGACTTACAATTATCCTGTATAGAACTGTGGTAACAATAAGGTGGAACAAGTAGTACTTTAAAATAATTATTGTCTGAAATTTACAAACTGAAGTTTTGTGAGTTGAAATAATTTTAGAATTACAAATCCAAGCAAAATAAATTACTATACTCTGTATTAGATGTATAAAAAAAAAAATTAGGAAATTGCTTTGTAATAGAATCTAAAGAGATGATGGTATTAAATTTTCTAAATAGAAATTAAGGGGTTAAATTATGGATAACCTGGCAAAGTAAAGGGTATATTGCTGCCATTAGACACATTCATAATATATGTAATATGTGAACAGGCATTGAAAACACAATAAATTGCATCTGCAAAACTTATCAAAGTCCAAAATATATCGTACGATTTTTTTTCCATTCGTAAGTCCAAAGGAAAGAAATCAAAATTGTTAAATGGTCTCGGCGAAAATGCCATTTGAAACTCAAACTTAGTTATAAAATTATCAAACAAGATTCCGGATGGGAATTTTAGTTATCATTTCTCGACGTCAAAACAAAAAGGGAATTAAACCCATAAACTAAAAAGGAGCTTCACATTTACAGAGCCATGAAATGATAGCACAGTGCCATCATAAAAAAAAAAAAAAAAAAAAAAAATTATGTAAATGGAAATTTAAAAACCCCAACGAGTCATGCATTTGGCACTGGAGATCTCCAAATAAAAATTGTGAGATGTCTCAAATATCGACCTGGGGATACAGCAGAGAGGTAGAATCAATTAATAAGAGGCGCTTTTACTTGATAAGAATGAAAATATCTCGTGAAGGAGAAAATGAAGTTCCTACCTACAAAAGACGATATGGGTATATGAGAAATTTTAGAGTTTAATAGTAAAACATTCGAGCCATAATTAAGTCAGAAATTTAAATTAAACGTGAAATTTCATATTATATACAAAGGAAACGAATTTTAAGTTTTTAGAATTTGTCAGAAAGATAAAATTGATTTCATTTGAAATCATATCGAGACCCAAATTCATTTATAAATAAAAACCCAATATATCAAACCGCCCAGAACTAGGGCAACGAGGCATATCAAGAATATACCTGCAAAGCATTGGGTATAATGGAATGAAATACTTGAACGCAATCATCCTCGGGAACCAAGTAGATGATGTGACATAAGTGGGGTAACTGAGGTCACGGTTAAGAATCGTTACCCTTAAATTCGTATGTAAATACATTAAATAAAAAACGATTGCTAAATAAAAATAAATACAAAGAAAAATTGTAAATATGGAGATTTATATAATCATCTACAAAAGATAGTTAAAAATAATTTACGAGTGAATTGAAGTATGTTATATCCAAGTCTGCATAAGCTTCCACCGAAACGATGGGCCTGAAGGACTTTTCAGAGGATAGCAGTTGCTGAGGAAAAAGATAGGTGTGGAAAACCTCCACCGCTATAAAAATCTAAGTTGAGAAGACGCTCAGAAATCATTCTTCGAATGGAGAAGAAATGAAAGGATTCTGAAAACTCATCACTTAAAATCCAAAGAGTATATAACCCTAACAAAAATTGACCTTACACTTGTCACAATCTCAACGATCCGGTGGGGATCGATGCAGCTGGGAAACCGAGAAAATTTATGTTAAAACTACCAACAGTTATGAAATCCCTAGCTGTCAATGTTAACCTTAGCATCGGGCAAAACAAATTTCTCGCATTTCGATAAATTTAGTGTCAGTTCGGACAAAACCTCAAGATGTGAGTAATACGAACAAATTTATTCTGAAGCCAAGTCATGAATAAATTGTATTTGAAACTAGCGAAGAAATCGAGCTAGTCAGTAAATATATATTTATCGAGTTTCGTAAAGATTGAGTTGATGTGAAGCCTTTATATATTTGTACTAGACATACGAAACTAATGAATATATCTGGCCATAAATACAAAGATATATTATATATATGGTCAATGTACTTTAAGGTTAGACATATATCTATATCATTCAAAAGTTCATGGTTGGAATTAGTTTAATGAAGTCGAAAAGGATTTCCCAATTGTAATCCTTAACACAAAAGCGTTAATATAAAGTAAGCTATACCATGATAATTGATATATATATATTGGGTATATGTATGGTGTATGTAAAGTGAACGTTATAATCATCAATAATTAAATTGAATTTCCTAAGCAAAGATGGTAGAAAAGGTGTAAGTGTAAGACCTAAATGAATCCATACAAGGTTATAATTATATGGAAATACTATAATAAACGGTATTATTGGAAGAGGTAATAAGTAATGAGATAACAATATCATATTGGAATATATATATACATATATATATATATATATATATATATATATATATATATGAGCCACTTATATTGTAAAGAACAATAATATAGTGGGATTTAAGGGATACATGAAGATAATAATGAGCCAAAAAGAAATATGGAAATTATGTTACTATTAAAAAAAAAAAAAATTGTGGAAAGGAGGAACATTACAAATGGTATCAAAGCCCTAGTTGGAAAACTGGGTTGTTTATGTGCTAACTCCTATGATTTATTTCATGTTTATAGGGGCACCCATCTCCGTGCTTGTCCATATAAATTCATTCCATATTATTTTTGAAAGTGTACAAAGATTTTTTAGTAGAGCACACCCGCCCATTCATTTACATTTCTCACCTAGAAATAGTCCCTAATCACCAATGGTCAGAACTACACATTATTTTACCACACCCAACCATGAAAATCATAGAAGCCATACACCCACCTTGGATGTCCTACTGACTCCAAGGATTCCCCATCATAAATTTTCATGACTGTTGCCACTTTAATTTAGAGCTCCGACCTCGAGACACCTAACTACCATCATCAGTAATAACCATTTCTCTTCATCATTCTTAGTTAACCCATCACACCACACCCTACTACATCAAAAAATTTGGTCCCTTGCATCAGTACTCATGTTTATTGGTTGATACTTCCTTCTTGTTGACTTCAACAACCATTTTCTAGGAAGGATGTAGTACCTTGGATGACTCCTGAAGTCAATAGGGTTAACCCCATATGGCACTATGGGAATCATCATTTCCCATTGATGTCATGGACCCTATTTACATTCCAATTCAAGATAATATTTCATGTTAAGATGGTATCATACTTCATAACCTCTGCACTCTATCATAATTCGTCGAAGGCCAGTGACTTGATAAGAATCTCTCTCAGCAATTCCTACATGGGAAGGACCCCAACAGTCAAAGACCCATGAATACAATGAGTAGTCATTCTAAACAAAAATTTCATAACAATATTATGCATGTGGGCTCCACATTCAAAATTATTCCAAATAAAAACACCCCTGAATGCGTCAACAACTGTCATCATCAACTAGCAGCAGGTCATTACCAAAAGTTGCATAACAAAAACCAATATCTCTCACATAATATTAACTCATCAAAACATCAGGAGCATGCAACATGCACACATCGTAGAAATATTTTATTCATTCTATCTCTTTCAGGTTTCGAACAGAGCATGGTGCCTTCTTTACTCAAGGCAAGGGGTCTCTCAACTCAGTTCCAAATCAAGTTACTCTCTCTCTCTCTCTCTCTCTCAAAAGGATCACACAGGAAAGAAACCGTGATGTATTTCGGCTATACAGTTCTTCCTATACCTCATAAACTAGGGGGCAAATCTTAACAATGGGAAATTATATGGGAAAAAAGCATCAAAATGTCAAGAAAAAGGTAAGGATAAAGGTTTCCATAGTAGAAATACATTAGGAGGAGACAAAAGTTTAATTTTTCCCCAAGTCAAAAGGCAAAATTTATGGAATGCGCACAAGAAACATAGGCTCTTCGCACATGCAGCTTTTTCTTCTATAGACGTGCACAATGCGAGTATCCCTTCGATAGCTGCTTGATCCTCTGGATGATAAAATGTCACCATCGGGGACCACTTGGGACAATTAGTTAAGAAGATTCCCACTCAACCTACCAGGTAAAGTTTCCTTTGATCCACCTTGAGGCCTTAATGCAACACACAAAGGAATCATACCCCCACTCTTATGTAACCATCCATCTTGGGCCAGGAGAAGGAGGGTAAATTTGAAAATAGTCTATAAAATCCAGCCTTGAGAAGAAGAATGGGAGACACATTGTTATGTTGGCCAAATTTCTCCATAGCAAACCACCTTGTGTTGTCTAGCACCAGGAGGATTGGAAGAACTGAGTTGTTCGCCACCAAACATCTCAGTTCAAGAGAGAGGATTTAGCCACATGTTCATCGATATACCATCCTTATAGAGGGAAGAGAGGCTTGCTAAAAACTTTAGGGGAAGAGACCCCCTTGTCTTGTATATTGGAGCTTTGTATCTCGAAGGATCGACTACAAGAGATTTAGCATTCTATCTTATACTACCACTAGCACCTAATAAAGGGAGAATCTCTCCATTTTTTGGTTATTAGTGTGTTTTCTCTATTGAGTTGGTATCCTACGCATGTTGTTTTTTTTTATTGTTTATGTAGAATTATATGTTTCCTTTCTAGCTTATCTTATTACATGTTGAACTTGTTCCACTAATGTTTGACAAACCATTTTGAGTTGTGACTCTTTCGTATACCCATGCATCAAATAAAGTACCACAATGATTCTTGTTAGTCTCCTTGGTAAAATCATGGTGGCTTGTATAATATAGTCTCTTATCCAATGAGATCGTGTAAAGACTTCTTTCACATTATAGACCTCTTACCGCAACTTTGTTGATAACTTCTTCTACATGTGATGAAATAAAATTTCATCAAAGACCCATTTGAGGTATTGAAAAGATATTTGAATTTATATCAAACACTTGAAATTTGGTGACCCATGGAGTGAGAAAATTATTCCAGGAACTTAGGGTGCATGCAGTCGCACAACATTCTAGACATATGCAACTTCAATTTCTCATATCTATGAAACTAGGAAACATAATAAAATTATGTAGAAAACTCACTTGAGATTAAAAAAATACTTTAAAATAATTTATTCTTTCCCTTCTAATATTATTTGTGGAGGTAGTAGCACTTGCATGAATTTTTTTGTAGATTGATGAAAAACTTTGAAACTAGAATATGCGTCAAACCTTAATTCCCATCAAGTGATAACTTGACTCCAATACAACTAATTCAGATTTTGGGGGGATGCCCCCAAGATATGAAAAAATTAAAAGATAGAAGAAATATGATAACACATATTAAATAATACCACAAATAATTTTTTTAATTAAAATAGAGAATAACTGTAAAAACTACATTTTCCTTTTACAATTGTCCTTTTACAAAATGTGACTTGTTACTTATCGCATTTTTTATTTACAATACCATTGGTAAATTCCATGTGTGGGTAAATACCATTGGTGAATGAATACCATGGGTATATGTAACTTAAAATACTATGGGTAATTACCATGGGTGGATAAATACCATGGGTGGATGCCCCTTACAATAGCATGGGTAAATTTCATGTATGGATGAGTACCATGGGTGGATAAATAGCATGGGTGAACAAATACCATGGTAGATGCCACTTATAATACCATGGGGGGATAAATACCATTGGTGGGTGAATAACATGGGTGGATGCCACCTTCCATTCAGATCAATCCATGTGTGTATAGGCCTAGTGATCCGTAGACTAGTATATGGTGGGATTGAGGTAAAGCCTAATAGTTTATGTTTCTTGTTTGGTCCTAGGAATCCCTTGGCAAGATTGAGTTTAATCCTTGTTGAATAAATTAAGGCTTGGGACTAGGAATCTCTTGGTGGTTTTCGGTAAAGCCTAAGGAATCCCTCATTGTTTTGTTTTAAGTCCCCTATTATTGCTTGGAATATGGAACAAGGGTTATTGGTTGTAAGAAAGATTTGGCTCAACCCAATCTATGGTTGGGTGGTACGTGGAAGTACCTGACATGGTTGCATTTTTTGTCATTTTTTAATAAGAGCTCTTTTCCTCTTTTGTATTATGTGCAAATGTGCTTCGTTATTATATGATTTGAACGGATATTCTATAGATTCTAATATGTTTGTTATATGCCAATTATAAGCATGGTTTATGACATACTTGATTTATGGATCTAATCATGTTTTGTTTAGTAAATGAAATTCTAAAGAATGTATGAATAGATAGATGATATTGCAACTATTATGAGAGGGAATTATATCTTCTTGAATATTCTCATATAAGTATGAATTCCATATTATCATATGTATTTATATGACCTATAGATTACATGTTCATGGCGTTTTTGTCGGAATTTCTGTAATGGCTAGGTCTTATCTGGTGAGGTCCTTATTGAAATTGTGCATTAGAGGCCTTGTGATCTTAGTATTTATCATTTATGATAATTTCATCAAGTTCTTGGTAGAGGCTTGAGTCCTAGCCCTAAAAAAGTAGCTTAGAATCTGAGGTCGCTAGCAAAAAACTAGATTCCCTTGTTCTACATGTGACTAGAGGGGAGGGTCTCACTAACATGGAGGGCTTTCTATGGGTGTGATTGGACCTAGTTCATTCAAGGAGAATAATAACTCATGGTTTGATCACTTGGAGTGGTTGGTTATTCCCTATGGGTATTGTAGCTCCTGAGGAAGATCTTCCTAGTTTTGGGTTTGGCGATTCCACTTACCTAACTATACTTGGGTAGTTGAATCATATCATAGTAACTCCTTATCATGTGTTTACCCCCGCGGACTGGTTATCTTGGGTAAATTTAGGAGGAGGGTGTTATAGAGTGGTATTAGAGCATGGTTCAACCCTTGAACTAGATGGGTAGAATGTGTTTCTCATGCATAAATGTCTGTGTATATGTGTTCATTATGCTTTTGGTCTATGTGCTTGGTATCTATGCAAGGTGGTAGTCATTGCTACAGTTTTTTTTTCATGTGGAAGTTGATGATTTTTTTGTTTGATGTGGTTGTCGTCAATGCATTTTGTATATTCTTGTTAGTGTCTATATGTTATTCTGCATGCATATCCATGACTATGGTTTTCGTGCATGATTTAACTGTATTTAGCTACTATTTTCATGCATGGTAACATGATAATTATTGAGATGATGTTTATATACTGCAATGATTATGTTTATACATGTATCCTGCTAATCAGATATCCTCCCATGAACTATGCTAATATACGTTGATTATGTTTATATTTTTGTATGGCTGACATGGTATACTTGCAGGAAGAAGATAAAAATATGACTACTACGATGGTAGACTACATTTCATAATATTATTTGGATATATCTGATGATAAATATGGTCATAGGTATTATCCTGATATAACAGGCACTTTGAGAAGTTTGAAGGTCAAAATAAGAGGTTGCAAGAAAGATAATAACAAGACCATTCAGGCATAGGAGAAACAAAAATAGGTTAATGTAGTCATCCTTTAGATTTTGTCATATTTGTAGAGATATGAACCACTAAGGATTAGCCATGGACAGGAGGACATGACTAATGGGACATATGGAAGTCGGTCTCATAGTGGGCACATATCAGAGAGGGATGACACAATCAACGATGGAAGGTTCATGGATATACTATATAGGAAAGGTGATGGACACAGGTTATATTCTAGTTCTAGCTCAGACAGGTATCTTGGTCATAATCATTATCATTCTTATAAGCATAATAATGAGGGGTATTTTCTAGATGACTTCAATAAATCTAAGCCACCAACCATTGATGGATATTTGAAGAATCCATAAGAAGAAGAGGAATGCCTAATTAGGATGAAGAAATTATTTGAGTTGCAGATTACACAAAGAACATGAAGGATAAAATATCTATCTTCATCCTCAAAGGAAAAGAAGAAATCTAGTGGAAATTTGTGAAGTGCCTGAGATAAACTAGGAAAAAGGAGTTGAACTCACATGAATTCAAGAGACTCTTGAGGAATAAGTACTTGTTAGAGAGGTACTACAATAGTAAGGTCAGGTAGTTCTATGGGCTAAAGATGGGATCGATGACAAATGAGGAGTGCATGACTAAGTTCTTGGAGTTATTAAGGCATGCAATGTATATTAAGGATGATAAGTCCAAAGTTCAAATATTTGTTAGTTGATTACCATTAGCATTTAAAGATCACATTGAGTATGATGTGCCCCGGTCACTTCAATAAGTAATTGGAAAGTTGAAGCACTGTTATGAGAAATCAAATCTCAAGATAGAGTCTTCGCGAGGTTGGAAAGGGAAAGACAACGCTAAAGGTAAATGGAAACCGAAAAGGACAAGACCCCAGGATGTAGGTGGGAAAGAGAATGTTGCACCTTACAAGAAGTTTAATGGACCTTAGCCTGGAGTTCAGAAGAACAAAGGTGATGTTAGGAGACAATTATAGTGTTTAACATGTGCTAACAATCATCTTAAGAAGGATTTTCCACAAAATCAAGGTGGTAGGCCTCATATCTATATTTCACACGAATAACATACTATTCCATATGTTGGGTAGAGAATCTCATATCCATTCAACATTGGATAAAAAGTTGGTAGATCACCTAGAATATATTATCTACATGCACGATAATCTTTGTGATCAATTTATTTCTATTTAATTGACCCTGGTTTGAATTACAGTTATGTTAACCATGACTTGGTGGATATGTGTGGTTTGAATAAAGAAATGCATGGAACATATTATTTATTTTGGTTGGCTATAGGTACAAAGAAAATAGTTCATCATTGGGTAAGATATTATGCATTTAAGTTGAATGATATGCCCATAGCAATGCATTTGAATTTTCTTTCGTTGGGATCATATAATATGCTTTTGGGTATGGAGTGGTTGTATCTTCACGGGACTAAGGTGGATTTTTATGATAAGGCTAATGAGTGATTGGATGATAATGGGGAACGAAAAAATATTATAGGATAAGAATAGAGATACATTAGTTACGATGGTGACATCAATGTATGAAAAGCACAACCACGAGAAAGATTGTGTGTTATTTGAAGCACATATTTGCAGTGATAAAGGTAAGGATGTTAAGGATGCAGAGGTATTAAATAGGTAATCATTTTTATAGTAGTTTCAGGATGTATTCTCCATGGATATTTCAACATTGACACCTCGTAGGGAAGTGGACCTTTCTAATGATTTGGTACTATGGGAAACACCAACATCGAAGGAACCATATAGTATGAGCACTCCATATTTAGTGGAATTGAATTTGAAATTGAAATAAATGCTTGACAATGGATACATTAGGCCAAGTGTATCACCATGGGGTGTACCAGTTATGTTTTTGAAGAAGAAGGTTGGTACTCTTAGGTTATGCATTGATTACAAGAAATTTAACAAGGTAACCATCAACAATAGGCATCTGTTATTGACGATCGATGACTTGTTTGATCACATGAAGGGAGAAGAAATTATTGAATATTGATATAAGACCAAGATACCATGAGGTACACAAAAAATAAGAATATATCTAAAATACTAGTTTCTGGACTAGGTATGGTGATTATGAGTTTGTTATAGTTCAATTTGGTTTGACTAATGCTCCAACTAATTTTATGTCTTTGATGAATTTTGTGTGGAATCCTTATCAGTACAAGTTTTTTATTGTATCCATTGATGATATATTGATATATTCTAAGAATGAGGAAGAGCATGTCTAACAATTGCGAGTAGTATTAAGGTTGCCAAAATAGCATCAGTTGTATGCCAAGCTTAGCAAATGTAGTTTCTTTCTAAAAAAAGGTACATTACTTGGGGCATGTTGTCTCCAAGGAAGGCACAAAAATGGATATGGAAAATATAAGGGATATCATGGAGTGAGAAAATCCTAGAAATATGGATGAGTTAAGGCCATTTATGGGATTGGTAGAATACTACAGGAGCTTCATTAGGAACTTCTTGCAGAATTTATAATAGCAGAAGTCCTCAAACACACAAATTTTATTTATTAGGAAAATGAAAATTACATAGAAAATTTGCAAGAGTTTACACACGAAAAATCAACACTCTTGCAAACAGGAAAATATACTAACCTATTTTAGTTATGGATCAGTTATTTAATTTACAAGTGTACATTAATATTAAATTCTATCTAACAAATATACTAATTGTTTTCCTAAATTGGAGCCTCAGAAACGACACTTTTCTAAAAGCCAGATATTTTACAACAATTCACTATTCTAAAAAGTATCCAATATTTAATTAAATATTATAAATAATTACATATATTCATTCTAACTATTAAACTAAGATTTATGTATTTTGATTCATCTAGCATTGCCCCACATGATTGAAAGATACATTACAACAGATACCAAGTTCATCCATGAACTTAGTAAATTTAATCCTGCAAAGTGGTTTGGTGAAAATATCAGAGATCTCATCTTCTCAAGGAAAATAAATTGGCTTGATGACATCCTTTTCAATAAGTGTTCTAGTGGAATGATATTTTGTATCCATATTCTTTGTTTTGAAATGAAAAGCCAAATTTTTTGTCGGTTTTTGGATGATTGGCTGTCAATGAATAAATATGTAGCTTTGACTTGAGGAATGCCCCAAGTCCTGCAGAACTCTGCGGAACCAAATAATTTCACAGCGTTCTTCTCGTGCTGATATGTATTCTTCTTCTATTAAATAAGTGGGCACTATAGCTTTCTTCTTGAAATTGCAACAGATTACAGATGACACCATGTTCGTCAAATAACCTAAGGTTGATGCCTGATCATCAATACTTCTAGGAAAATCGGCATCTGAATATCCACGAAGTAAAAAAAATTTAGTCTTTTTGTAAGGAAGACGAAAACCTTTTGTTCCTTGGACATATATAAGGAATATTTTGGCTACATTCTAGTGGTTGTTGTGTGGTTTTTGCATAAAGAACTAAATAATACTTATTTCATAAGGTAGGTAAAAATAATAATCAAATATTGATACGTATTATTGTCCACCACCCCCCGCCCCTTCAAATTTTGAAAATTTCAATTTTTCTTCCATGAGGGTGAGAATAGCCTTGCAATATTGCATCCAAAATATATGAAGAATTTCTTATGCATACTTACTTTGAGAAATGAAAATATGCTGTGGATGTTGGAACACTTCAACTCCAAGATAGTAGTGAAATAATCCCAAATCAATCATCTTAAAACCAACTTGCAACTCCTTCTTGACCTACAAAATATGATCATTATTGTTTCTAGTAATGATCGAAGCATCCACCTACATAAAATAATCACAATATTTTTTCCTTGCTGACGTACATATAATCTATCATCAGATTCACTAAGTTGAAATCCAACTTTGCAAAGGTATTTGTCCATTTTTCCAGACCAAGCTCGTGGAGCTTTTCTTAATCCATATAAATCCTTGATCTATTTGTAGACTTTATGTTCATTCCCTTCAATCTCAAATCCTAACAATTGTGTCATATATACATCTTCCTGTGAATATCCGTTGAGGAGAGCACTTTTATCATCCATTTGATGAACCATGAGAATTTTAGCTTATATATGTATATGGATGTAAATACTACCATGAGTCATTTCATTAAGCTAAAATAAGTGGTATGGGTGTCATGTTATTATGCTTGTCATGTCGGTTTCTTTTCAGCAGCTTATTCATTGTAAATAATGAATCAACCTAAGTTATAAATCTCTGTAATCAGTATGTTTTGGTTTTTCTGCGATTTCACTAGTTGTAGGTGTCATTGAACATTGAGGACGTCGTTCTTCTAAGGGTGAGGATACTGCAATAGCTCTCGTTAAAAATCCATGAAATAAAGTTAATAAAAGGAAAAATAAGGCCAAGGTGGGACATGTATTCCAAGATGAATTTTTGGAAAAAAATCCTAGTGAGCGTGTTCATTAGGTTTATTATGGTTGGGGAAATTGGCAAAGGCAATGCCAAAGTCTTTAGAAAGGAAAGAAGCATTAATTAGAATTTTATTTATGAAAATAATGGAAATTAGGGGAAAATAAAGGCGAAGGGTCACAAATTTCATGTGAGAAGGAAAATGAAGGAAAATAATGGAAAATGGAGAAATTAGAGGCCTCACCGTTAAAAAGGCTTCTTAGGGTACATTCACAACACTTTTTCAATTATGTTTTGGATATCGCTCTATATTCTCTCTACTCTTTTATACTCTTGCACACTTACAAATTTTCTTGGAGAAGTATAGCATTGGGACAAGGATGGAAACTGAAATTCAAAGAAGGAAAAGGAAAACAAAGATCAAGCAAGGAAGAGTTGTATCCAATGCCTACAATGCAATTGCTTGTAGGTATCAAGTTTCATGTGTGATTTCCTTGCTAGTTTTTGCATGCATGGTACCTGCGTGTGAGTATTTGGTTGTCTTTCTATCATTTTCATGGGTCTTACGAGGTGTGATAGTGCTTTCTTAGCTTTACCTTTCCATTTTCAGATGGCCATGGTGTGATGGTGTTTCTTTACTTGGTTGACCTAGATTTTTGGATTGTTTCGAAACTCACTAGTATGGTCTCGGGAAGAAGCACAAGGCCTAGGAATCCCTGGAATGGTGAAGGTGATATTGCGGTAAATATTAGTTTTGTATACCCTTGTTGGGCCTAGGAATCCTTGAATGGTGAATGGTGGGATATATAGTAAATCCTAAAGGGCGGAGATAGACAAATTCCTCAAGGTTTAGGTGGATAGATCTAAATCCATCCATGCTTGTAGAGTCCTAGTGATCCGTCGACAGATAGATGATGGGATTGTAGTAAATCCTGATAGTGTATGTTTATTTTACGTGTGTAGGAATCCCTTGGTGGGATTGCGGTAAATCCTGGCTCTGTAGAAGAGGGCTTGGGCCTAGGAATCCCATGTTGTATTGCAGTAAATTCTAAGAAGGCCCTGGTGTTTTGTTTTAAGTCCCACATTCATGATTAGAATATGGAACAAGGTTGATTCGTTGAAAGAAATATTTGGTTCAACCCATTATATGGTCAGATGGTACATGGAAGTCCCTCACCTAGTTTCATTTTGCATCTGTTAATAATATTTTTTCCGTCTTGTGTATTATGTGTAAATATTCTTGGTTATTATTTGATTTTAATGGTTTTTCTATCAAATTTAATCTGTTGATTATATGATGGTTATACGCATCGTTTAGGACATGCTTGAGTGATGGATCTCATCATGTTTTTCTTAGTAAATGAAATTTTAATGAATGTAAGATGCTATAGATGATATTATAACTATTATGAGAGGGCATCAAATGTTATTGATGATTATTAGATAAGTATGAAGTCCCTATACTGACATGTGTTTATATGACCTGCATATTACATGTTCATGATGTGTTTGATGGAATGTCTATCATGGCTAGGCCCTATTAGGTTAGGTCCTTATTCAATTTCTGCATTAGAGGCCTTGTCCACTTATTATTTATCATTTCTCAAAATTCAATCAAGTTCTAGGGAGAGGTTTGAGTCCTATCCCTAAAAAAGTGGCTCAAAATCCATGATCACTAGCACAAAACTACCTGGAAAATTTTGTTTTTGGATGAATGCCCTTGGTGTGAATGTGACTACAGGATTTCAGTCACATGGAGGGCTTACTATTAGTGCGACTAGGTTTCTAGCTAATTCAAGGAGCTGGCTAACTTAGGGGTTGAGCACCTAGAGTGGCTAGTTAGCCCCTCAAGGTCTTGTAGCTCCTGAGGAAGATCATCCTAGTTTTGGGTTGGAGATTCCACTTCCTTAACTGTACATGGAGAGTTGAACCATATCATAATAACTCCTTGTCACATGTTTACCATAGTGGACCAAATAGCTTGGGTAAATGTGGGAGGATTGTTTTATATCATACATGCACCTACATCTACTCTCCTTTATCAAGAGATATAATAGATATTTTATCATTTTTGTCTTCTTTTATTCATACACTAACTTTTTTAATTTTCTACTATGGTTTGGAACATACTCCTTAAAGTTATATACATCATTATGAAAAAATAATTTAATTTTCCAGAACATAGCATTTAAAAAAAAATAATTTTACCTTTGGCTTGACCTATGGCCTAAATTTCTAACCTATGATTCTGATACCACATATAACATACCTCCCTCTCATACATTTTTTTTTCCTTTTCCTTTTCTTCAACATTGCTTAAAGTGTACCATACTTCTAAAAGATTGTCCTTTTATACTACTTGATGTAAATTCTTACTAGGCATTGTACTATTGATTTTGGATTCTATTGATTCACACATGATAAATTCAAGTTCTTTCTATATGGATAGTTATTATTGTAAGGTATTATTCTTCCATCCATTGTAATTATTTATGGCACTAGATACCAATTCCATTTGACTTAATATGATTTCTAAATTAGTTCATCAAGATACACCACTTGTGTTATACTCTTATATTCTTGTTTCCTTCCCATTCATTTCAAATGTTTAGATTCCTCCTTATGGTATCTCTATTTACTAGTCTCTCTCCTTTGTTCTTGGTTACTTTTTCAAGGCTTACATGATTCAATGTAATTATAAGCAAAATGGTGTTTTAAACATTAATAATATAATATTATTAAAATAAGGGTTATTTCCTTGGTAAAATAATCACTTTTCTTCATTATATCTCTTATATTTGGAAAAGGACAGAAGCAACATATATATCAACATATATATCAATGTTATCAACTAAAACCATACCATAACATATTTCCCATGATACGAAATTAAGTTTTATTTACAGTTTTAACGCTCCACCTTTGGGATTCACCCAAGCATATGGGATATAGGTGGAATTGAAGCTTGGCCTTATACTAATCATGGCTTTATGGTTGGATGCCACGACATCTACTCTACATGATGATCAAATGGTTGGAGGTAATTCACATCATCAAAAAGTCAGGCTACAACTCTAGATCTAAGAACTAGAATTAATTAAGGTTATTCAAAACTCCTAATCTCAACTGGAAACCTCATTTCATGGTTTCCTGTGGTTCACCCGAGCACGGTGTCACCCTACATTCCTACAAGTTGTCTCAACTCTTCATAGATGTATATTTTTTCTTATGGAGATTCTAATGGTAGATGTGGTTATGATTACAATTTTTCACCTTCGTTGTTGTAAATGAAGTATTTCATTGACATATTACTAATATTGTTGTTTGAATATCATTTCTTCATTTTTCCTTTGCCTCTTCGTTACAGATTGTATTTTTTCTTACTAGTTTTTCCACCCTTTCTCACAGGTACTCCATATAATTTATTGTATGGGTGATTTTAGATGATCAGTCTCGAATTAAAATACCAAGACTTCTATATTCAAGCTACCAAGATGAGCACATTTCCTAATACATTGACATTTTCTTGTATTCATGAGCAGTTTGACACTATAGGTCTTATTCTCACTTTAACCCTCATCCCGAGATGCAGAGAAGGAGCGAGTGCCACTGTGTTTTTTTTCTTTCTTACACGGTGACTAAGGAACTTACAGGGTAATTTTCTTTCTCCCTTATGGTTATTTTAGCAATACCATAATTTAATTTTCCAATCATAAGGGGTTTATCAATACTCCCTCCGTCCAGAAGAGGGAGGGACAAAGGGCCTCCATTATTTACACGCTTAGGGTTAAATATAGGTAACAAGTGCATCATTTAATTTTACTTTTCATCCATAATAAATTTTCCCAATGCAACCCCAGAGGTTATCAATTTCAATATTTTTCTTTCATTTATTTTCCATGGCCATGGTGCCATGAACATTCCTTTTCATAAAGATTTATCGTTGAAATTTTTCTCTAAATATTTATCCCTACTCCATACAAACTGATAAGTTATTTAGCCATGGTAGCTATGGAAGAGACGCACTTCTATTTCATGCTCAGGTATTCTTCGACTAACGTGACCATTGTTTTCGTTTTTCATATCTCGAAAATACCCATTATCGCTTCCTTTCATTATGCTTCCCGATTTTTATTCCTACATTCTCTTTGCTGGTTTTACTTTGTAGGTATGGCCTTATATAAGGGAAGAGTACTTAATACATACATTCTTAGGGTTTCTTATTACCTTAGAAATTAACTTTAGTTTCTCGTTGGCCTACAGGTCAGCTTCTTCAATTTACCCACTCTCTATATGAGCTACTATAATGTAGAACAATTTTTGCATTGGTAATTCAACCATATTCAGGATATTTATATTTTATTTCATTCAAACCTAAAGGTTTCAAATCGTATATGGACGCCTTGAAACCATCACATATTTGGACAATTATAATTATCCAGGCTCTCTCTTTCCTGTATATATATCTACATGGAATATCATTCAGTTTTTAAATTCAAGTTCTTCCTTTCAACGAGTAAGAACTCTATTTTTTAATAGATATAGGTTGTATAATTTCCCTGATTATTTCTAATTTCTTTCTAATTTGACATTCATTGTAGGTTGCTTAGATTGCCTAATTTATTTTCATGGCTCTTCTTTATAGTAGGGTAGTTTAATTGTTATCTTTTGCATCACTATTTTATTTCTTTTGATAGAGTTGATTTACCAATTTTGATATATTGGAATATAAAGGGCATGGACCTAAATCCATGGATTATTCTATGATTTGATTTCATGTTATATTTGGAATATTTATCGAAATTTGCTAAGGAATATTTAAAAAAATATTGGTTTCTTTACTTGGTTATACAATTATTTTACCAAATTATTATTCTCATGTAATATTTAAATATTTAGAAGCATTATAGTAGTTTTGAAAAATATTTGGACAATTAACGAAGTATAAGTATATAATTTCTCCTATGACTCATCCCTCCACTTTGCCAACTAACAAAAAAAAAAGAGAGTAAGTACTAGTTTATAGGAAAACATTTTATATTCTATATTTCCTTACTTGAGGAAATTACTAAACTTTCATTACATATAATTCCTACAAAATATACTAAAAGGAATATTATCTTTAAATACTTATGTATATAATTATTTTAGTTCCTACTAAACAAATATATTTCAAAACCCCTATATGATCTATCATACAGTTCTCTTCTTTCATATCAACTAGAACAAGCAAAGTCATTGGCATATTATTTTTGTGAATAGTTGGAAGTGTATACCTATTTCTCACATTTATTTCACAAGAGAAAATTTAACTATGCATGTACCCGATATTTCATTCTCCAATATGGACCTTAATCCACAATATAATTACACGGTTATTAATCATAATTAGTTTGTTTAGTAATTTATCTATTTACAAGTGCATATATTATTTTATATACTACTAACTATTTCCTCCATATTCATCTAATAATTACGAAAATAAGTTTACTATTTATATGATTCTGAATATGGAATTCACTATATATATGCCTAACTATAATAGATATTTAGGGAATATTCAAGGATACAACATGTTCCACCGAAACATGAACTATCTCTAGTAGTTCTCCGGAGTTAAGACCTTGTTTCCTTCAAGAATCATAAACCTCTTTGGTTCCTCTGCTTTTTCTATTATAGATTATTCCATGGTTCCTCTGCTTTTTCTATTATAGATTATTCCAAGCATCTTTTTAGTAGTGTCCTATTGGCCTACCTGCCTTTTTCCTATGACTTTTGTTTTAATTTAAAATTTTTTTTTTTTTTTTTTTTCCTTTAATGAACACATTTCTCTCCCATTGTGCTTTATTATGCTTTTCACCTAACTTAGCATTTATCTCCAGCTAGTTTATTAACATAATATTTCTCTCTTATCATGTTAATATAGTTAGCAATTTTCTCCTCCGTATTTTTTAGAGAATTTTTGGGGAAGGTGCGCCATGTGGACTTTAACCACTAATATATTTTCATAAATTCACAAGAATTCTAGAGCACTCTAGTTCTCTTTCCTAAATATTTCCAAACAACTCACTTATGAATTTGATAAAATAAAAAATAATTACATAATGAGATAGTTTCCATCATAGTTTCCCTAGCCATTATGTGCAACAATAATTTAAATCTAAAATGGCCATGTCTGAAAACGTAGGACATAGGGGTGTTACATCACCAACTGCAACTATTTTTCCTCTCGAACAAGTTATGAAATCATTGGGTTGGAGATAAAAATGGCATCCAATTATTTTTTCGTTCTAATGTATTATATGGAATATTGACAACGTACAACAATTTGCTTTACTTGAAGATTTAAGGAAGGGCCACGATGACATTAAAAATGTGACAAGAACTACATAGGAAGACAAAAGAATTACCACCCATGGTATGGTAATGACGCTTGAATTGAAAGAAATAATTTGATATTATCCCCAAATCGATTTCTCGTAGCTAAAAAGAGTATGCAAACCACCGTTTTGACCCATTGGCTATTGGGATGATATGATTGAAAGAGGATAATGCTAGTAGGAATTTGTATCAATTTTAGAAGTGGTAGGTGTATCACATTGTTTTGTGACGAATTAAAAAATATTTGACGAGTTCCGTCAAGAAGTGTAGTGATCTAGATTTGCAAGAAGTAATGATTTAGACAATGTAATGATCATCTATGCGAGGGATAACGTGATGAGAGTCTACAAGAATTATAAAACAATAAGGGGGAAGCTAGCAAAAAAAACTAATGAAGGAAATTTTAGATTTTAGGATTGTTCAACATAGTAGAATAGTCTGTTATTGTGACAAGAAGGGTGGCCCGAGAATGGTGCAAGGGTTCACTGAAGCTACTGATAGAGAGATAGGTGAAAGGAATGGCACAAATGGATTGTGTGCAATAAGGAAGAGCCTATATTATTTTTAGATTTAATATGGTGTGGTTATGGAATAAGATACAACGTCGAGGGAGCTAAGGTGACATAAGGGGAATAGGGGAATTTATCTCTCAATAGTGGTTCGATCGTGCCAAGTGGCCCAAAAAAAAGAGGGACCTTCCCACTAAGGAAGATGGTTTACATGGAAAGCCACAACTGCACTAGTTAAGATAACCTAACATGGATTATGGAAATACCCTCCAAACATTGGAGGGCCTTGTGATCCTGGGCAATACGTGCAATGGGGGTTGTAGTAATTGAACGAGGTTTGTTCCTCATACATACATGAGTGGCATGGGGAGTCCCAATGAAGAGCCCCTAGCATGGTGGGTAGAAAATACTACTATTTACACTAATTCTCTAGGTAACATGAAAAAGGTAAAGCAGTCAAGGTCATGCCAATCACTAGCAAAGAGATGAGAAGGTGGAGTCATACAATGTAGGAAAATGTCATCAGAAAACATAGAACGTGATTATCCACAATAATGAAAAATTTTCTGAAACCCATGGTGATAGAAAAAAGATGAAGTGGCTCAATATGAGCTGCATTTTTGTGTTTGGGGCCTATTTGAGGCTGGAATATTTTGAAATCTTTTACAGTATTATTACAAAACACTGTGTATAAGAAATTGACACATATTTTCTATAAAGGAAAATTTTCGAAGCTTGATGTTGCTGAATTCTATACAAACTTTGATTTGAAGGACAAAACCCTTTAGCATGTTTTATTTTTAGAGATTCCATCATGTTGATTGAAAGAATATAAGTTTTATAAAATTATAACTTTATTCTTAATGAAATGTTTTGAAGAATATGAAAAAGGATGTTTTCTCATATTAATGATTAATAGTTTCTAGGATAGTTAGTGTAAATTAATGATTCTTATTTAAAAGGAAATAATAAAAAGTTTTTAATCCACAAATGTTAAATAAAAAAATGCACATAGTATTCAGAAATCTTAAATACCAAGAAACCATTGTTTTTAATATGAAACTGACCATCCTGATAATGGATACCTATTACATTACAAATTAAACTTTATGTTCCTAGTTGAATTAATATCTAGTTTGTGAAATATGTTCCCTCTCCATCAAGCTCTATTGAACATACCCCATTGTCCACATAAATTCATAACTTTGTGCAATTCTTCTCCCAAACAACTAAATATGTAAAAAAACTAAATGGAAAAGAGTCGACAATTAATCCGCTCCCATGGAAAAACATCCCACTACACCCTAGTTCACGCATCTTTAATTCCACACAAATTCATAGCTTTGTGAAACTGCTCTCCCACACAACTAAATCTCTAAAAGTTTTAAACTAAAAAGCATTTAAAATTAATTTCATGTCTTAACACATTCTCCCACACATCATAGGGGAATTTTAAGTTTTAAAATGGGCCTCCTCAGGAAATTATAAAATAATAATGGAAAAAATAAAATAAGATTACATTACATTATCAAATTTTAGAGGGAAAAAGAAAAAAACTATTTTTTCAACTCGTATTTTCAACTTATCTTTTTATGGATTTACTCAAATTTCTAGTGGGAACACATGTTAGATGCGTAATTTGATTCCCCGTCCATGGAGTATCTATGTTGCATATTTTCGATGGACCACGCTACACAAAAAATAAGAAATACATGAAAAACGTTATTACAATCACTTTTCTTCATGTATTTCTCATTTTTTGTGTAGTAAGGTCCATTGATAGTTTGAAAAATGGGTATTCTTTGGATGAGGAATTAAATTTTGCATCCAACGAGTACTTCCACTTGAAATTTGAGTAAACCCTTAGGGAGATAATTTAAAAATATGAGTTGAAAAAGTAGTTTTATTATTTAATTATTGTTTAATATTTTTACTTTTTTAGCCGAGAAATGGTGAATCATCCTCAATGGTTGACATCATCACCTTGAAAGTAGGGTATTTTTAAATTGGGAAGGTGTATTGGGTTTATATTTGTATGGGGTTAAATAATGTGTTTTGTAGAGGTATTTTTCAATATGTACTCAAATTAAGGGTATTGTTTAATATTCTATAATCGAACATGATATGTTAGAGGTTCATTGATTTAATCCCCTGTGTTCTCCACGTACCTCATCCCCCCCAAATATTTCGTTTCACACATATTCATAGCTATATGCAATGTCTCTCCTCCACAAATAATTGTGTAAATGTTTTAAAGGGAAAAAAATTTAAAATTAATTTCTTCCCTACAAAAGAAAGTTCTCTTTGCACCCTCATTATTATGTAGATATCTTGTCCTTCACATAGTAAAACATCTGAACATGGAATGTATTGCACAAGGAAGCGTCGCACAATGAAACATAATAATATTGATTGAATATTTTTTTATCGCCTCCCCTTTCCACCATCCCATTTCCTATGTAAATGGTCTGTAACTACATCAATTCTGGCATCATATGTGGAGTTGTAGCATAACAGTTTCATTGTCACTGTAAGAGCACTCACCAATAGAATGGCCATACCACATCGTAAACACAATAAAAGTTAAGCACAAGAAAACTTTTCACAAGGAAGATCGACATAATGAAACAAAATAATATTAATTGGAGATTTGTTTGTCCACCCTCCCTCTCGCCCCCCGATGTAAACAACATGCAACTGCGTCAATTCTATCAAATGCCCACTCGCAAATTTAGTTTTTTATTATTATTTTTTTAAAATAATTTTCAATACATTGAGAAATAGCGAAAATTAGATTCCCTTCACCTCAGGAATTATGTCTCATCGGAGATTTCTAAACCAACAAAAAAATTAGAAATAAGAGTTGCAGAAAATTATAAAATTATTTTCAAATTTATGGAAAATAGAGATATTAAGCATTTTCCATAAATTTTGATTAAAATTATAAATCACATAAAAATAATAGGGTAGACATACTTTGACTCCAATATAGATGTTATAGTCCCTCGCAAAGCAATACTAAAAATTTTTATTGAAAAAATATAACAATAATAAATTAAGCAACCTAACTCTATAATATTTAGCTATAAATAAATTCATGTCGAAAATATTTAAGTTGTAGATTTAATATATATCTATATTGTAATCTCTTAATTTTCTGATATATTACCAAAAATAATATGTTAACATTGTTGTAGAATGTTGCCAATAAATTTAGCTTCTAAAAATACAGTACCTAGGAAAATATGATGGAAGCTTCACATTTTTATACGTTTAATTAAACGATCAGTAGATACACCACCACAGAACATCCATATAGTAAATTAATACGCTTGCATTTAAATCTACTCTCGTTTTGAGAGATAGTTCATTAAAAAGGATCGTATGCTATCGTATAGGATTAGAAGTTGAATAAATATAAAGTCTCAAATAAATCAATGAAGTCAATATGAATTTCAGTCTATCATTCAAGTTTTTTTTCCATTTCAGATAATATTATGGGTTACTGCTTCTTGGCCTCTTCTTTGAAAGATGTACACATGCATCAAACTTATAGGGAATATTGACCATAGTTACGATTTGAAATTTGAATTAATGTAGTTGTCCTACATGATTTGATCAGTTACCATATGGAGTAATTATGGGGTTAGAACATGCATTTTGTAAGAGTGAGGAGATCAAAAAAAATAATTTCATTTATCTAAATAATAAAATAATATTAATGGATTAAGGCTTATATTCCTCAGCCCATATAAAGGGAACAATCAGCAGGGTACGTTAAAAAATAATATTAATGGATTGACGCTTATATAAATTTTTATAGCGCATAGAAAGGGAGTAGTTAGTAGGGAAAGTTAAAGCAACTCACACCATTACTTATATTATAAGTAAATTTGATAAATTTTAAAACGTATAAGTGATTTTTTTAAAGAATATGATTATGGATTATTGATTCACTATAAATCATTCTCCAAAGCGTGCAGAGTGCAAGCCTAGAGAAAAGGTGGGAAATGTTGAAGATAATGGAGAATCTCCTATATTAGTGAGAGTTGGTTCATGAGACCTTAGGATAGGAATTAGTTTCTAGTTATTAGGGTATGGTTCTAACTTCCCTAAATCTTGTATGCTATATAATGTTTGAAGTGTATTGATAACATAGACCTTTCTGCAGAAGACAGACTCTCCTAGTTCAGACTCTCTTTCGTAGATTTGACCAACAGGGTTTTTATTAATCCATTCAAACATATTTTTTATCTTGGTATCAGAGCACTGGTGAAAAGAGCACTGGTGCAGTGAACAATCTGATTCTGATGCATGGAGTCGACTACGTGGACTGCATGTTGAGTGTAGCAGTGTGAAGGCCGAGCCTGAAGACAGTGCCATGAGCTACCTGCTGTGAAGCACTGAGCTTGAATCACAGCAGCCAGTGCTTCACGCTTGAGCGCTACTGGAGCTAATTGCTGGAGGAAATACTTGCTACTTGAGCATTGTCGGAGCACTACCATCCTAGCTACATGAGCATTGCCACTTGGTGGATCTAAGCCAGTGTGAAGAGGAGGCCCGAGCCTGCATGTAGAGGTGGTCGGTGTTGGGCTGACCTAGCATCAAATTGCATCTGCAAAGGATCTGGACTGGTGAAGGCCAAGCCTGTGTGCATAAGAGGCCGTTGTTGGGCTAAGCCATCCTACCTGCTATGTGGAAAGGAGCTCTGCATGGAGAGGTACGCTACCTGAGCTTGAATGATGCCAGAAAGCAGTGCTACCATCCTAAACGTTGCCATTATTTTGATGAAAGGCGAATGAGGTGAGCAGATCAAGCAATTCAAACAGTGGCATGCTACCATCCTACTCCCAACTACCGGAGTGCTGCCCAAGCTCTCTTCTCAATGCTGCCATTCTGAATTCGAAAAGGGAATTCTACTACAATGAACATACATTGGCCATAATAAATTGTTGCACGTATGCTCTAATATATTTGGGCTACAGAAATGGAATTTTTTCATGAAGAATTATAACATTAGCAATATATCAAGAACGCAGAAAGAAGATGTTAAGCTCCTCGCATGTACTTCCATTGGGATTAATGAGATGAAAGGTTTCTGAAATCAAAGGAACCACTCATTGAATGTTTCCATCCTATCATTGAACACTGATATATGAACATTAAAGACTTCTTTTTTCCTGTTTCATGTGTTACAACGTAATTATGAACATTGTAAGCTAACATTGTCATTTTGGGGTAGATCTATCATTATTTTCTTTTCCTGTAAAGTATTCTTTAATCTTCAAGATGAATAATCAAATAATCCAATCATAATTGAATGAGAGTAACAAACTTGATGTGATGCAGGGGCATTAGGTTCCAAAAAAATACTTTGTATTTTCACAGACATAGGGGGGTCTGATGTTTCTAATTTATTATATAATTATTATCATTTTTTAATAAATATAGTGAGAGAATTGTAAATGTTCTCAAATCATTGGAGAACATTAGGGGAAGTCGATTAGCTAGGAATGTGAAGAGTCAGTTCAGTAAATTTAGGGAGTTAGGCTAAATTTAGGATTTGAGGATTTCAAGAGTTTTGTTGAGCAGTTAAAGGAGCTGAATCGATTCATTTGTTGTTTTGTATAAATGTAAGCCCAAGGGGCATCAAGAGCAGGGCTATAGAGTGCGTGAATTCAGTTTTAGAGAAAACAAGGGGTTTTCTCCTATAAGCCTACGGGCAGGGAACAGGCCATTTGATTTTGAAAATCTGGCCAAAGACGAGAATGCTATTGTATTTGATTTCATATACATGAATGAAAGAAATTGGTTCTGAGATATATGTGTTCTTTGATCGAATTCTGTATGATGAATGTTTGAGTATCTGTGGATGAATATACGATAAATTTTGTGTTAGAGCTCTGAGATGATACCCTACATACAGTGGGAGAAATCAACATAATTACTGTAGAAAAATTGAATTGAATTAATGCATGTATACACATGGAAAGGCTGAGTAGATATTTGGTTGCTTGGGTTCAATCGACGATCACTGAAAGGATCGTTGATGCAAGAGAGAGACTGGATTTAATTCCAGAATTCAAAAAGTGAAGAAGAGCAGAGGGGTTTGAAGATTGGTTGGAGTGTGAGATTTATTGCAAGTTATGTGGAATGTATGCTTGAGGAATGGGTGAATTATTACTCGGGGTTTGAATTGCAAGCAGTCTTCAATAAAGAATAACTAGAGTGCAGGCACAGTAAGAACACAATTTAAAATCAATAAAATCATGAAGGGAGTATCGAAAATTGAATAGGAGTTGAATCTCATCGAAGCATGGAAAGTGTTGTGGATCCTTGAGCGAAGTATAGAGGCATTGAATCATATTTAGAATCTAATTTAAGGTTACAAAGCTGAAGGTGGAGTTAAACAAACGAAGGAACGAAACCGTGGGCAAGAGGAAACGAAACCAGGAACGATCAACAGTAGAAGCGGTTTTTGAGACAGAAACCTAGCAGTATCACGCAGTCATTTCTGTGGTAAGTTGTTTGGCCCTTTGGAATGTGATATCATTATATGAGTGACGCGTTTCCATAGGCTGTATCCAAAATCCATTTTCATCACCTGATTTCGAGCAATTAAAAAGCCTACGACTTTGTTGTGCGATTATCGTTGGATTGGTCAGTGGAAGCACGATAAGGCTGCAACCATTAGATGTGAAAGGTATGTGAGTTGATGGGGGCCCAAACTATAATATGTGTTGATGATTGATATTTAAATCAAATTTGGAGTTTATATGAATTTCCAAGGTCGACAGGTTTATGTGAGATGCAATGTTCCATGAACATTCAAATAGAGATCATATATATATAATTGAATTGGGTAAGCGGACTTCGATTGCAATATGGAATATTGATATGAATTGGATATTGATATAAGGGTTTGACCATAATAACAACAACAAAAATAAACTCCCACATATGGGTTTTGTGTTGGCTTAATATTTGGAGGTAACTTCGTGAAATTAAATATTTGGGTTTTAAAAACCTTGATGTAAAAAGTAAAGAATCTCCAATTGAAGTTTAAGTTTGCAATAGCTTTCGCATGAAAGAAGAGAAATATGAGTTGGATTGAGATTTGGTTTTATAACCATAAGAGAATTTTATTTCTATATCTCAAATCATAGATTTGAGATATAGAAGCTTCTGCATCAATTTAAATTGCTAGTTCAGAAATCAAATTATTGAAATTGCCCAGGTTTGAAAACTGTGTTGAGTAAAAATTGGAGATGCATATTTATATGCATGAGAGTAGAAAATTTGGGTAAGAAGGGTGTCTCAGCATCATGTGGTATCAGAGCTGGAATAGCTCTTTTTAAAAGTTCAAGTTTTTTTGAATGCATGTGTAATGAAGTAAGATCTGATTTTGAAACTGATAAAGATTGCAACATACAGAGGTGCAGTGCAGGTGAAATAAAAAGCAAGATTATACATAATCTTGAAGGTGAGTTGATGAGAATTATTTAACTCTGGTTTGAAGTATTGTTTGGAAAACTTAGATTACAGGCAATTGAAGAAATCTTACCAAAAGCAGATCACAACTTTGAGAGCAGTAATGAAACAGTCCAACAGAGGATTCTAAAGTGAAGAAGAAAGTGTGGCAGAACCTGGAGAATTCCCAACGGAGGCTGGATTAAAGAAGAATAGATTTGTTCTTGAAAATTTTTAGAGTGAAGCCTAGAGAGAGTAGAAGAGAGTGCTCAGAAGGTTCCAGCAGATAGGGGAACATTACTTGCCAAAAGCCCAGATCTGGAGGAAAGGATTGGTGTGGTAAGTGGCAGCAGGAGAGCTTGTTGTTGCAGAGGCTTAGTGCAGCTGATGAGTGAGGAAATCATGATGGAGGAGAAGATGACTTCAAAAAGTCATAGAAGAGATAGCAGGGGTTCTGAGAGAGGCCACAACAGAAAAGAGGAAGAAGATGCCAGGAAAAATGGCATGAGGAAGAAACTGACTGATGCAGAATACTGGAAAGAGGTAGTTGAGATCAAAGAAAAGTTTAATAAACTGGAGAAGATGGTAGAGGAAATCCAGAGAGTTGGTTGGCTCATGAAGGAGAAAGTAAAGTGGCACGAGCTACAGATGAAGAAAGAGCAGACGATACATGCTCAGCAAAAAGAGAGACTATTCATGATGATTGAGTATTTTGAGAAGGACTTGAAGACTGAAACTTCAAGTGAAACCAAGAGGTCAAATGACTTTAAACCTGATGATTTTTGTATGCTTGCAGAAAATCTAAGAAAGCTTAAACAGAGGATGGATGTACAGAACTCAGAGCAGCTGAGTTGAGAAGAGAAGTTTTTGTTTGTGAAGTAGAATAGAGTACAGATGAAGAATGGAGATCTATAAAAGATCTTGTGAATCATGGTGAATATTTAAGACAGCAAGAACTTTGTCTTACTGAGGAGAAAATCATTGATGATTTCTTGAATTATTTGACAAGTCCAGATCAGTTTGATGATGTAGAACCTTGTATTTTTATGACTGACAATTATGGGGTGATTACAGGTTTTACAGGGGAGGATGAGCAATCTTGTGAGTCTGTCACAAGTATGAAGAAGTATCTCTTAGAAGATGAATATTCTAAAGTAAAATTCAATGTTGGAGAATGTCTCTTGACTGAAAGAATCAGTGATACATTTATGATGGAAATTATTGCAGCACGGGAATAAATTCTTGTGAATGAAGAAGGAGAGGATAAGTTTGAAGAACTGATATGTGGAACACTAGTTGAGGTTGTTGAAGTTTGTGTATGAATGCAAGGATACTGAATGATAATGAAATACTTCAGCAATGCCATAGAGAAATTGCATTGTTGGAATACTTGTTGGAGAATTCAGAGTATGAAAGAGAGATTGCAGAAGGTCGAGTTCATCACAGTGAACAGGAAAAGATCATGGAAGAAAATGGTGTGAATGAAAGACTTGTTGACATTCTTGAAAATCCTTCAGAGTGTTCTTTGGGAAAAGTTAATCAGCATACTGATGTGCTGATAGAGAAGGAAGGAATTTTGGGATAGCATACTGAAATGCTGGCAGAGGAAAGAAAGGCACTAAGGCCTTATGATTTTTTTTTTAACAATTTTTTTGTGAATGCATATTTTGTTGGTGATGGAGAAAATTTGAAACCACTGGAAAACCAAATAAATGAGGAGGAAAATTTTGTGGAAGACTTTAATCCATGGAATGAAGAAATTGGATTGCTGGAGATTATGCTGAACAACCAAGATTCAATGCAGGAAGGAGAACCTCAATTTCAAAATTGGTGATTACAGAATGTGAAGATACAAAGGAATGAAGATAGTGGAGACTTTCTCGGTCTTAGAATAGACTTAGAACTACAGAAAGAAGAATTGGTGACTGGATCATCAATTGAGGCCATTGGGTCTTGTGACTTTGAAATTGACAATTTGACTATGGTTACAGGCATGGCAGAAGACAATCCATCTCTCAAAGTTGTCTTGGATGAAGATGAACTATTGCAAAATAAGTAAGGTGAGGCTATCATGCCTCATGTAAAGGGACTTTTTTTTACCGAAAGATTTTCTCACAACTTGTTATTATTGTTGATGACAAGAAGGAACTGATTTGTCTGATGGACAAGGAGAAGACTGGAGGATAGATTTTTGGAACTTCCTCAGTGGTGGAGAATCAGAATTTTACTCTGATAGAAGATGAGGACATAATACTTGAAGAACTTGATTTGATTACCAGAATAAATCAAGAATATGGAAGACAATTACTGAAGATTGTCAAGGGAGAAGAAGAAGAATATGCTAAAACAAGTTTGCAACTCATTGATGAAATGCTTGAAAATAGATGGCTGAATTTTTTGTTGAAAATATTTAGAGAAGATAATGAAATGGCAGAGAAACAGATTGAAGTGTTACCAGAGGAAATGTTAGAGAAACAATTTTAAGTGTTGCAAGAGGAGGAAGAGACACAAGGATTTTGTAATTTTGGTGTTCGTTTTATGATTGCAGGTACTGATGGAAGGAATAAAGAATGTTTGGTCTAGGAAGAGAGGAAAAGAGATGATGACAGTGACTAGAAATTTAAATACCAGTTCAGAGAATTGCTGAATTGAGAGAGTGGAGAAACTGTCATTAGTGACAATCAAGAAGAGATTTTCTGTTGCAGAAAACAAGAGGGTATGGATGATTAGGTGGCAGTAAGCATGAGAGCTCAGCAAGTTAAAGCTGGAGCTAGAGCTAGAGCTAGTGTAGGAGCTCAGCAAGAAAAAGCAGCAGTAAGAGTTCAACAAATAATAACTCAGCAAGCAGAAGCAGAAGTAAGAGTTCAACAATTAAGAGGAAGCAGTATCTAGCAGTCAGAAGACATATTAGACAGGGAAATTGAATTTATGAGAAATCTGATCGTGAAAGTGTCTTAGAGGAAGACAACAACAAGAGAACAAAGAAGCAGAAGCAGCAACAAAAGAAGGACAAAAAGAGAATTAAAAGTGCAGCTAGTGGAGCAAGACAGAATAAGATATGGAAGCCTGGAGGAGTGCAGAAGAAGAATATTGCAGTAGATGGTCAGTTACAGAACAAAGTGTGGGATCTAGGAAGGCAAGGACTAAAATCACATGATCAGGATATCATGAATCATTTTAACCTTGGGAATCTGATGCAGGGGCATTAGGTTCCAAAAAAATACTTTGTATTTTCATAAACATAGGGGGGTCTGATATTTCTAATTTATTTTATAATTATTAGTATTTTTGAATAAATATAGTGAGATAATTGTAAATGTTCTCAAATCATTGGAGAACATAAGGGGAAGCCGATTAGCTAGGAATGTGAAGAGTCAGTTCAGTAAATTTAGGGAGTTAGGCTAAATTTGGGATTTGAGGATTTCAAGAGTTTTGTTGAGCAGTTAAAGGACCTTAATCGATTCGTTTATGGTCTTTTATAAATGTCAACCCAAGGGGCATCAAGAGCAGGGCTGCAGAGTGTGTGAATTTAGTTTTAGAGCAAATAGGGGGTTTGCTCCTATAAGCGTACGGGTAGGGAACACGCCATTTGATTTTGAAAATCTTGCCAAAGACGAGAATGTTGTTGTATTTGATTTCATATACATGAATGAAAGAAATTGGTTCTGAGATATATGTGTTCTTTGATCAAATTCTGTATCATGAATGTTTGAGTGTCTGTGGATGAATATATGAAAAATTTTGTGTTAGATCTCTAAGATGATACCCTGCATACAGTTGGAGAAATCAACATAATTACTGTAGATAGATTGAATTGAATTAATGCATGTATACACCTGGAAAGGCTGAGTAGATGTGTGATTTCCTGGGTTCAATCAACGATCATTGAAAGGATCATTGATGCAAGAGAGAGAGTGGATTTAATTCCAGAGTTCGAAAAGTGAAGAAGAGTAGAGGGGTTTGAATATTGGTTGGAGTGTGAGTTTTATTGCAATATATGTGGAATGTATGCTTGAGGAACGGGTTAATTATGACTCGAGGTTTGAATTGCAAGCAGTCTTCAATAAAGAAGAACTGGAGTGGAGGCACTGTAAGAACACGATTTAAAATCAATAAAATCGTGAAGGGAGTATCGAAAATTGAATAAGATTCGAATTTCATCGAAGCATGGAAAGAATTGTGGATCCTTGAGTGAAGGAAAGAGGCGTTGAATCATATTTAGAATCCGAGTTAAGGTTACAAAGCTGAAGGCGTAGTTAAAAAAATGAAGGAACGGAACCATGGGCAAGAGGAAACGGAACGAGGAACGATCAACAATAGAAGCGGTTTCTGAGACAGAAAACGAGTAGTATCGCGTAGTCATTTGTGTGGTAAGTTGTTTCACCCTTTGGAACGCGATATCATTAGATGAGTGACACATGTCCATAGGTGGTATCCAAAAACCATTTTCATTGCGTGATTTCGAGCGATTAAAAAGCGTGCGACTTTGTTGTGCGATTATCGTTGTATTTGTCAGTGGAAGTGCGATAAGACAACAACCGTTGGATGTGAAAGGTATGTTAGTTGCTGGTGGCCCAAACTCTAATATGTGTTGATTATTGATATTTAAATTAAATTCGAAGTTTATATCAATTTTTAAAGTTGACGGGTTAATGTGATATGCAATGTTCTGTGAACATTTAAATAGAGATGATATATATATAATTGAATTGGGTAAGCGGACTTTGATTGCAATATGGAATATTGATATGAATTGGATCTTGATATACGGGTTTGACCATAAGAACAACAACAAAAATAAACTCCCACATATGAGTTTTGTCTTGGCTTAATATATGGAGGTGACTTCATGAAATTAAATATTTGGGTTTTAAAAACCTTGATGTAAAAAGTAAAGAATCTCCAATTGAAGTTTAAGTTTTCAATAGCTTCTGCATCAAAGAAGAGAAATATGAGCTGGATTGAGAGTTGGTTTTATAACCATAAGAGAATTTTATTTATATATCTCAAATCAGAGATTTGAGATATAGAAGCTTCCGCATCAATTTAAATTTCCAGTTCAGAAATAAAATTATTGAAATTGCCCAAGTTTGAAAAATGTGTTAAGTAAAATTGGGAGATGCATTTTTATATGCATGAGAGTAGAAAATGTGGGTAAGAAGGGTTTCCCGGCATCATGATGGTTCCAATTACTCAAATTGGAAATTCAAGATGCAAACTATGTTAGAAGCATAGAGTGCCTGGACGATTACAAATGGGGATGAGATGAAGCCATCAGCAGGAGCAACATCGGTCCAAGGTTGGGAGAAGAGAGAAGGTAAAGCAAAGACGGTGCTGAAGATTTTAGTGAATGACTGCATCATACCGCATATCAGAGAATGCAAATGAGCAAATGAAATCTAGACCAAATTGAAGGATTTGTATGAGATCCGGAATACAAATTGTCTTTTTTTTCTTGAAGAGCAAGATGTTTTCCAGAAATATGCAGGAGAATGAAATAGTTGCTTTTTTCATATCGCAGATCAAAGATCTGAAGAACAAAATGGTATTCAAATCAGGAATACAAATTGTCTTTTGTTCTTGGATGTGAGAACAACACTAGATCGAGCTTTGACAACATCGAGTTTGACTAGAAAAGAGATGTGGCACCAAATACTTGGTCATATTAACTACAACGAATTGATGTTACTTCAGAAAAAGGAAATGGTAAGAGATCTTCCTATATTAAAACAAGTGCATAATGATTGTGATGCTTGTGTATTAGGAAATATGCATAGAGAAAAATTCCTTGTTTGAGTAGAAAGGAAAAAGAGATACATACTTGAATTAGTGCACACAAACCTTTGTGGACCCATGCAAACAAATTCATTTGGAGGTGCACTATATTTTTTCCTATTTGTTAATGACTACACAAAGTTTCCTTGGGTATATTTCATGAGTAAGAAAAGCCACACATTTGAATACTTTAAACAGTTCAGATATATAATTGAAAAGCAAACAGGGAATTACATAAACATTCTCCACCCTGATTAAGGGGGAGAATACAGGAAGGAGGAACTTACCAAGTATTGTGAAGACCATGGGATATTACAACAATTCATAGTACCCCATACTCCTCATAAGAACGGAGTAGCGGAAAGAAATAACATAACATTGGTGGAGTGTGCTAGGAGCATGTTGAAAGGTGAGGATATTTCAAATGGTTTTTGGGTTTAAGCATGGAATACTGCAGTTTATTTAAAAAATAGGATTCCTACAATAAGTATCGAGTTTAGAACTCATTTTGAAGCATTATATGGATTTAAACCTACAATAAAACATGTAAGAGTATTTGGGTCTAGAGAATTTTCACACATTCCAAAGGAAGAAAGAAGAAAACTAGATTCAAAAGCCATCAGATGTACCTTTGTAGGGTATTGTTCACAATTTAAAGCTTATGGATTATTTAATCCCTCTACTCACAAGATTTTTGTTAGTAGAGATGTCATATTCCATGAGAAGGTTTATGATGAAACTAATAAGCGCAATGAGGAATGGGATATTTCGTTTTTGGTGGACTTAAGTGAAGAAACTAGTAACAACCAAGATAAAAGGAAAGAGGCAGAAGCAGAGAATTCATATACATCAATCAAGCCAAGTCTGTCAAAGGAAAGTCAAAATGGGTTGGAAGCTACACCAATGCTCAGAAGATCAAGTAGGCAGATTCAATTGCCCGCTAGATATAGGGAAAATGCCTTTATAACTAGTATGATGAATGTTTTTGAACCTTCTAGTTATAGAGAAGCAAATAAATGTAATGAATGGAAACAAGCTATGGAACAAGAATATGAATCTATTCTCAAAAACAACACTTGGGAGCTGGTTGAACTTCCTGAAGGGAAACAAACTATAGTTTGTAAATGGTTGTATAAACCCAATATTAATGTAGATGGAACCATAGATAAATTAAAAGCTATATTGGTAGCTAAGGGGTATTCACAAAAATAAAGTATTTACTATGAAGAAACCTTTGGCCCCCCTATCTAAACTAAATACTATCATAATGATGATTGCTTTAGCTACTAAGAAACCTTGGATGATTCACCAACTAGATGTAAAATCTGCATTTATAAATGGGGAATTGAAAGACGAGGTATATTTAGAGCAACCTGAGGGGTTTATCTAGAAAGGGAAAGAAAATTTAGTCTATAAATTAAATAAAGCTCTATATGGACTAAAACAAGCACCGAGGTCATCGTATGAAAGATTAATTCATTTTTTCTGCAACACGATTACAATAGAAGTAAAAACGATCTTAATTTGTATACCATGAAAGATGAATAGAGGTGCATAGTGTTGACTTCTTTGTATGTAGATGATCTAATTATTACATGTGATGTTTCTGATATAATAAAAGAAATCAAGCAACAAATGTCACAGATGTTCGAAATGAAAGACCTTGGTGAATTAAGATACTGTTTGGGACTCGAGATGTGGAGAGATTCAGGAAAAAAAATTTGTCTCAGGGTAAGTATGTCAAAGGTCTATTGGAAAGATTCAGGATGGATCAGTGCAAGGCTGCAACAGTACCACTACAGCAGAGCATTAAACTTCACAATGAGGATGGATCTAAAGAGGCAGATGTGACACTTTATAGACAGCTAGTTGGGAGCCTAATCTACCTAACCACTAATAGACCAAATTTTTCTTATGCAGTCAGTGCACTAAGTCAATATATGTACAAACCACTTGAGAGTCATTGGAATGCAGAAGAAGGTGTTTTAAGATATCTACAAGCAACTGTATATTATGGTATTATTTATACTGATTCTTTTGATGTTATATTGACAGGATTTTCAGATTCCGACTGGCCTAGAAATGTAGACGATCGAAGATCCATAACAAACTATGCATTCAGCATTGGATCCGCTATTATTAAATGGTGCAGTAAGAAATAAAACACAGTTTTCTTTTCTTCAGCAGAAGAAGAGTATCAATCCATGTCTGTAGCAACATGTGAGGCAGTTTGGTTGTGGAGACTTCTCCAGTATGTCAAGGAAGAACAAAGAGATGCAATAGCAATCAGATGCAACAAGTAGAGTTCAATCAAACTTGCTAATAATCTGGTGTTTCACAAGAACACTAAACACATTGATACACAATTCCACTTCCTCAGGGAGAAAGTTGAATCAAAAGAAATCCATCTTGTATATTATAAAACGTGTGATAATCTTGCAGATATATTCACTAAGCCTCTTGGAAAAATTAAGTTTGAAATGTTTAGGTAGATGTTAGGCATATTTGTGAACCCCTTCTCCATTAAGGGGGAGTGTTGAAGATAATGGAGAATATCCTATATTAGTGAGAGTTTGATGACGAGACCTTAGGATAGGAATCAGTTTCTATTTCTTAGGGTATGGTTCTAACTTCCCTAGATCTTGTATGCTATATAATGCTTGAAGTGCATTGAGAACATAGAGCGTTCTGCAGATGCCGGACTCTCCCGGTTCAGACTCTCTTTCATAGTGGGATTTTTATTAATCCATTCAAATATATTTTTTATCTAGAAAGAGATTCATGCATACGCCAGTGGCATCAAATCATACATATGTAGATGCATACTCCAACGACATCAAATCATGGGGTGCCAGCAGGTCTCCAATTAAATAATAACATCGAAGGTGTTTTAGTGTGGGCTTTGGTAAACACACTATTCACTATAGCCAATAGTGTAACACCTCCACATTCACATATTCAATTTTTTTTTTTTTTTTTTTTAAAGAAATCTGGACTTTTATTAACGATACCCTCATGACTATACCTTTATCACCCATTAACATCTTTATTAATCTAGCAACCCCTATCTCAAGGTATTCGATTAAAGGGTTCTCTATTTGTACTTTGATCTATTAATACCTTGCTCATTTTTTTTCATGAGCTTATTATACTTATTAACCATTTGATGAGTCTTTACTCAATTGTTTTCACTTATCCATTATTCGATATACATATCGAACACATTAACACATTTTTATTTAAGTGATTTTATTATTATATTTTCCATTGTTAAAATGTGAATCGTTCCCTATTTCAACGGTTGCACTCTCCTACCACGTCGTTACCTATGTGGGTGTATACACATATAGCCTATTGATTTTATATGAATTTCAATTGCATAGGACTTTAGGGCTGCCTGGATTTCAACTTAACACGTCTCCTCTCACATCAATATCTCTTGCGTATATGTAATTGCATTGGGATTTCAATGCATAATATATATTTTACTTCCGTAGTACCACGCCGGAGTCCTATTAAATTTTTTTGATCTGTCTCGTGCTTTGTCGAGATTTACACCCCTCACTTCATTTCTCCTGATATTAATTAATATGTGGTTTTCAATGGAGTTCTGGTACTTTGGCATCATCGCTCATTAAATTTTTATAAGTGTTGGGATGGACGTCTCTTCAGCTCTATGTTAGACTTTATCGTTGATTTATTGTATGAGTACTTCCTCTCCAGATCCCGCAATCTGGATGGTGAGCATCGGTTAGCGTTTGAGCACGACCATGGTTATTTAATTCCCGATTTTTTCATTGCTAAGTTTCATTTCGCTTCGTTCCATTCAAGTTCTGGAACTTACGAAGGTCTCTCCATTCGAGCTTTTGTGGACGCATTGATGCTGCCCTCGCACCTCTTTGTTTTTGAGGTTTCGCCATCAAACCTCTTCGATGTCCGTCTTGCTTCCTGGGTAGTTCAAATAGGACACAGAATTCACTAACCCTCTCAGGTATTTGTCTGCTTGCCCTTTGATTTATACACTTAGTTATTGTTTTGAGTGAAGTTTTCATTGATGACCGTGTTATGCCTTTATTCGTTGTATTGATATAAGCATAATCGCATGAGAATTTCATTTGTTCGATGACTATGTGAACATAGTTTCGTTTAGTTCACAGTTATCACATTTGAGAGCGTTGCATCTTATTCAAACTTCTCCTGTTTTCTCCTTCCTAATTACCATTCAGTACTTTGTTATTTTTTTAACTGAATTAACTTGTGATTTGGCAATGAGCTCGATTTCTCATACCTCTGGTTTATGTTTCACAGTGAACATGTTCACGCTGAGGCTCATGCCCTTCGTTCCAGGTATTGAATTACACATTATTGTTTAATGCAACTCATACACGGTTCAATAATTGTTGTATTGTTCGGATGCAATGATTTGGGGTTTCACTCTCTGGTTCTCGTTTTTGTAGGTACTCTCGTCACAGAGCGTCCCCGTATTTCTCATACTGCCATTGCAAGCAATGCTATCAGATTCGACCCTTAACATTGCTATTCATTTTTTCTCAGGTCGGTACTCTGTTATCATCCAGACCATCATTGCTCTCATGGCTAGAAGCAAGTCTTCCATTTGTGAAGTAGTTTGTCTTATCCGACAGTCAGATTCAATTTGCTCATGTAGCCCGCCCCCTTTTTATTTTCAAAAGAACTATGGCACTATGTAATTTATGATTTTTCTATGTGCAATATTCTGGACATTACACAACTATTTTGACCTATACATATTCTAGAGTATTCTCAATTTTAATCAGTACGCCGACCTGGTATTGGGTCACTGTACTAATTTTTCTCTTACAGTATTTTTGTATAGATTTTTTGCAATGTGTCCATACTGGTTCTGGGTGTGGAATAATGGAGTTGTTTGTACTGGCATATTTGCAACCTACCGACTCTATACTATTTTTAATTTAGATATTGTAATTTCCATTATATAGAACATCATTATTTGTTTCATTTCTTATCAGTTTGAAACCACATAAAGAGAAGAATAGAACTTATTTTTAAATCATAATTCTATCTCAGCCTGCTATTTCTGTCAAGGTTTGAATTCATTTCCTTCTTAGTACCTATACTATGTCCTTGTAAATGCAAAATATAGAATGATTTCCAGAATACATACATATCTATTTTTTTTTCACATACATGGGATAGAATAGTATTGTCTTGTTCATTCTTCCTTATAAAATAATATATGTTGATGCTAAGGTTCCTTCTTTACTATATCTCTCTGGTAACTTTTATATACATTTCCTGCTAGAACAGAGTTGTTTTTTTTTTTCCATGTTTTCCCATGAATAATAGAAGTTATACCTTACAGTAATAATACCCTCTCCTAATCATTTTACATAAACAGTATTATTGTGGAATATTCTCACCTGTTCCTTCACTAAAAGATAGAAATGTTCTTGTAAACACCATTCTATTTTATTTTTTTAATTTCTAAATTTGGTTCACAATAGTAGTGTGAAATTCTCTTCCCAGAAAATAACAATCCACTTTATTTACTCATGGTGTTTTACTTCTTTAAGCATCAATGTGACAGTTTAGTTTTACTGCTAATTTTACCAAGAGTAGCCTTACTCCTGGTACAATAGAGAAAGTTTTAATAATGTTATGATCATTCAGTACAATAACAAACTCCTCAGGCTTAATTTACAAAGTAATTACACCAATTACACTCTTAAGTTTGCACAATATTCTTGTGTGTATGTATGTTCATCTCTAAATTGTAACTTATCTCAGTTTTCCAAAGTTTAATATATGAACTAGTACATGTTTAATTATTTATTTATTTAATTACCCCTTTTTACAGAAGTAGATTAAAGTTACATTATCTATTATAGGGAATCCTTTTCACTCTCTCCAGATTTAAACCATCGAATGGTTTCTAGATTCTGGTTGACAGTAATCCCTAGTATTCTTCCTACTACCATACAGAAGTTACAAGAATTATTTTTTCTATTCAACTCTGTTAAAAGCAAGGGAATTCATAACACAGCAATTTAACTCAACATAATTACCACAGAACTTTCACTACTAATCAACAACATATAATTTAATTATTCATCAAAAAAATGTGCATACCACTTCTGTGATGACCAGTTCTTCCAACCTTAGAGTTCCTTTATCCACAGAACTCACCCCCAAGCTAAGATCCTCTTCCCAGAACTGACCAACCCCAATCTGTTCTGGAGTAGCTTATTTAAGCTTATGCTCCGCAAAGCTTGTTTCTAGTTCTGCATCCAAAATTACAAGATGTTTTTATTCCTGTTTGCCTACGCTTCCCTTATTTAGGGACTTTTAAAGCTTCTTTCTGCTTTTCCAGCTTTTTACTTCTTCCCAAATACTCTCCACCTCATTGGGGAATTTAGATTTTTTCCTCAAAATTTAAATTAGAAATAAATTCTTTCAAGGATTTTTGAAAGATTTTTGGGCAAAAATCTTAGCCTCTTTCCATACCTCATGAAATTGGCAAGTGATCTAAAAATTCTCATTTGGTCAATATGCACAGAAATATTTTATTTATTTCTCATAATTAAATAATTAATTACATCCACACAATATTTATCCATTGGGTTCTGTTGGGTATGTGTTATATTCTTTCCACGACAAGCCCCACCTTGGTCAGGCGTATCGGGGTCGGAAGACGGCCGCCCGCCAAAGTATTTTGGTATGCGGTGCACTCATATGCGAACTTCCCACCCATGTTTTGTGCATGAGTTTGCACATGGTTTTGGGGTATGATGGTTTTCGGCCCCTGGTATTTTGTAGATCCGGTCAAGGGAACTACGGTTATGTTCTAATCCAGGGTTAATGGATTGAGGTTTATGTATGCTTCAGCATGTATATATATGTGTTGTAACACTAAAAGGAATATAATGAAAAATCAAGCTGGTCGTCCCAATTTGGGATCCAGGGGAAAATCTCTGTGTTTATATGTTTTATGTTTTATGCTCTCGCTATTGTTTATTTTCTGTTATAAGATTCATGTGTAGATAATTTCTGTTCAGGGTTAAAACCTACATTTGGTATCAGAGGTGTTTCAGCTTCAAGGGGACGCCTTTGTTGTTGAGGGTTTTTTGCTCGGGCCTGTGGTAGACCCTATTCAGTGGGAGATCTGCGGGATCGATTCTTGTAGTGAAAGAAGATGGCAAGTGGCGGAAAGATAGAGATCGAGAAATTTAATGGTCAGAGTTTTGAGTTGTGGAAACTCAAAATGGAGGATCTGTTGGTGGATAAAGATCAGTGGATCGCGGTAGATCCAGGTACTAAACCAACAGCAATGTCAGATGAAGACTGGAAGAAACGGGATCGGAAGGCTAAGAGCACAATACGGTTGTGTGTCTCAGATTCAGTATTTTTGAATGTATCTGGGGAAGCTACGGCGAAGACCTTGTGGGAAAAGCTAGGGAATTTGTACTAATCTAAGTCTCTGGTGAATAAATTGTTCCTACAGAAAAAGCTGTATAACCTGAGGATGAAGGATGGAGACTCGATGACAGAGCATCTGAATGCCTTCAATACTGTGGTAAGTCAACTGTCATCTATTGATATTAAAATCTCAGATGAAGATAAGTGCATCAGCTTGTTGTGTTCTCTACCAGATTCATGGGACAGTCTGGTTATTGCAATAGGTAGCAATACAACTACCTTGAATTTTGATGACACATTGTCGAAGCCTTGTATCGAGAGAAAATGGTCAATGGAGGGTCGAGAATGGAGATATATTATACGCTGTGGGAAGGTCCCCGAACGAGAAATAAGAATCGGGTTTTGAGTGGGAGATCTAAATCTAGAGGGAGATATAAATCTCCTAGAAAGTTTGTAAGGGTGTGCTGGAAATGCAGAAAGGAAGGACACTACAAAAAGGAATGCAGATCTAAAGCTCCTGAGAAAGGAAAGGGATCTGATGAAGCTCCTTCTGCAGAGGCAAAAACCACCTCGGATGAAGGTGGGGATGTATATTTGGATTCTTCTTCAAATACACATGTAGATCATGAGTCATGGTTGATTGACTCAGGTGAATCCTTTCACTTCACTCCCCATAGGGAGTTGTTCTACGAGTATGAGAAATATGATGGTGGTGATGTCTTCCTAGGGGATGATAGGAAGGCCAGAATCATTGGACGTGCAAAAGTCAAGCTGAAGCTACAAGGTGGAAGGATTAGAACACTTCCTAGTGTTCTGCATATTCCTGCATTGGACAGAAATCTGATTTCTGTAAGTAAGATGGATGATGCAGGTGTAAAAACAATGTTCAAGAAAGATGCCTGCAAGATGGTTTGGGGAGCACTGGTATTAATGCGGGGAGTTCGGACTGGAACTCTGTACAAGCTACAAGGTAGCACTGTTATTGATGGGTGTAACAGTTCTATGGTTCTTGAAAGTGGAGTGGAAAGCCTAGCTGTCTCTAGAGAAAAGACCATGCTATGGCATCAAAGGCTTGGACATATTGGAGAGAAGGGCCTTCGGATACTACATAGAAATGGTATGGTAGAAGGTCTGTCTAATTTCTCTCTGGATTTCGATTTCTGTGAACATTGTGTATATGGGAAACAGAATCGGGTGAGTTTTCCTTCTGGTGCTAAGAGGGCGAACAAGATATTAGAACTTGTGCACAGTGATGTGTTTGGGCCTGTGTCAGTTCCATCACTGGGAAAGTCTGTGTACTATGTTTCATTCATAGATGACTTCTCAAGGAATACATGGATATATTTCTTGAGGAAGAAATCCGAAGTCTTTGAAAAATTTAAAGAATTTAAGGCTCTGGTGGAAAACCAGACAGAGAAGAAGATAAAGGCATTGAGGACAGATAATGGTGGGGAGTTCTGCAAGAAGGAATTTGAAGAGTTCTGTAAGAAGTGTGGTATAGCACGGCAGAAGACTACTCCATACACACCTCATCAAAATGGAGTTGCAGAAAGAATGAATAGAACACTGATGGAAAAGGCAAGAAGCATGCTCAGTGGTTCCGAGTTAGGACAAGAATTCTGGGCAGAGGCAGTGGAGACTGCATGTTACTTAGTTAATAGATCACCTTCATCAGCGTTGGAGGATAATACCCCACATGAGGTATGGACTGGTAAGAAACCCTCTATTTCACATCCAAAGGAGAAAAGGACCAAGTTGGATAATAAATCTGAAAGGTGCATCTTTATTGGGTATAAGGATGGTTTAAAGGGTTACAAGCTTTGGAACCCAGAAACAAGGAAGGTTGTGTACAGCCGAGATGTGGTGTTTAGAGAAGTGAAAGATGTTGTTAAACATGAAGTCCTACCAAAGGAACCTGAGAAGATAGAGTTTGAGTTAAAGGAGGATGAATCAGACTCTACAACAGAAGAAGACTCAGAAGATGAAGAGCCACAAACTCCAGCTTTGAGAAGATCAGTTCGGGAAAGAAGGCAACTAGAAAGGTATAGTCCATCTGCTTTCTGTTCAGGTTTTGCCTTAACTATAACTGATGATGAACCCAGAACTGTCAGGGAGGCAGTAGATTCAGAGGATGGAAAACTCTGGAAGGAGGTCATGGTTGATGAAATGGCATCCTTGCACAAAAACGATGCATGGGATCTGGTGGAGTTGCCGGCTGGAAGGAAGCCCATTGGGAGCAAATGGGTGTTTAAGAAGAAGATGAATGTAGAATGCAAGGTGGAGAAATACAAAGCTCGGTTGGTAGCGAAAGGTTATTCCCAGGTGCCGGGAATTGATTTTGGTGATATTTTTTCTCCTGTTGCCAAAGTTACTTCTATTAGATTACTTTTATCTGTTGCTGCAGCATTTGATTTTGAGATAGAACAGATGGATGTGAAGACAGCATTTCTTCACGGGGATCTAGAAGAGGAGATCTACATGAAGCAACCTGAAGGCTTTATGGTGAAGGGTAAGAAAGAACTAGTATGCAGGTTGAAGAAGTCTCTCTATGGGTTAAAACAGTCACCAAGGATGTGGTATCAAAAATTTGATACCTATATACGGGGACTTGGCTTCACCATAAGCAAGGAGGATCACTGTGTTTATTTTAAATTAATTGGTGACCATGTTATTTATTTGGTCTTGTATGTGGATGATATGTTGTTGATTGGAAATGACAAAGAAATTATCCAAGATTTGAAGACCCAACTGCTCTCCAAATTCGACATGAAGGATCTTGGTGCTGCAAACTATATTTTGGGCATGGAAATTAAGAGAGATCGGGAAAAGAGGAAGCTCTGGTTAAACCAGAGGAAGTATGTCGAGACTATATTGCAGAGGTTCAATATGCAGGATAGTAAACCGGTGAGTGTTCCTATTCTTGTAGGTGCAAAGCTGTCTACTGAACAGTGTCCCAAGACACAAGAAGAAGAGGAGGATATGTCCCGTGTTCCATATGAAAGTGCAGTGGGTAGCCTGATGTATGCAATGGTCTGTACTAGACCAGACATTGCACATGCAGGGGGAGTATTGAGCAGGTTTATGTCAAACCCAGGGAAGGAGCATTGGACAACAGTGAAGCGGGTTTTCAGATATTTACGTGGCACTAGTGATTATGGCTTTTGCTACCAGGGAAGACCAGGATTGGAAATAATGTTGGACATTCGTGGTTTTGTTGATGCAGACTGGGCTGGAGATCTGGACCAAAGAAGATCTACAAGTGGGTATGTGTTTAGCCTATTTGGAGGTGCAGTCAGTTGGATGAGTAAAAGACAGTATGTAGTGGCACTTTCAACTACAGAGGCAGAATACATAGCAGCCACTCATGCAAGCAAGGAAGCAGTTTGGTTGCAGAGATTGTGTTCAAGTATGGGGTTGGTACCGCAAGCTATAAGGATAGACTGTGATAGCCAAAGTGCAATTTTCTTGGCTAAGAACCCTGCTTATCATTCAAAGACAAAGCACATTGATGTTCAATATCACTTTGTTAGCGATATGGTTGAGGCTAAAAGGGTGTTGCTGGTAAAGGTGGACACTTTGAAGAATGTTGCAGATGCATTGACGAAGTCTGTGAGCACTCAGAAGTTCTCTTGGTGTAGAGAAACAATGGTTGTTGAAGAATTGGCCCAATGACTAAGCTCTCCTATGGCCCCCTGTGGAAAGAAAACAACAAGTGGGAGAATGTTGGGTATGTCTTATATTCTTTCCACGACTAGTCGCACGCGCTGTACGTTGCGCTGGGCGCAGCAGGGGGGTCACAGTGGGGGCGGCAGCCCCCCCTGTCAGGGTCCGGGGCAGCGCCCCGGCGAATTTTTTTTTGGTATGCGGTCCCACTCATATGCGGACCCACCCATGTTTTTTGCATGAGTTTGCACATGGTTTTGGGGTACGATGGTTTTTGACCCCTGGTATTTTGTAGATCCGGTCAAGGGAAATACGGTTATGTTCTAATCCAGGGTTAATGGATTGGGGTTTATGTATGCTTCGGCATGTATATATATGTGTTGGAACACTAAAAGGAATATAATGAAAAATCAAGCTAGTAGTCCCAATTTGGGATCTAGGGGAAAATCTCTGTGTTTATCTGTTTTATGTTTTATGCTCTCGCTATTGTTTATTTTCTGTTATAAGATTCATGTGTAGATAATTTCTGTTCAGGGTTAAAACCTACAAGGTCCACTCCCCTTTGGATTTAAGTACAAATGTCTAAATTGCAAAAAGCATAAAACTAGGGGTGTTACATATTCCCCCCCTGAAAGCCAACACCGTCCTCGGTGTTAATCCCTAACTATTAAAGTTCATTTTGAAAATAGATATGGATATTTTTCCATCATCTCAGCTTCTCTTTCCCATGTAGCTTCTTCAGTAGTAAAGTGCTTCCATTGCACCTTTACTCGAAGGACTTTACTCTTTCTACTGTTCGATTTCTCAATTCAATTTCTTCCCACTCCAATATTTGAAGCGGCTGTGGAAGGAACTCCCCTTCGAGCTCCACCTGTATCACATTCCAATCAACAATGTGAGAAGCATCATGAACATATATTTTTAATAACGATACATGAAACACATCATGAACTTTAACATGGGGCAGTAGGGCTAGCTTATAAGCCACTAGTCCCACCCTCTCTAACACCTCAAAAGGCCCACAATATCTAGGAGCCAATTTTGCACAACAACTAGTATAAAGTTTGCTCTTTTTGGGTTTAATACGTAGATACACATGATCACCCACTTTGAACTCTCAATGCACCCTCTTCTTATCAACATAACTTTTCTGGCGATCTTATGTTGTCTTAATGTTTCTCTGTATTTGGTTGACAATTCTTTCCATTTCTTGTAAAGTATCTAGTCCTAATACTAGCTTAGCTTCCAGTTGGCTCCAGCTTAAAGGAGTATGACACTTCCTTCCATAGAGTGCTTCAAATGGACTCATTTTAATGTAAGATTGATAGCTGTTATTACAAGCAAATTCAGCTAAATGCAAGTAGTCTTCCCACTTTGAGGGCCTATCCATCACATACATTCTAAGCATATCCTCCAAAATTTTATTTGTTCTCTCTGTTTGACAATCTGTCTGAGGGTGATAGGCAGTACTAAAATTCAGCTTGGTGCCCATGCCCCCAAATAGACCTTTCCAAAAAGCTGTTGTGAACTTAGCATCTCTATCTAACACAATCATCTTTGGGACCCCGTGTAGCCTTACTATTTCTTTTAGGAACACATCTGCTACCTGGGTTGTCCCAAAAGTGGATTTTACAAGTATGAAGTGTGCAGCTTTTGTTAAAGTGTCCACCACTACCATCACTGAATCATGTTGGTACTTTGTTTTGGGTAACCCGGTTATGACGTCTATAGAGACAGTGTCCCATTTCCATTCTGCAATTGGCATGGGATTTAAAAGTCCAGCTGGATGCTGATGTTCTACTTTGACTAGTTGACATTCCATGTACTTAGCTAAATAGTCTGCTACATCCCTTTTCATTCCAGACCAAAACAATTTCTTTTTCAAGGCTGTAAGCATTTTCTAATACCCCAGATGTCCTGCATATCGTTGTTTATGGTATTCATCTAGGATCTCTTTTTTCAAAGACTCTACATTGGGGATATACAACCTGTTTTTATAGAAGATCATCCCTCTCTGGTTTTCGGTGTACTCAGCCATTTCTTTTTTCCGCATTTTTAATTGCAGATTTTCATAATTGGGATCTTGATCCGCTACCTTTTTAACTAGCTCTTCTAAGTCAAAACTAGAACTACTCCCAAGGTTGCTTATGTGTTCGCAAGAATTTCTGCTTAAGGCATCAACAATTTTGTTTTCCTTCCCTTTTTTATGTTTGATGTCCATATCAAATTCACTCAGAAAGGACAACCATCTGGCTTGTCGAGCATTCAAATCAGTTTGGGAAAAGAAATATTTGAGACTAATATGATCAGTCATCAATATGAATTTTTTTCCCAAGAAGATAGTGTCGCCACATATTCAAGGCATGAATTACAACAGCCAATTACAAATCATATACACTGTAGTTCTGTTCATGTTTCTTAAGTTTTCTAGACTTATATGCAATAACGGAATTTTCCTACAACAGAACTCCTCCCAATCCCTCTCTGCATGCATCATTGCATACAACAAACTCTTTTTCAGGATCTACAATTTTGAGTATAGGAGCTGTAGTGAGTTTTAGTTTTAGTTGTTCAAAACTGTGTTGGCATTTTTCAGTCCACTCAAATTTGGTGCCTTTTCTCTATAACAAAGTTATGGGATATGATATTGCAAAAAATATTTCCAAAAGTCTTCTATAATATCCTGCAATCCCCATGAATGACCTTACTGCTGATACATCAGTGGGCACTGGCCATTCTCTAATAGCCTTTATTTTCTCAGGGTCCACCGCCAATCCTTTTTCAGAAATAATATTCCCCAAGTATTGAATCTTGTATTTATAAAATTCACATTTACTGAACTTGGGATATAAATGGTTTTCTTTCAAGGTTTGCAAAACTATCCTTAAATTTTCTTTGTGTTCTTCCTCACTTTTTGAATAAAACAGAATATCGTCTATGAACACTAGTACGAATTTATCGAAGTACTTGTTCAAAATGTTGTTCATTAAACACATAAAGGTGGCAGGGGAATTCGTCAAACCAAAAGGAAGGACTACAAATTCGTAGTGACCATACCTGGTTCGGAAAGTTGTTTTACTAATATCTTCCTCCTTAATTCTGAGCTGGTGATAACTAGTCCTCAGATCAATCTTAGAAAATACTGAAGCTCCTCTTACTTGATCAAAAAGATCATCAATTCTGGGCAATGGGTATCTATTTTTGATGGTCAACTTATTCAGCTGACGATAGTCGATGCACATTCTAAAGGTTCCATCCTTCTTTTTCACAAATAGCACCGGTGCTCCCCACAGAGACACACTCGGTTTGATATAATCTTTATCCAGCAATTCTTGCAATTGCATTTTCAGTTCCATGAGTTTGGGGGGACTCATTCGATAAGGGGCTTTGGAAACAGGTATTGCTCCAGGCACCAAATCGATTGAGAAATCAATCTCTCTTTTTGGGGGAAGATGAGGAATCTCATCTAGAAAAACTTCCTTAAACTCTCCTACCATGGGCAGAGTGTCTAGCAGGTTTTCTTCAAGTTGATGTCCTAAATCTTTGACATGTAAAACATACAATTGATATCCTTTCCTAGTTGTTCTTTTTAATTGCAGAGCTGATATTTGTCTTACAGAGATTGGTTTTGGTTTTCCTTCGAGAATAAAGGGTTTCCCCTCCTCATCTATGGAATGCAGAGTTTTATCCCAACAGTTCATCATAGCCTTTCTCTTTTCTAACTAGTCCATTCCTATCAGCAAGTCATATGAGCCTAAGGGCATAATTTTTAATTTTACTTCTGTCTGAAGATCATTTAATTTACTTGTTGTTTGAGGTAACCTATGAGTTAATTTTCGCTTAGTGCCAGTGGCTAGCTGAACCAACCAAGACTGCTGAAATTTTTCAGTTTTGAGATTGCATTTATCTACAACTTGTGGACTAATATAACTCAAAGAAGCACCTGGATCAATTAAAACTGTAACAGATTGGTCAACAATCTTACCTTCCATCTCAACCATGGTAGCCTGGTGCTCCGCTTGTCGGTTTTCCAAAGATGCGCTGATAGTGGGTATTTTTCTTGCTATATCATTTACTGTGGTAGCTTCTCAATCCCTCATGATCATCTGAATGTTGCGGTGTGGACAATCCCTCAACAGATGAGGTTCTCCACAACCCCAACATTTCAATGGTTCCCGCATTTTTACCGTTCCCTCCTTATTATCTCCATCCATTTGTTTTGAATCGACTTGGGACTGAGCAGTTTGACTTTCCTTGGATTTATTAACTTTCTTCCACTGATGGTCCCTACCAAATTTTTTTAGGTAAGCTGGTTTCTGTTTCCTCCCTTTTGATTCACTCTTATTTACCCATCTTTTTCCATGTTCACCCTTGCCTTTAAACTGTTGGTAGCATAATCTAACTTTTCTAACCACTTCATCCATAATCTTTGGATTATCGAACTCTATTTTATCCTTGTACACAGTAGGCAAACAATTCAAAAACCTTTGTACTTTTGCCTTCTCTTCATGAATATAAGGAACGTACCTTAGCAGATTTGTAAACTTGGTGACAAACTCATCTATAGTGAGTTGTCCCAATCTGAGTTCATGGAACTCCTTTACCTTATCATCATAATAACGTTCGTTCAAATAGAGGTTTTTAAACTTGACTTGGAAATCTTCCCAAGTCACTGTTTTTTCATCAATGGCATGGACCATTTTCATCTCCTCCCACCACAAGGTAGCTTTGCCTTGCAACTGGCAGACAACCAATCTGGCCTTCAGATTGCTTTCATATTCATAGACCTGGAAATACTTAATCATATTCAACAACCATGCTTCAACATCTTCCTTCTTCTCTCCATCATAGGAGGGAGGTTTAATCTTTTAGAATTCCCCATGTAATTCCTTTCTCTATTTAGACTCATGTCTAGTAGTGTCATATTCCTCAGAATAATCTGAGAATTTTCCTTTCTTCCTCTTTCCGGAACCTTCGCCTTCTTGGCTGTTCCACGAAGTCAGTTCTCTTATGAGCTTTTCCTGCTCCCCACTGGCTAATGACAACCTGTCATTCTGACTTCTTAACTCAGCTATCTCCTGTTGCAACTCGTGAAACATAGCCATCAAAGGAGCGTTGGGATCTAGCGTGTTATCTTCATCACACAGATCAACATAAATTTCATCTCCTTTAGCCATTGTCTTTCCAGTTCTAGTACCACTATACACTAAACAAAACAACATCAGAATTTTTTCTTTTTTCCAAAAAAATCATTTACACAGTGAGCACAACAACAACCTAATTTTCAAACATGGGCTCTGATATCATTTGTAAGACCTCCACATTCACATATTCAAAATATATATATATATATATATATATATATATATATATATATATATTTAAAAGAAATATGACTTTTATTAACAATACCCTCACGACTATACCTTTATCACCCATTAACATCTTTATTAATCTAGCAACCCCTATCTCAAGGTATTTGATTAAAGGGTTCTCTATTTGTACTTTGATTTATTAATACCTTGCTCATTATTTTTCATGAGCTTATTATACTTATTAACCATTTGATGAGTCTTTACTCAATTGTTTTCACTTATCCATTATTCGATATACATATCGAACACATTAACACATTTGTATTTAAGTGACATTATTATTATATTGTCTGTTGTTCAAATGTGAATCGTTCCCTATTTCAATGGTTTCACTCTCCTACCACGTCGTTACCTACGTGGGTGTATACAAATACAGCCTATTGATTTTATACGAATTTCAATTGCATAGGACTTTAGGGCTGCTCGGATTTCAACTTAACACGTCTCCTCTCACATCAAGATCTCTTGTGTATATGTAATTGCATTGGGATTTCAATGCATAATATTTATTGCACTTCTGTAGTACCACGCCAGAGTCCTATTAAATTTTTTTTATCCGTCTCGTGCTTTGTCGAGATTTACACCCCTCAGTTCATTTCTCCTGATATTAATTAATATGTGCTTTTTAATGGAGTTTTGGTGCTTTGGCGTCGTCGCTCATTAAAATTTTCTAAGCATTCGGATGGACGTCTCTTCAGCTCTACGTTAGACTTTATCCTTGATTTATTGTATGAGTACGTCCTCTCCAGGTCCCGCCATCTGATGGTGAGGATCGATTAGGGTTTGACCATGACCATGGTTATTTAATTCCCAATTTTTTCATTGCTAAGTTTCATTTCACTCCATTCCATTCCGGTTCTAGAACTTACGAAGGTCTCTCCATTCGAGCTTTTGTGGACACATTGATGCCACCCTTGCACCTCTTTGTTTTTGAGGTTTCGCCATCGAACCTCTTCGATGTCCGTCTTGCTTCCTGGGTAGTTAGAATAGGACGCAACCTCCACTGACCCTCTCAGGTATTTGTCTGCTTGCCCTTTGATTTATGCACTTAGTTATTGTTTTGCGTGAAGTTTTCGTTGATGACCGTGTTATGCCTTTGTTCGCTGTATTGATATAAGCATAATCGTATGAGAATTTCATTTGTTCGATGACTGTGTGAATAAAGTTTTGTTTAGTTCACGGTTATCACATTTGAGATCGTTGCATCTTATTCGAAATTCTCATGCGTTCTCCTTCCTAATCACCATTCGGTAGTCCGTTATTTGTTTAACTGAATTAACTTATGATTTGGAAACGAGCTCGATTTCTCATACCTCTGGTTTATGTTTCACAGTGAACATGTTCACGCCGAGGCTCATGCCCTTCGTTCTAGGTATTGAATTTCATATTCTAGTTTAATGCAACTCGTACACAGTTCAATAATTGTTGTATCGTTCTGATGCAATGATTTGGGGTTTCACTCTCTGGTTCTCGTTTTTGTAGGTACTCTTGTCGCAGAGTGCCCCCGTATTTCTCATACTACCATTGCAAGAAATGCTACCATATTTGACCCTTAACGTTGCTATTCATTTGTTCTCAGGTCGGTACTCTGTTATCATCCAGACCATCATCGCTCTCATGGTTGGAAGCAAGTCTTCTGTTTGTGAAGTAGTTTGTCTTATCCGACAGTCAGATTCAATTTGCTCATGCAGCCCGCCCCCTTTTTATTTTCAAAAGAACTATGGCACTATGTAATTTATGATTTTTCTATGTGTAATATTCTAGACATTACACAACTTATTTTGACCTATACATATTTTGGAGTATTCTCAATTTTAATCAGTACGCCGACCTGGTATTGGGTCACTGTAGGGTGGAAACGTGAAGTTGGGTTACACTTTTGTGAGAATCGGGGGTAGAAATTTCTTTTCGGCAATAGTTCGGCCAAACATTTTATAAAGTTCGGCCGAACTTTCTTAGAAAGTTCGGTCGAACTCTTGATTCTGTTTAGGCTGATGGCACACGGACGCCCTGAGCAAACATAATTTTTGCTGGGGATTGGAAAACGGGCAACAAAATTTCGGCCAAACTTATAAAAAAGTTCGGTCGAACTGTTAGTTCGGCCGAACTTTTACTTTTAAAATAGTTCGGACGAACTATTTTCTATAAATAAATCGCCCGCGAAATGTTATGGTTTACTGAGTTTATTGTTGGCATGTTTACTGTTCCTTTGGCTGCTGTTGTGTTCGCACTGGTGTTCGTCTCGCTGGTGTTCGTCTGCGTTGGTGTTCGTCCGCGCTAGTGTTCGTCTCGCTGGTGTTCGTCCGCGCTCTTCCTGCCGCGCTGGTGTATGTTCTCCTGTCCGTCTCGTATTGTTGTCCGAGTATGTTCTCCTGTCCGTCTCTTATTGCTGTCTGGGTATGTTCTCCTGTCTGTCTCGTATTTTTGTCCAGGTAATTAATGTGTAAATTACATTTTTCATGTAAACATGGATTAGACGGTGATATTTAGATAAAATCTTCAACCTGTTTTTACTTCTCTAGATTTAACAGAAATGAAAAATGGCCCATTTCTAAGACAGAACCAGGGTTTAATGAGCTTGTTAATGATATGGCATAATCAACAGTAACAGTTGCCACATTGAATAGAAATTAATAGATTCCATCTGGCGTGAATGCTAACATTTTCTGCTATTAGCTCCACACTGTCAAAAATAATCTCTGAGAATTATCCTGCACACCTGCAAGAAAAAAAAACATTATAAGCACCTTGAGACAGACATTTTATTGCTGAAAAATTAAATATAACAGACAACAAACAAAGCACCCAGGACTGCATTGATAAACAACTTGCATCACAACTTTGTAGATTTGGACTGTATTGATACTGTTTTGTTTTTTCTCACAATTTTTTTCATCAGATTCGAACTATATTTCTATTGGAAAAATAAGGGAATTTTTGCATGAGATTGGACTATATTAATATATATTGTTTTTGTTTTTGTTTCTATTGGAAAAATAATCTCTGAGAATTATCCTGCACACCTGCAAGAAAAAAAAAACGTTATAAGCACCTTGAGACAGACATTTTATTGCTCAAAAATTAAATATAACAGACAACAAACAAAGCACCCAGGACTGCATTGATAAACAACTTGCATCACAACTTTGTATATTTGGACTGTATTGATACTGTTTTGTTTTTTCTCACAATTTTTTTCATCAGATTCGAACTATATTTCTATTGTTTTTGTTTCTATTGGAAAAATAAGGGAATTTTTGCATAATATTTGGACTATATTAATATATATTGTGTTTGTGTTCCCATTATAAAAGGAAAGCATTAATTTTTCTCGTATAAGATGGTTTTTTATACTATAAGATGGTTGTAAGAATGGAATACCTACAACCTGTTACATATATATTTTTCATATTTGAGATCTACTTCTATCTCAAGATCCAAATTATAATGGATCTAATTCTGGATTGAATTTCTATAAAAATGCGCTGCTCTATCCTTTTCTTACTCTTCTCTTGTATTACTCTACTCTGCTCTAGCGTTTTCTTACTCTTCTCATGTCTTACTCTACTCTGCTCTAGCGTTTTCTTACTCTTCTCATGTCTTACTCTGCTTTTCCCTTGTCTTACTTTTTCATTTATATACTTCTTGTTAATCTCTTTCTCACATATGTACGTTAGTTAGTTAGTCCTTGTACAACTCATATTCAAAGTTAGACCTGACATGGGATCTCCTCCTAAAACTGCTAATGTTTAAATAGATCCAGGTTACAAGGATAGAGGGATAACCATAGAATAGAAGCATGTACACTATTCTATTGTTATATTGTTATGATGTTGTTTAGTGATTCCACTAATCTTAGAAATGTTAATCTTTGAAGAAGATTTATGCACTTTATAAAATTTTGATTTTAATTTGAAATATAAATATGCAATCACATTGTCTATACTTTTGAATCCTATTGACCAACCTTGTGGTCATTCATTGGACATATATATATATATATATATAATTTCAGATTTTGTCTAGATTTTTTGCAATGTGTCCATACTGGTTCTGGGTGTGGAATAATGGAGTTGTTTTTACTGGCATATTTGCAACCTACCGACTCTATACTGTTGTTAATTTAGATATTGTAATTTCCATTATATAGAACATCATTATTTGTTTCATTTCTTGTCAGTTCGAAACCACATAAAGAGAAGAATAAAACTTATTTTTAAATCATAATTCTATCTCAGTCTGTTATTTCTGTCAAGGTTTGAATTCATTTCCTTCTTAGTACCTATACTATGTCCTTGTAAATGAAAAATATAAAATGATTTCCAGAATACATACATGTCTATTTTTTTTTCACATACATGGGATAGAATAGTATTGTCTTGTTCATTCTTCTTTATAAAATAATATATGTTGATGTTAAGGTTCCTTCTTTACTATATCTCTCTGGTACTTTTATATACATTTCCTGCTAGAGCAGAGTTGTTTTTTTTTTTCATGTTTGCCCATGGATAATAGAAGTTCTACCTTACAGTAATAATACCCTCTCCTAATCATTTTACATAAACAGTATTATTGTGGAATGTTTTCACCTGTTCCTTCACTAAAAGATAGAAATGCTCTTGTAAACACCATTCTATTTTATTTTTGTACTTTATAAATTTGGTTCACAATAGTAGTGTGAAATTCTCTTCCTAGAAAATAAAAATCCACCTTATTTACTCATGGCGTTTTACTTCTTTAAGCATCAATGTGACAGTTTAGTTTTACTGCTAATTTTACCGAGAGTAGCCTTACTCCTGGTACAATAGAGAAAATTTTAATAATGTTATGATCATTCAGTACAATAACAAACTCCTCAGACTTAATTTACATAGTAATTACACCAATTCACTCTTAAGTCTGCAAAATATTCCTGTGTGCATGTATGTTCATCTCTAAAGTGTAAGTTATCTCAGTTTTCCAAAGTTCAATATATGAACTAGTACATGTTTAATTATTTATTTATTTAATTACCCCTTTTTACAAAAGCAGATTAAAGTTACATTAACTATTCTAGGGAATAATTTTCACTCTCTCTAGATTTAAACCATCTAATGGTTTAGAGATTCTGGTTGACAGTACTCCCTAGTATTCTTCCTACTACCATATAGAAGTTAGGAGAGTTATTTCTTCTATTCAAATCTGCTAAAAGTAGGGGAATTCATAACACAACACTTTAACTCAACATAATTACCACAGAACTTTCACTATTAATCAACAACATCTAATTTAATTATTCATCAAAACAATGTGCATACCGCTTCTGTGATGACTAGTCCTCCCAACCTTAGAGTTCCTTTATCCATAGAACTCACCCCCGAGCTGCGATCCTCTTCCCAGAACTGACCAACCCCAATCTGTTCTGGAGTAGCTTATTTAAGCTTATACTCCCCAAAGCATGTTTCTAATTCTGCGTCTAGAATTACAGGATGCTTTTATTCCTGTTTGCCTAGGCTTCCCTTATTTAGAGACTCTTAAAGCTGCTTTCTTCTTTTCGAGCTTTTTACCTCTTCCCAGCTACTCTCCACCTCATTGGGGAATTTAGATTTTTTCCTCAAAATCTAAATTAGAAATAAATTCTTTCAAGGATTTTTGAAATATTTTTGGGGAAAAATCTTAGCCTCTTTCCATACCTCATGAAATTGGCAAGTGATCTCAAAATTCTCACTTGGTCAATATGCATAGAAATATTTTATTTATTTCTCATAATTAAATAGTTAATTACATCCACACAATACTTATCAATTGGGGTCCATTCCCCTTTGGATTTAAGTTCAAATGTCTAACTTGCAAAAAGCATAAAACTAGGTGTGTTACAAATAGCGCCACTCTAATTTCGTCGTACCTCTACCCAATAGCTTCCTTGGATATTTTTGGAAATAACTTAAGCGGTCTGATTCCCCCTTCATTCGGAAAGTTTCCAAAGTTGCAATTCTTAAATATACTCTCCAATCATCTCAAAACTACGATTCCACCATTTTTAGGCAATCTCTGAAATATTTTGTAGTTTAAGTTCACTTACAATCCTTCTCTCACTGGAGCTCTACCTCCTGAGCTCGGGAAACTGGCGACGCTGCAAAATCTATGGCTGGAGAGCTGCAGCCTCCTTAGAGAAATTCCGGATACGTTAGGTAATCTTGGTGACCTAACTAATTTAGATTTGTCAATGACCTAGTTCTCAGGTTTGATTCCGGAGAGCATCACGAAGCTGGAAAATGTTGTACAGATCGAGCTTTACCAGAACCTTTTGTCAGGTCCCATTCTGGTGGGCATTGGTGGCTTTGAATCTTTAAAAAGGTTCGATGCTTCCATGAATATGCTCAATGGTTCGATTCTTGGTGGGCTGGGAAGACTAAATCCAGAATCCTTGAATCTGTATAAAAAAAAACTAGTTAATGAAATACCTGGAAGCTTAGGTTCCTCTACGAGCCTCACAGAGTTAAACCTCTTCAAGAATAGATTAACCAATATTTTACCAGAGAATCTGGGAAGAAATTCAGAACCTCAAGTTTTGGATATTGCAGAAAACCAGCTTTTCGGAAAGCTTCCTCTGGACGTATGCAAGAAGAAAAAGCTGAATTTCTTAGCATTTTTTACAGCGATTTCTCCCGTAATTTACCCGAAACTCTAGGAACCTGCATGAGTTTTAATAGAGTTAGGCTAGGAGGTAATAATTTTAATGGTAAGGTGCCGAGTTCATTCTGGGGACTTCCTCACACCTCACTTTTGGAGCTTGAGAAAAATAATTTTGAAGGAATTATTTCTCCTGAAATCATGAAAGGAAAAAATCTCTCACATCTTGTCATTAACAAAAATGAATTTATGGGCAGCCTGCCTATAGAAATCTACGAGTTGCAGTACCTCAGAAAGGTAAACGCCAACGATAATTCACTCTCCAGCTCTTTTCCCTCCAACTTGGGGCAGCTGCAACAGCTTGAAAAGTTGGACCTCTATAATAACAAGCTATGTGGAGAGCTTCTTGCTGAAATCAATTCATGCAAGCAACTGTATGAGATCAATTTTGAAGAAAACCAGTTCTACGGCTTGATTCCTGCAAGCCTCGGTACTTTGCCAGTGTTTAATTGTCTGGATCTATTGGAAAGTCTTCTCACAGGACCGATTCCTTCTGAGCTTGGGAATCTGAAGTCTAATTATTTCAATGTCTCTAACAACCATTTGTCGGGCGTAGTTCCTTTGACGTTTGCTAGTCCAATGTACGCAAAGAGCTTTCTGGCAAATCCTGCGTTGTGTAGCCGTGAGACTTTTAACGGCACGAAGTCCTATTTTGAGGAAAGCAATGAAAAATCTAAGCAACAGAAACGATGGTGGCTGTTGCATTGCTTGTTTTCATTATCTCTCATTATTATTATTTTGCTCGCTTGGTTCTATAGAAGGTACCAAAGCTTTTCAAAAATAGAGAGGAAAAATTCCACCGATAAATCACCCTAGATGTTGACCTCATTTCACAGGTTGTATTTCAGTGAATATGAGATTATGAATTGCTTGGATGAGGATAATGTCATTGGGAGCTGGTAAGGTTTACAAAGCCACATTGAGCAATGGGGAAAATTTTTCCATTAAGAGGATTTCGAGCAGTAGTAAAGGCGATTCTTGCAATGATAACGGTTTCATCACAGAGGTGGACATACTGGGAAATATCAGGCATAAGAACATCATGAATCTATGGCGTAGTTGTAGTAATAAAGACTCCAATCTGTTGGTCTATGAGTACATGCCTAATGGGAGTTTGGGGGATTGGCTTCATGGGCCTAAGTCTGGTGCTCACTGCATAAGATATTTTTTTTTTTTTTTTTTTTTTTTTTTTTTTTTTTTTTTTTTTTTTTTTTTTTTTTTTTTTTTTTTTTTTTTTTTTTTTTTTTTTTTTTTTTTCATAAAATAAAAATAAAATTCAATTAAAAATATCTAACAATTACACTGTGTTAATCTAATGAAAGAGTTTATAATCTACTTGTTTACATATTTATATAATTTCAATATTATAAATATAAAAAAAAATCCCATAAGTTTGTCAAAACTAAATAAATAAATAAATTCCTAATTGGCTAACCCTTATTGTGTTGAGATTCCAGATAAACACAAACTCACTCAGAATCTATCTTTGATTGCTTTCCACCTATTTTTTTCATGACTAAATGATTTTCCCATTTCATGACTAAATGATTTTTCCAAATCTTGTATTTCTTCGGTGTACCTTTACACCCTTTAACGACAAATGCTAGTATATTTATATTCAATCCAATGAGATAGCAAAAATTCACCAATAAGCCACTTATAAATGTCATAGATGTTGTCATGTCTATGTGGGGTTGGAATGGCATCCCACGATCTTATATAGAAAAGTGAAAGGCCAAATCCATTTTGCTCGACAAGCTCCGTTCTATGGGGACATTAATTGTAATATAACAAAGTGTAACTAAAATGTCTTCACAACTGGTTACAAAAATGTGTTTTAGAATTAAATTTAAAACGTAAAGCATTTTATAATATGACATTAATAGTATATTGTTTTTGTACATTTGAAAATATACGCATGGCACGGAGTACATTAGAATATCAGTTTCTGAGCCATTTATAATAACTAAATAAATAGTTACCAAATTGATGCTTAATTGGCTCAACAAATTTATTATATAATTGAAATAAGTTATTTATATGTATGATTATACTTATGTGTTTCTAATGAATTACTATCATAATAAATCCAAATGATTCAAAATGGCCACAACAGTTCAATCATTATGATTATAAATTTAACGCCGTCAAACACAGGTGATGTCGGAATTGTTCATGCATAACACCCATTAAGTTTCCCAAAATCCTGAATTCCATCACACACTCTCCCATGAATTGTACAAGTTCTCTTGTTAACCTACTACAGTCTCCTACCAAAGTATAAACCTCCTCCTAATCACATGTTTTGGAAAATGATGTTGCCAATATTTTCCATCCCTACCCCTTGCATCTAACAACTGAAGGAAAGATGAGAGGAGGCGTCCACCAGAACTCTACCAGATCTGATATGGGTGGTGGGGTAGGAGTGCCTATAAAACCAAATTGTCCAATTTCTTCGAAACATGGTGGAGCCACCCGATGCTCTTATTTGTTAAAAAATCATTGTTAACCTAACAATTGTTTTAAATTAATTTTTGTTTTTAATTTGCATTGTTCAGAATATTTAAAATAAAGTTCCCTTTTAGAATATGTTATACTGCCTCATTTGTAGAAATAAATATTTATTCCCTCATGGTGGTTTCAGTTACATCCATATGTAATTAAATGGGGAACCGGCTTGAACATGCCTCACCTAAGGCCAAGAGGGTGAAAGTTTGTGAGAAATTCATAGCTATAGTTTCAGTGGTTTAAATGTTTGATGAAATTTTCATTTGGAGGGTGATGAAGGTGAGGTTTGTTTGGGGTAGAGAATGTTCAGGAATGAGAGGAGATTGTGCAGGTGAGGCATTCTCATCTCATGGTAATTTTGTGGTGCAAGCACTCAATGGAATGGGAAAATCAGTTAGGGTGGCATATTCTCAAGTGATCCAGACTTCCACTTGCAACCCATGCTTGAGGAATAGTGCTAAGAACAAGGTTAACTTCTCCTTGGTATGGAGGGTCAAGGAGAACAAAGGTGGGACTACTACCAGTTTCAATAGTGCCACCATAATTCGAGTTTCTCTGAAGGTAATCTCATCATGTCTGTTGTATTTTGAGTTCTATTATGAAGAGTTTGTAGTCGAAAAATGTATTGGTGAATGTGTGAGGTGGTAAGAAAGAATTGTTATGAAAGGCAGATGGTTTTGTTTTTCCATACACATTAGATTTTTCTATCATTTGAGTGAAGGCTTTTTTTTGTGTAGTCATGATCCGGTGGATCAATTTTGTGCTCAAAATTCAAATTTGTTGGAATTTCTAGAAACTAGAATGACTGTATAAATACCATCATTCTAAATCTGTCGCAACTCGTTTCGCTCAAAATCGACATCATATGATCTTGTAATGGAGTTCTGTTGGTTTTTAGATATAACAAAAAAAATTGGTTTTAGGTTTGGTAGGTTGCACACTCAGCATTCTGTACTGATGACTAGAGCTTGAGTGGAAAAAATGATTGTGCTCCAACAACCAGTAGTTTGTTGACACATAGCACAATTGTATTGGTGCGTTTTGGGTTGGTTTTCATTGGTTGATAAGGTTGGTGAGGTGGACCATATAGGAGGAACCACGTGGGCCAACCCAAGGCTTCCACGTGGCCTCCTGGTGGCTAATGCAAATTAAGGGCCGACTATAAAGGTAAAATAAAATAAAATAAAATAAAATAAAATAAAATAAAATAAAATAAAATTCTGGGTAACATTTAAATTGCAGAACCAATCTAACCATATATATATAAACTATGTTAATACGTAATAACGTTTATATATACATATGTGCGGACCTAACAATTGATGCCATGGTACATTTGTTGCCACCACTGGATAGGCATTATGGTTAAGGGTTGAGACAGGTCACATGGGGAAGTTAAATCATATGCCACGGTTAGATGGAGGGGGATTATGTTTGTGGCTACGGTAATATTAGCCACCGATGAACAATGTTAACGTGTAAACAATTAAAATTTCATGCCACCATCAACACTGAATCAATGTAGGGTAGCAGAACATTGCCTCCACCCTATGAAAACCAGTGTACCAACCCGAAAACTAGGTCAGGTCACTCCACTGGCAGGAAACTTGCACAATCAACGACGAAGATTAAGCGACGCAGCGCGAATTTAGCTGGGTGTCGTCCTAACAAGCGTGATTAAGGAGGAAACATTTTTCCTCCTTACCGGATGGAATCGCATAGGAACAAGGCCAAAATATTTCCCAGCGTTACCTAAAAAGGCACAATTTGTCGCCTAGGGTCATAAAAAAGGGCAATTTTGCAAAACTAATAACAAAGAAAATTTGGAAGAGGATATACAATTCAGTTTTTGGCTTTTTTGGGAGCACAAAGAGGCTAGAGATGGGTTTTTGATAGTTTTGAAGCTATTGGATCTATTGTTGAATCCATTTGAGCAAAATAACTTGATGTAAACACCATTTTTTGAGAATAATGGAAAAGGCCCAACCATTGGAAGTTGGACAAGGAGATGTAGCCCAGCAAGGGTGAAATTATTCATCATTTGTTGTTTTGTGTTTTCTCTATGATATTACTACTATTATGAGAGAGCATCAGAATTTTTTGATGATTCTTATATAACTATGAAGTCCCTATGCTCAAATTTGTTTATATGACCTACACATTACATGTTCACGATCTGTTTGATGTAATGTCTATCATTGCTAGGCCTTGTCTGGTTAGGTACTTATTCAAATTTTGCATTAGAGGCCTTGTCAACTTATTATTTATGATTTCTGAAAACTTAATCAAGTTCTGGGGAGAGGCCTCGGACCTAGCCCTAAAAAACTGGGTCATGATCCAAGACCACTAACATAAAACTACGAGGAAAAGTTTGCGTTTAGATGAATTCCCTTAATGTGAATACGACTCAAGGATTTCAGTCACATGGAGGGCCTACTGTGGGTGCAACTGGGGGTATATCTCAGTGAAAGAGCAAGCTAACTTAGGGGTTGGTCACTTGTAGTGGTTGGTTAGCCCCTAGGGTTCGTGTAGCTACTAAGGAAGCCCATGTTGGTTTTGGGTTTGCAGAGTCCACTTCTTTAACTGTACTTGGAGATTTGAATCATGCCATAGAAACTCCTCGTCGCATGTTTACCATAGTGGACCATATAGCTTGGGTAAATGTGGGAGGACGGTTCTATATCCTATATGCACTTACATCTACTCTCCTTTATCAAGAGATCTAATAGAAATTTTATCGTTTGTATCTTCTTTTATTCATACACTAAATTTCTTAATTTTCTACTGTGGTTTGGAAAATACTCCTTAAATTTCTATAGATCATTATGACAAAACTAATTTAATTTTTCAAAACACAATATTTTTTGAAAAATAATTTTACCTCTCGCTTGAACTTTAGGCCTAAATTTCTAACCTATGACTTTGATACCTCACGTAGCATACCTCCATCTCATATTGTTTTCTCTTTTTCCTTCAACATTGCTAAAAGTGTAGCATACTTCTAAAATATTCTCCTTTTAAATTACTTGATGTAAATTCTTACTATGCATTGTACTATTGATTGTTAGTCCATTTCCTTGAGCCTATTTTAGATTCTATAGAGTGACAAATGATAAATTCAAATTCTTTCTATATGAATGGTTATTATTGTAAGGTATTATTCTACCATCCACTATAATTATTTATGGCACTAAATACCAATTCCATTTGACATCATGAACTTTTTTTATACACCACTTCTGTTATAGTTTCCTTCCAATGCATTTCAAATGTTTACATTCTTCCTTATAGTTTCTCTATTTACTAGACTCTCTCCTGTGTTCTTGGTTACCTTTTTCAAGGCTTCCATGACTCAATGTAATTATAACCAAAATGGTGTTTAAACATTAATAATAATATAATAATATTGAAATAACGGTTATTTCCATTGTAAACTAATCACTTTTCGTCATTATACATACTATACTTGGAAAAGGACCACAAGAAACATCGATATCCAAGTTATCAACTAAAACCTTACCATAACATATTTCCCAAGATACCAAACTATATTTTCTTTCATGTTTTAACGCTCCACCTTTGGGATTCACCCAAGCATATGGGTTATAGGTGGAATTAAGGCTTTTCCTTATACTAATAATGGCACTATGGTTGGATCCCATGACATATACTCTACATGATGATCACACGGCTGGAGGGAATTCACATCATCAACAAGTCAGGTTACAACTCTAGATCTAAGAACTAGTATTCATTAAGGTTATTCAAAACTCCTAATCTCGACTAGCAACCTCATTTGACAGTTTCCTGGGGTTCGCCCAACCAGAGTGTGGCCCTACATTCCTACAAGGTGTCTCAACACTTCATAGCCGTATATGTTTGCTTACATATGGAGATTCTAATGGTAGATGTGATTATGAATAGAATTTTTCACCTTCATTGTTGTAAATGAAGTATTTTATTGACATATTACTAATATGGTTGTTTGAATATCATTTATTCATTTTTCCTTTTCCTAATCGCTACAGATTGTATTTTTCCTTACTCGTTTTTCCAGCCTTGGTCACTGGTACTCCATATAATTTAATTTATGGGTTATTTTAGATTATCAGTCTTGAATTAAAATACCAGGGTTTCCTAATACATTGACATTTTCTTATGTTCATTAGCAATTTGACTTTATAGGTATTATTCTTACTTTAACCCTAATCCATAACTGTAGAGAAGGAGAGAGTGCCACTATGTTTTTTTACTTTCTTACATGGTGACTAAGGAACTCAAAGGGTAATTTTCATTCTCCCTTATGGTTATTTTGGCAATACCCTTATTTAATTTTCCAGTCATATGGGGTTTATCAAGACTCCTTCCCTCTGGAATAGGGACAAAGGGCCTCCATTATTTACATGGTTAGGGTTAAACATAAGTAACAAGTGCATCATTTAATTTCCCTTTTCATCCGAAATAAATTTTCACAACGAAACCCCAAATGTTATCAATTTCAATCTTTTCCTTTCATTTCTTTTCCATGGCCATTGTGCTGAGAACATTCCTTTTCATAAATATTTATCGTTGAAATTTTTCTCTGAATATTTAACCCTACTCAATAGAAGCTCATAAATTCTTTAGCCATGGTAGCTATGGAAGAGATACACTTCTATTTCATGCTCAAGTATTCTTTGACTCATGTGACCATCGTTTTCGTTTTGGATATCTAGAAATACCCATTATCACTTCCTTTTGTTATGCTTACAGATTGTTATTCCTATTTTCTCTTTTGGGGTATTACTTTGTAGGTATGGGCTTATAGAAGGGAGTACTTAATACATGCATTCTTAGGGTTTCTTCTTACCTCCTAAATTAACTTTACTTTCTCGTTGGCCTACATGTCAGCTTCTCCAATTTACTCACTCTCTGTCTGAACTAGTAATGTACAACTACTTTTTCATGGGCAATTCAACCATATTTAGGATATCTATATTTTATTTCGTTCAAACTCTAAAGGTTTCAAATAGTATGTATAGGTCTTGAAACCATGACATATTTTGACAATTATAGTTATCCACGCTGTTGCTTTCTTATATATATCTACATGGAATATCATTTACTTCTTTAAATAGAGATTTTCCTTTAAATGAGTATAAACTCTATCTTTTAATAGATGTAGGTTGTATAATTACCATGAAGATTTCTAGTTTCTTTGGTTGCTTTGTACCAGCTATATACATGTTTCCATATTGCACTTGACATTCATTGTAGGTTGCATAGATTGCTTAATATATTATAATACATGTTTCCATATTGCACTTGACATTCATTGTAGGCTGCATAGATTTCTTAATATATTCTAATGGCTCTTATTTATAGTACGGTACTATTATTTTTATCTTTTTCATCCCTATTTTATTTCTTTTGATAGAGTTTCTTTATCAATTTTGATATAATGTAATATAAAGGACATGGAACTAGATTCATGGAATTATTCTATGATTTCAGTCCTTGTTATATTTGGAATATTTATTGAAATTTGCTAAGGAATACTAAAATAAATATTGGTTACATAGCTTGGCTATACAACTATTCAACTAAATTATTATTCTAGTCTAATATTTAAATATTTTTAGTATTATATTAGTTCTGGAAAATATTTGGACAATTATGAAATTACAAGTATATAATTTTGTTATGACTCATCCATCCACTTTGCCAACTAACAAAAGGAATAAGTAGTTATTTAGTTTATAGGAAAAAAGTTTATATTCATTCTTTCCTTACCTAAGGAAATTACTAAATTTTCATTACATATAATTCCTACAAAATAGACTGAAATGAATATAATATTTAAATCATTATGTATATAACTAATTTAGTTTCTATTCAACAACTATATTGCATAACCCCTATATGATCTGCCATACACTTCTCTTCTTTTTTTTCTGCTAGAACAATACTTCTTGCAAAGTTATTTGCATATTATACTTGTGAATAGTTCAAAGTGTATACCTATTTCTCACATTTACTTCATAAGAGAAAATTTGACTATGCATGAGACCAAAATTTCATTCTTGAATATGGACCTTAATCCATCGTATATTACACGATTCTTAATCATAATTAGTTTTCTTGCTAATTTATCTATCTACAAGTGCATATATTACTAACTATTTCTTCCATTTTCATCTCATGAGTATCAACATACGTTTACTATTATATGATTTTGAATATGGAATTCACTATACTTCACATATTGCATTGAATTTATTACTTAGAAATTAATTAATCTATGCATGCAAAACTATTAAATTATTCAACTGATTCTATGAATTTGATGGGCCTAGCCCCTCGTTAACCTTACCCTTGTATTAATTCACAATACAATGTATTATGATTGTGTTTGTAATAATTTAATGAATGATTTTTTGGATGATTATATTTGTGATTTTGGTGATTTGTCTTATGGATAAATGGATATTTGTTGTATAGTAAATTAAGTGTGTTGTACTCACATTTAATTTTGGATGGACATCTTTCCTTGCCTCGATAAACACACTCCCACCTTTGGTAAACTTGGTAACCCTAGTTTTTACTCATTCACATTTTTAGTCCTCTATTTCGACCGAGTGAGGGTTTTCTCCACTGTTTCCCTATGCTGTTTATCTATGTATGTCCTTCATGATGGAAAGCTGCTATTGCTCGGCTCCGGTATGGCCACGGCCTTCTACTTCGTCAGTTGGTAAGGTTATTTCTCTGTTACTATTTTGATGTCATTTGGTTTCTGCATTTTTTTGAGGTTTATTCATCTCTGGAAGCCATTATTGGCTCGCTTGTATGCATACACTGTTTTCATGGTTCTCTTCTTTAACGATTAGGGCATATGCCCATTCATGTTTCTTTATCCAATCGCTTCTATAGTTACTTTGGTGTGTCTTCAATTTCTGGTTGCACGTTGCGGTCTCAAGGGTCCGTGGCTTTGGCTCTATTCACCAATGGCAAGGTAAGCCTCAGTATATGTTATTTTTTCTTCGGCTCTTTCCTCTGTTACTAAGGTTGTCTCTCCTCGTGATTAGAGAACCCTCGTTCTTTGTAACTTGACTAGTGATATGTCTTGGCACACCATCTTCACTCTAGGTAAGGCAGCTTTCCTCACCCTGCAACCTTGTCAATTTATCTTTCTCGTTTTTTTTAATTTTAAAAGCTAACCCTTATTTTCGTTGGACATATACAGGTGGAGTTGGCTCTAACAACCTTTTCTCCACTACTGGCCCGTTTTAGAAACTCGATGCTACCCAACTGCCGGTGTGAAATTATCTTAATCTATATTTATTTTAACTTATGTAATTGTCTAATGACCACCACAAAAACTCGTTTCGTTTGACTATTAAATATTCAGTTCTAGTTTGGATAAGTACCTATTTTATTGCACTGTTGTGTTTCTTGTTACTCATTCGCTGCTATGATATTCCACTCTGCTATTAGTTTCGAGACTCCAGGGTTTCAATGCCTTTCGGATTTCTGTGGTTCCTCTTGTTATCGCACTTTGTACATTGATTGCCTACAGGCCGTTAGTTTCATGCTAATGTAGAAATGACTCAGACTCTGTAAAGGTAAATGATTTTTCTTGCATACAGTAGTCAATTTCAATAAAATGGAAGGACTGTTTAAAATGACTATAATGTCGATTCAAATATGGATGTTTGGCGAGATTTTTTATTATTCTCTCTTTTTCTTCTCCTAATAGAACCTATTACAATGCATGCTTCTGTCTTTTGTATGGTTTGAAAATAGTTTGATTTAACTATTATCAGTTACATAATTGATGTAACTGTTTCTTTGACTTTGCTGGAAATGGTAAATTAACATACTGAAATAATTCAACTGAGCAACTAATCAAAACAATTTTAAATTAACTACTCATTTTCCTAAGTTTTGCTTCATTAAGAGATTAAAATAAAAATAAACAAAAATGTCTTTCCTGTCTTGTATTGTCTCCTTTATCCTGTCTGAGACCAAATGACCTCCATCCACGATGACCCATCAGCTAGATGCTTCTACATCAGGCTCCCAAGGTAAATAAATGTCATTACTGCGCTCCATGAGCACCTCCACAGAATAACCTGCTTGTTGTATTTGTGTCGCATCATGCCAGGAACTGTCCTCGATGGGACGGTTCTTCCACTTGACCAGATACCGCAGATACTCCTTTCGGCGAGCTCACTTAGCCACCTGTGTGTCAAGAATTTTCTTGATTTCAAGGGTCTCAGTTGTAGGCATTTGCCTCATCCAAGGACTGCTTTCAATCTGGGTGTCCCGTTTTGGCCCTGTCGCACTGTTGTCTTCAGGACTAGCAGTGTATGGGAACAGATCTGGCATGTTGAAAATGAGTGATATGCCTGTTTCTGGTGGTAGATGTATTTCATAAGCATTAGGTGAAAATTTACGCAGAATTTTACAAGGGCATATATTCTTATATTTTAGTTTGTTATATTTTCCCTTAGGGAATCGTTATTTGCGCAAATGCACTAGGACTTCGTCCCCTATATTAAACTGCACTTCTCACCGCTTTAAATCTGCATGCTTCTTATATCTCTGACTGTTTTCCTGTAATTTCGACTTTACCTACTCATGTAAGTCATTCATTTCTTGGGTGAAATCTTCCCCGTCAACACTTCTTCTTTCTAATTTTCCCAAACCCCTTGTTCATGCACTCTGAAAGGATGCATGCCATACAGAATCTGAAAAGGACTGTATCCCGTACTGCAATTTGGCGAATAATTATAAGCAAATTCCGCCTAAGCAAGTACATCCGTGAATTTTCTCCAATCAAACTCCGTAGTAGGTTTCCTAAGCTCCTGTTCACCACCTCCGTTTGCCCATCAGTCTGTGGGTGATATGTGGAGCTGAAATTTAACTGAGTGTCCAATTTTTTCCACAGGGTACGCCAAAAATTTCCTGTGAATTTCACATCCCTATCAAAAATAATGGACCTCGGTAAGTCGTGCAACTTGACAATTTCCGTGAAAAAAAAGTGTGCTACATGAGTGGCATCACTGGTTTTTCGACAAGGAATGAAATGTGTCATTTTAGAAAACCTATCTACTACCACCATCACTGAGTTGAAACCTCGTTGTGCTCTTGGTAGACCCAAGACAAAATCCAAACTAACTGAGTCCCATGGTCTACTCGAAATAGGTAACAGTGTGCAGAGTCATGCATTTTGGTTGTGTCCTTTCACTAATTGGCACACTTTACACCTAGTCACATATCGCTGCACATCCCATCACATCTTTAGCTAGTAATAAAAGTGTCTGAGTTGTACTAAAGTCTTTTCTATACCAAAATGTCCGTCTAGACCTCTTTCGTGCTTCTCTCGAATGATATTCTCTCTCATCGAACAGTCGAGAATGCATAAGTGCTCCCCTCTAAACAATAACTCTTCCTGTAAATTATAGTCTAACCATGGACTACTATTCCTCAATAAAGGATTCTGATAGGCTTCATAAGCCTCTTTGAAATATGCATCTATTTGATATGAATCTTTCAAATGTTCAAAACCCAGCACTTGTATCGTACTCTCCTGCAAGAGAAAATCTCTTCTGCTCAACGCATCTACTACCTTGTTGGCCTGTCTGCTAATGTGTTTCAACACAAACGTGAAACTCTGTAAATACTCAACCCACTTAGAATGCATGTGATTCAGTTTATGTTGTTGCATCACATATTGCAGTGCAGAATTATCAGAGAAGAAAATGAACTCACTCCCCAGCAGATAGTGTCTCCAATGTTTCAATGCTTGGACGACAACATAGAATTCTTTGTCATAAGATGAGTATTTCTGCCTGCTCTTATTCAACTTCTCACTGAAATAAGCAACATGTCTGTATTCCTGGCTAAGTACAGCTCCAATGGCCGTACTTCTTTCATCACAATGGACTTGGAAAAACTTATTAAAATCATGCAATCTTAGTATTGGCCTTTCAGTGATTTTTTCCTTCAATAACTGGAAGCTCCTCTCTGCTGCTTCAGTCCAAAGGAATGGTTGACTCACCTTCTTAATAACATCCAACATAATCTCGCAGATTCCAATAAAATCTCTGATAAATTTACGATAAAAACTTGCCAAGCCATGAAAAATACGAACCTCAAATAGGCTCTCTGGGGATGGCCAGCTAATAATAGCTGCAAATTTTTTTGTGTCCATCTTTAACTCGTTTTCTGTAATCACAAAACCTAGGTAAACCAATTCTTTTTGAAAAAAATTACATTTTTTTTAAATTTATCAGCAGCTTGTTCTGCTGCAATTTCTCCAACACACTCCAAACATGTCGAAAGTTTTCCTCTTTAGTCTTGCTGAAAATTAATATATCATCAAGATAAACAATCAAAAACTTCCCAATGAACTCTTTCAGCATTTCGTTCATCAGACACATAAAAGTACTAGGGGCATTACTCAAACCGAATGGCATTACCAGCCACTCATACAGTCCTTCATTAGTCTTGAATGTTGTTTTCCATTCATCCCCTTCTCTGATCCGGATCTGGTGGTAACCGCTCTTCAGATCAATTTTCATAAAGTATGTTGCCCCGCTTAGACAGTCCATCATATCATCCATCCGTGGCAGTGGAAACCTATATCGTATGGTAATTTTGTTGATTTCTCTCGAATCTGTGCACATTTTCCATTCTCCTCCTTTCTTGGGAGTGAGAACTGTTGGAACTACACAAGGCTTAATCTTTCCCTTATCAATCCCTTGTCCAATAATTCTTGTATCTATTTTCTAATTTCCTCATTATCTTTAGGACTCATTCCATACGCTACCTTGTTTCATAGCCTGGCTTCAAGTATAAATTCAATGTGGTGACTAATACTTCTCTTAGGAGGCAGTTTATCTGGTAAATCATCAACTACAATGTCGTTGAATTCTTGCAGCATTTCGTAAATTTCCTCAGGGAAATCTGAGATTTATGTGTGCAATAACACTATTTTTGGCCTCCTTACCACTACATAATGTATCTCATTGTCTTCGATTTGTTTCATAAATTAATTCCCCCCCAACAGTAACACTTTAACTCCACTTGTTTTTGTTGTCTCTTCCTCCTTTATGGATACAAGCGTGTGCTTAATCCCATCTTTGACAAATTTGTAACAATTTTTCTCTCCATCATGCACTTCCTTCCTATCATACTTCCATGGTTTCCCTAGCAGTATGTGACACACATCCATTGGCATTATATTACAAATAACCTTATCCTTGTATTTGCCAATGTGGAACTCAACTTCACATTGTTCATCAACCAACATTTGATGCCCTTTCTATAGCCACAACACCTTGTAAGGTGTGGGATGCTTCAGTCTCTTCAAACCCAACTTCTCCACCATCTCTATGGTGACTAAATTATCTGTGCTTCCACTGTCGATAATCAACTTGCAGCATGTGACATGCAAACTATCCAGAATAACGCCTTCCTTTGAGTTGGGTCAGTTGTTTCCTTCGTTGGTTTTAGTAACACTTTATTCAAGACTAGGGCTTCCCCTATCTCCGGAACATTTTCTATTTCCTGAGGTTGTACCTATTTTTCCTCTTTCTGAGCAACATATGCTCCTCTTGCTCTAGCGTGGTCACTTTCTAGACATTCAAAGGACTTGTAACCCCGTTTGTGGCACTTTTAACACTGAACAACAGCTCCTCTGCCTCGGCCACTACCTCTCCCGTGCTGGTATGGCCTTCCCCCTCTCATGTTACTGTCCTTCTCCACTACCTCTGAAGTTTTCAAGCTGCTACCTTCATCATTAACAGCTTTACCTCTGCCAAAACCTTGGCCTCTTCCCCTGCCAGATCCGCCTCCTCTTTTGGCATTATGTTTTCTGTTTATCTTCTCTTCCGCCTTCAAGGCACTTTGATAGGCCTCATCTATAGTTCTGGGGGAAAGAATAATTATCTCATCCAATACCTCCCACCTTAATCCATTTACGAATCTCGTTATTTTTTATGGTGTGTCTTCTATGTAACCGGCTCGTAGTTTTACCTAATAGAATTCCCCAATGTACTCTTTTACAATCATCCCCTTTTGTTTCAGATTCTATACATGGCAATCTGGTAGTCCTTTGGTAAGAAATTTCCCTTCAGTTTAGCTTCCATCCTAGTCCATTTTTTTATAGGTTGCTTGTTCAACCTCTTCCTCTCTGCTTGTACACTCTCCCACCATAGGGATTCATGCCCTTTCAACCTAGTGGCAACGAATTTAACTTTTTTAATCTTCGCTGATATCCCCATAGTCAAAGTACTTATTTAGCTCACTGAGCCAATCCAGTAATACTTCTGCTGACAAAATTCCATCATAATTTGAAATCTCATGCTTTGGCTTATTATTGGATAGTAAGACCGACCTTAGAATTTTAAGTTTATGTCTTTCTCCATCTGATCCATCTGTTGTCTCTGCAACTTCTTCATCACTGTCATCTCCTCCATTAGGATCCCTTCTTCTCCCTACTTCTACCGCTGCTAATCGGGCGTTTAGAATCTGGATCTCTTCCCTCAGTCCCTCATCTACTTCTCTACGTATACCTCTTCCACGACCTCGCCTTCCAACTTCCATTTCTGTCAAATTTAAAAATGCTCTAATACCACTTGATGGGCCCAACCCCTCGTTAACCTTACCCTTATATTAATTCACAATACAATATATTATGATTTCATTGGTAATAATTTAATGAATGATGTTTTGGATGATTATATTTGTGACTTCGGTGATTTGGCTTACAGATAAATGGATATTTGTTGTATGGTAAATTAAGTGTGCCGTACTCGCATTTACTTTTGGATGGACATCTATCCTTGCCTCGATAAACACACTTCTGCTTTGGTAAAATTGGTAACCCTAGTTTTTACTCTTCACATTATTAGTCCTTTGTTTGGACTGAGTGAGGGTTTTCTCCACCATTTCTCTGTGTTGTTTGTCTGTGTCTGTCCTTCGAGATGGAATGTTGCTATTTCTCGACTCCAGTATGGCCACAGCCTTCTACTCCGTCGATTGGTAAGGTTATTTCTCTGTTACTATTTTGATGTCATTTGGTCTATGCATTTGTTTGAGGTTTATTCATCCGTGGAAGCCATGATTGGCTCGCCTGTATGCATACACTATTTTCGTGGTTCTTTTCTTTAACTATTAGGGCCTATTCCCATTCCTCTTCCTCTATCCAATCTCTTTTGTAGTCACTTTGTTGTGTCTTCAATTTCTGGTTCCAGGTTGCGGTCTCAAAGGTTCGTGGCTTTGGCTTTATTCACCAATGGCAAGGTACGCCCTCACTCTATGCTATTTTTTCTTCGTCTCTTTCCTCTATTACTAAGGTTGTCGCTGCTCATGAGCAAAGAACCCTCGTTGGCTACAACTTGAATCAGGATATGCCTCCGCACGTCGTCTTCACTCTAGGTAAGTCGGCTTTCCTCACCCTGCAACCTTGTCAATTTATCTTTCTTGTTTTCTTCAATTTTAAAAGCTAACCCCTATTTTCGTTGGACAACTACAGGTGGAATCAGCTCTGATAACCTTTTCCCCACTACTGGCCCGTTTTGGAAACACGACGCTACCCAACTGCCGGTGTGAACTTATCTTAATCTGTATTTATTTTAACTTATGTAATTGTCTAATGACTAGCAGAGAAACTCGTTTTTTTTTAATATTAAATATTCAGTTTCAGTTTGGATAAGTACCTGTGTTATTGCGCCGTTGTATTTCTTGTTACTCATTCGCTGCTATGATATTCCACTCTGCTGTTAGTTTTGAGACTTCGGGGTTTCAATGCCTTTCATATTTCTGTGGTTCCTCTTGTTATCACACTTTGTACATTGATTGCCTACAGGCCATTAGTTTCATGCTAATGTAGAAATGACTCATATTCTGTAAAAGTAAATCATTTTGCTTGCATATAGTAGTCGATTTCAATAAAATGGAAGGATTGTTTAAAATGACTGTAATGTCGATTCAAATATGGATGTTTGCTGAGATTTTTTATTATGCTGTCTTTTTCTTCTCCTAATAAAACCCATTACAATGCATGCTTCCGTCTTTTGTATGGTTTGAAAACAGTTTTATTTAATTGTTATCAGTTACATTTATTAGTTACATAATTGTTGTAACTGTTTCTTTGACTTTGCTGGAAATGGTAAATTAACATACTGAAATAATTCGACTGAGCAACTAATCAAAACAATTTTAAATTAACCACTCATTTTCCTAAGTGATGCTTCACTAAGAGGTTAAAATAAAATTTAAACAAAAGTGTCTTTCTTGTCCTGTATTATCTCCTTTATCCTTTCTAAGACCAAATGACCTCCAGCCAAGATGACCCGTCAGCTAGATGCTCCTGCATGAGAATTCCATTATCATTTTTCATTTTGATTGTAACAATATTAATCTCTTTCAATCTCAACATATAAAATAGAAAAATTTTAAGCCTAACTGTAATAAATGTTTGGGGCATATTTAAGGATACAACATGTTCGACCAAAACATGAAGTATCTCCAGCATTTCCCCCAAGCTAAGACCTTGTTTCCTTCAAGAATCAATAACCTGTTTGGTTACTCAGTGTTTTCTCTTATATATTATTCCAAGCATGTTTTTAGCAATGTCTTACTAGTCTACGTGCCTTTTTCCTAAGACCCTTTTTTTTTCAATTTTTTTTTGCCCCTTTCTCTCCCATTGTGCTTTATTATGGATTTCACCCAACTTATCATTTATCTCCAGCTAATTTATTAACACAATGTTTGTTTCCCATCATTTTAATATATTTTAAAACTTTCTCCTAAGTATTTTTCAAATACTCTTTAGGGAAGGTGCACCATGGGGACTTTAACCACTAATATATTTTAATAAATTCACAAGAAGTCTCTAACAATCTAGTGATCTTTCCTAAATATTTCCAAACAACTCATTTATAAATTTTATAAAATAAAACATAATTACATAATCACATAGTTTCCATCCTGATTTCCATAACCATTATGTGGAACAATAATTTAAATATAAAAGTGCCATGTCTGAAAAATTAAGAAATAGGTGTGTTACATCACCACCTACAACTATCTTTCCTCTGAAACATGTTATGAAATATTTGTGTCTGAGATAAAAATGGAATCCAATTATTTTGTCATTATAATTTATTATATGGAATATTGACGACTTACAACAATTTTCTTTTGTTAAAGTTTTAAGAAAGGGCTAAGGTGACAATAAAAAATGTGACAAGAACTACATAGGAAGAAAAAAATTACCACCCATGGTATTGTAATGACGATTGAATTGCGAGAAATAATTTGATATTATCCCAAAATCAAATTCTCGTAGAAAAAAAGAGTATGTAGACCACTCTTTTGACTCATTGGCTATTGGGATGATATAATTGAATGAGGATAATTCTAGTAGGAATTCATATCATTTTTAGAGGTGACACGTGTATGATAGCCTTTTGTACCAAATTAAAAAATATTTCACACATTCAACAAAGAAGTGTAGTGATCTAGATCTGCAAGAAGTAATGATGTAGTCAATATAGTCATCATCTATGGGAAGGATAACATGATGAGAGTCTACAAGAATTATAAAACACTAAGGGGGGAGCTAGCAAAAAAAACGATAAAGGGAATTTTACAGTTTATGATAGTTCAACATAGTAGAATATAAGTCTACTATTGTGACAAGAAGGGTGGCACAAGAATGGTGGAAGGGTTCATTGAAGCTACTCTATTAATAGAGATATTTGTTAAAGGAATGACACCAATGGAGTGTGTGCAATGAGGAAGAGCCTATATTGTTTTTAGATCTAGTACGATATTTGTATGAAACAAGATACGTTGTTAAGAGAGCTAAATATGACATAAGGGAAACAGGGGAATTCATCTCTCAGTGGTGGCCCAATCGTGCCAAGTGGCCCAAAAAAGAGAGGGACCCTTCCATTAGGGAGGATGGTTTATATAGAAATTCACAACTACACTAGTTAAGCTAATGTGACATGGATTATGGAAAGGCCCTCCAAATATGAGAGGGCCCTACATTCATGGGAAATCTGTGCAATGGGGGTTGTAGCAATTGAACGAGGTTGGTTCCTCATGCATACATGAGTGGAATGAGGAGTCCCAATGAATAACCCCCAGCATGGTGGGTAGAAAAGACTGTTATTTACACTAGTTCTCTAGGCATAATGAAAAAGCTAAAGAGGTCAAGGTCATGCCATTCACTGCAAAGGAAATGAGAAGGTGGAGTCGTACAATGTAGGAACATGTTAGCGGAATGTTAGAAATTGTGAGATAGCAGAAACGCACTGGATTAACACACAAATAATTATTTTCTATATTACAATAATAAGATACATCAAATATATACTTGAACTAATTCTAATATTAGAGAGAGAAGTTGAGAGAATCTCTCAACTTCCTCAACAAACCCAATCCAAGATATACTAAAATAAGCATAATCCTAACTAATTCTAATACGGAAAACATTGAACTCGGTTAACCACAATAATGAAAAATGTCTTGAAACCCATGGTGATAGAAAAAGGATTAAGTGGCCCAATATGAGCTACAATTTTGTGTTCGGGACCTATTGGAGGATGGAATTTTTTTGAAATATTTTATAGTATTATTACAGAAGACGGCTTAGAAGAAATTGGTGCATAGTCTCTCTAAAGGAAAATATGCCAAACTTGATGTTGCTTAATTCTATACAAACTTTGATTTGAAGGAAAAAACTCTTTAGCATGTTTTTTTATTAGATATTCCATCATGTTGATTGAAAGAATATAAGTTTTATAAAGTTAAAACTTTTTTTTTTAATTTTTCACTTATTAATGATTAATAATTTCTAGTAAAGTTGGTGTAAACTAATGAAAAAATGGAAATATTAAGCGTTTTCGAGATATTTTGGTTAAAATTGTAAAACACACAAAAATAATATAGGGTAAACATACTTTGACTCAAGGCTGATGTTATAGTCCCTTGCTAAGCACTAAAATTTTTTATTGAAAAAAAATAACAATAATAAATTAAACAACATAACTTTATAATATTTAGCTATAAATTCATGTTGAAAATATTTAACATATAGATTTAAAATATATCTATATTATAATCTCTTAATTTTGTGCCTATAAATTGATGTCGAAAATATTTTACTCGTAGATTTAAAATAAATCTTATTATAATCTCTTAATTTTCCGATATATTGCCAAAAATAATAGTTTAACATTGTTGTAGAATGTTGCCAATAAATTTAGCTTGTGAAAATACAGTACCTAGGAAAATATCATGGAGGCCTGACATTGTTAATCGTTTAATTAAACTATCAATAGATACACCACCAGAGAGCATCCATATAGTAAACAATTTTTCACGCTTGCATTTCCAGCTACTCCTTTTTGAGAGAGAGTTCGTTTAAAAGGCTCGTATGCTATCGTACAGGACTAGAAGTTGAATAGATATAAAGTCTGAAATAAATCAATGAAGTCAGTATGAATTTCGGGCTATCATTCAAGATTTGCTGCCATTTCGGATCATATTATGGGTTACTTCTTATCGGCCTCTTCTTTCAAACATGTAGACATGCAGCAAACTTATAGTCCATATTGACAGAGTTCCGTCCGACTTTGAGGATCGAATACTTGATAGCCGACACCATCGTACAATGTTATTAAATTGGTGAAAGCATTATATTTTCCAAAAGCTATTTAATTGTCTACGATTATGGATTCGCAATAAATCATTGTCAAAAGCGTGCTAAGTGCAAGCCTGGAAGAAAGAGATCGTGCACATTCGTGCAATAATATGTAGATGCATACACCAGCGGCATCAAATCATGGGGTGCGAGCAGGTCTCAAATTAAATAAATATGTTTATATTGAATCGAATGAGACAACAAAAAACCACTTATAAAAAAAAAAAAAAAAAAGCCATTTTCTATAAACGTCATAGATGTTGTCATGTTTCTCTCGGTCTGGAATGGCGTCCCACGATCAGAAATAAAAAGATAAAAGGCCGAATCCATTTTTCTCTGGATCTGTTAGACAAAATCCATTATGTGGGGACATAATAATTGTAATGTAATGAAGTGTAACAAAAATGTATTCAGAACTGGTTAGAAAAATGTGTCTTAGAATGAAATTAAAAACGCAAAGCGTTTTGTCATACGAGACTAACAATATATGGCTTTTGTACATTTGAAAATCTAAGCATGGCACGGAGTACATTAGAATATCAGTTTAATATATATTTTCGTTTTTATTTGGAATATAATGATATATGAGATTTTTGTAGCAAGCCTTTAATTATGTGTGGCAGGATTGTATTATAATATTAATTTGTTTTAAAGAAAAAAATTGATTTTTGTTATTGAAAATGCCTTTTAAAATGTATAAAAGGATACATTTTTGTAATATCCCAAAATAAAATAAACAGGAAAATTAAACAATAAACTAGAAATTGTAGTAAACATTATTACATCAAATATATGAGCGGATCAGCTGAGTCATTTTATCACATTCGATAGCAGAGATGAAGTACAAAGTGCTTGAAGAAAATACACTCAAGCTAGACATAACAGCCTGAAATGGCCCTAAACCACAACACATCATATGTTGTTGCTGCAACAGTTGCTGGAATGCTGCCATTATGCAGTCCTGCTAGAAAATACAGCTGCTGGAAACTAGGAATGCGTAGATTTGCTGATTGCGTGCTTAGAAATAGCGAGGATTAGAGATCTGAGCTTTCTAGAAGTTTTCCAAGATAACCCAGAAAGGGTTTCGAGAAATGACAATAATTGAAAATGCAGCCCTAGGGCTAATTTATGCACTACAACTGGGAGACTGTTGAGAGGTGGTTGAACTAATGAGAAGTTTTCTATTACTCCTCCCAATCAACTTCCCAGATGAAGGGTTGCTCCCCTCACTGGATGCCAAGCTAAGAAACTTGGGTTATTGCTCCTCCAATAGATCTTCCCTCCTAGATTGCACAACTCTTGATGGAGATTGCACTTTTGATAGGGGCTGAATATTGGTCTGATGCTTGATGATGAAATGCAGCTCAAGAGAGCACTCGAAGTTCCTCAAGGATAAGGGTGGGATTTCCTCTCAGAAACACCCATGTGCTAAATAGCACAACATACTTATCTAAACAACTAAAGCATGCAGAAAGTCGTATTAAAAGACAATTCATAAACAATGTTAAGAATGCTTTATATGGCTCACATCCCCTTCCTTATATGCTTGTGATCCCTTACCCTTGGCCGCACACAATAATGATGCTACACACATGGCCACTAACCTCCACTGTGACTGTGTTGTCCTCCCTTGTCTCACCTACCTCCGTGATTGCGCTTTTGATCTGGTCAAATTGACTCCATCCACATGCACCGACCCACATTCACACCAAGAAGTGGTTTATTCATCTTGACCCTATCTAGATGCATTGATCCACATTCACATTAAGAAGTGATTTTATTCCTAATACATGGGTTTATGGGTCATTGTACCCTCTTATTCATCTATCTTGTTGACAAAAACAAAAACTAATATTCTAATTAGCTAAAAGCTAATTAGGAATATTACAGTCCTTCCCTCTCAAATGTTGCTTGTCCTCAAGCAACTATAAAGATAGATGCTACAAAACCTTCTCTCTTTCCTAAGTGGCATCCTCATCCGGAAGGTTCCTCCATCGAACTAGATACTCTTTGATCACCCTATTTCTTAGTTGCCTCTCTTCAGTATCGAAGATAGCTTCTGGTTGTAAAACCAAATGGCCCTCATCATCAATAGGTGGGAAATCCATAGTGGCAACCGCATGCTATCTAATGGCCTTCTTGAGGCATGAGACATGAAAAATGTTATGGATCTTACTCCCAATGGAGAGCTCCAACTCATATGCTACTTCCCTAACATGACAGATCACCATGTATGGCCCATAGAAACGGGGATTAATCTTCCCAACTTCCTTGTCATTCAGCATAGACTGCTTGTAAGGCTGAATAACAAGATAGACAAAATCATCCACCTCAAACTGTCTCTCCACCCGACCTATAACTGCATATAACTTTTGCTGATTTTGGGTTGTATCAATGTTTTCCATAAGAGAACAAAGTATATCCTGACTCTCTTAGATCCACTCTTTGGCTCTAGGAGACTTGCTTGCTCCAAACATCATATCAACGAATGATAAATAATCATAACCATATAGAGTGCCAAATGGAGACATACCGATCGCCATATGAAATGTCGTATTGTAGCAATATTCCCCCAAGTGGAGCCAGTGTAGCCATGCTCTCTGCTACCCTGAAACATAGTTTTGCAAGTAGCCACCGAGGCACATGTTTAATATCTCTATCTTCCCATCTATCTTGGGGTGATAACTGGTACTCGATGTCAACTTGGTGCCCACCAAATGGAAAAGCTCTTGCCAAAAGCCACACATGAAGCGACTATCTCTATCACTGACTATGGTCTTAGGAAGACCATTAAGTTTGGAAACATTTCTAAAGAAAAGCTCGACCACGTGCGAAACAGTTTATTGTGAGGAGATGGCAGAGAAATATGAATGCTTTGTTAGTCTATTAACGACCATAAAGATAAAATCCTTGCCTTGCATTGTTGGAAAACTGATAATGAAGTCCATATAAATTCTCTCCTATTTCCCCTCCAGAACAGGAAGTGGTTGTAACAACCTTGGAGGATGGTTATTCTCTCCTTTATTCCTCTGGAAAACTACGCATTCCTTGATATGTTGGAGCACATCCTCCTTGAGACCCTTCCATGAGAATCTCTTTCTGATGGCTTAGTATGTCTTTGTGAAACCTTGGTGGCTTGAGAGCAATGAATCATGTGCTTCATTCAAAATATTCTCCTTGAGATTAGAATCTCTAGTCAAGAAGATCCAGTCCCGACAGTAGATGACCTCATCCATTACTCTATATTACTCATCGATCACCTGCCCATCTAGTATCTCACATGTGAAGCAGACTTTGGAATACTCCACCAATAGTTGGGCCTTCCAATCAGAATCCACACTCATCAAGGACAATGTTGATGGTCTCTGTGATAAGGCATCAACTACCACATTGCTTTTCCCTGTGACATATTCAATGTTAAAGTCATATGACTAAATTTTTCTAAACCATTTTTGTTGCCTCTCTTGTAGCTTATTCTTCTCAAGAAAATACCGAAGGCTGTTGTAATCATTCTTTACTCGTAATCTGTTGCCTACCAGATACTGCTTGAATTCGATCAATGCACACATAATCGCCAGCATCTGCTTGTCATATATGGTATGAAAGCTTTCATGTGGAAGAAAATTCTGACTCTCAAAGGCTATGGGATGCCCCCCCTACATCAAGACTACGCCAATACCCTTCCAGTAAGCATCACATTCGAGCATAAAGGACTGGGTGAAATATGGCAATGCCAACACCGAACAGCTGCTCATCACCTCCTTGAGCCTATCAAAGGCCCTCTGCATAGTGTTTTCCAACCAAAGGCTCCCTTCCTGGTCATATATGTGAGTGGTGCTGCTAGTTGGGAGAGCCCTTTGACAAAATTTCAGTAGTAGGTGTAGATGCCTACAAACCCCCGAAGTTCTGTTACATTCTTTTGCTCTGGCCAATCCCGAATAGCACAGATCTTCTCCTCATAGACCCTTACTTCATCCACTCCAATTATTTGTCCTAAATGAAGCATCTCTATGAGCCCAAACTCACATTTGGAGACCTTGGAATATAAATGTTTCTCTTCCAAAATGCGTAATACTACCTCAACATGTTGTAGATGCTCTTCCCATGTGTGGCTTCAGATGATAATGTCATAAAACAAAACCAACACAAATTTATTCAACTGACCACCAAAGATGTGGTTCATACAAGACTAAAAAGTAGTCGGAGTATTGGTCATCCAAACGGGGATCACCAAGAATTCAAAGTGGCCATAATGACATCTAAATGCATTCTTGCATATATCTCGATCCCTTACCTTGATCTAATGTTACCTCGATCTCAAATCAGTATTTGAAAAGGACTTCGATCCCTTCATCTCATCCATCAACTCATCGATCCTGGGAATCAGGTACTTATTCATCATTTTCTACTTATTCAAGTATCTATAGTCAATGCACATCCTTAAGGTACCATAATTTTTCTTCACCAAGACCACAGAAGAAGAAAAATGATTGATGTTGGGTAAGATATGTCATAAATCCAAGAGCTCCTGAATAGCTCTCACAATCTCATCCCTGTAAGCTTTGGGGTTCCTATAGGGTGTGGTGATTACTGCTTAGATCCCTGATCCAACTCAATAGTATGTTCAAACCCCCGGTCCAATGGCCTCCTGATGTATTGTCCCAAAATATTGTAGAATAATAGACTAGAATAGATTGCACATCTGAGTGGACTGATTTTTCCTTCTCTCCTGTCTCCGACATACATAGTTCTACTGCCCATTATATGTCTCCTCTGCACAAATCAACCTCCATCCTATGTGCATAGAATACCTAAGGTGGATAGATTTACATGCCCCTAGTCAGTTGGTCCCTACCACTCTTCTTATACATCCATTTCATCTCCAAGGTCTCCCAATCCGTGGTGACCTTTCCCAGTGTGATAAACCACTAGACACCTAATATCACATTGGTGTTAGGAATATCGACCACAAAGAAGTCATCTATCAATGTGTATTTCCACAAATTTACATTCAATACCATAACATACTTTAGAAAATGCATGGTTCTTGCTCCTAGGACTAGAACTGAGAATCTTTCAAAATCATATGTGGGTATGCATCTCCTCTGCACTAGTTGGGTATCAATAAAATTGTGGGTAGCCCAACTGTCTATCAATACTGACACACGCTACCCCTGAACTATGGCTCAGACTCTTAATATTAGATACTTGGGAACTCCCCAAAAATCTTCAAGGGCCCCTCCAGTTGGAGAAAATGCTCCATTTCTAGCTCTTGGTGGCGGTGGATCCTCTCCTGGTGCCACAACGCTGGTGTCCCCTGCCAACTCCTCCTTTACGTCCTCTTCAATATTAGAGAACACTTCAATATAATGTGCCTTTCCATAAGCACATTGATGCCCTGGTGCCCATGGTTCTTGTAAAGTGAAGAAAAGCTTCCTCCTCCTCAAATATCTCCAAATATCATCACGAAGAGGTCCTTTGTCTTGGTTCCTTTTTGGGGGTGGAACCTTCATATATTTCTTCTTTGAATGGAATGTTGGTTTTTGCTGGAATGTAGCTATTTCCCTTGGTAGAGCATCTTGTAAGTCCCTAGCCCGCTCAATGGCATCTTGGAGTGTAGCTGGTCTAGTGGACTTTAATACCCATGAAAAGGTTTCGCTAGTCCATCAATGAACATGTATACCCTCCTAGTTGCGGACATATCTGGCACCATGCCAAGATGTGTCAGGAACTCAGAGATATAAGTCTTTAGGTTTCCCGACTGCTTGAGCTTAGCTAGCTCAACAAAGTGCGCCTCTGGATCTCTTCAGTCAAATATCTCTACCAATATTCGGGTGAAATCTGTGTATGCAATCACACCTGCATGTCCCAATGTAGACGGTTCATGGAACCACCAATGATGTGGTTCACCTTCAAGGTGCAACGCTGCTATTTTAATAGCTTCATTCTCTCATACTTGGTTTAGCTCAAAATAAATGTCTAAATTTTCCACCCAAGCCTCTGTCGTGCACTTGGATGACCCATCAAAAGCAGGCACAAAGAATCTACCCATAGTACACTGCAGATCATTGTTTTGCATGTACCCTCCACCTCTATTGTTGTTACGGGGTCTTCTGTTATCTTTGATCTGGCAGAACTCTTGGAATTTTAGATGTTCTATGAATCTTTGAGACTGAGATTCATATTCCATAAAGTAATCACTGAGAACCTCCAGCTCTTGTGGTCCTCCAACCCCATTTGCTACTACTAGGAAGGTAGGCATAGTGGAGCATTGTGAAGCTTGCTACACTGTCGGTTGCTCACACCAATGATCTGAAGTACTAGAAATTTCTCCATATTGCAACCCTCTTGGGGTTTCCCTTTGTCTCTCAACTCTCATCTCATTGGTCTCTCTTGCTAGATCCTGCATATATTGGAGAAGAAGTTTTGGAAACTCTTTCTCATTCAATTCTCCTGGCATTAGAGACTTTCCTTTTTCATCTATTTCTTCTAATATGTGGTCATATTTGTTGGCTATATAATCAAATTTGTGACTCCCATTAATATACTGCTTCTCCCGGTCGATAATAAGTTCTTCTTTAGATTTCATAGATGTAAATTCCCCACAGGCTGAGCCAAGATTATGCTCTGGTACTATTGTAATATCCCGAATAGAATAATCTAGAATATTGAACAATAAACTCAAAATTGCAGTAAAACTCATTACATCAAACATATGAGGAGATCAGCTGAGTCATTATATTACATTTAATAACAGAGATGAAGTAGAAAGTTCTTTAAGAAAAATACACTCAAGCTAGACATAAAATCTTGAAATGGCCCTAAACCTCAACATATGATATGCTGTTACAGCAACAATTACTGGAATGCTTTCACTACGTAGCCCTGCTAGAAAATACAATTGTTGGAAACTAGGAATGCATAAATATGTTGATTGGGTGCTCGGAAATAGTCGGGATTATAGATCCAAGCTTGCTAACACATTTCCAATATTATCCAAAAAGGGTTTCCGAAAATGACAATAACTAAAAATGCAGCCCTAGGGCTGATTTACGCATGCAGTTGGGAGACTGCTAGGAGGTGGCTGAACTGATGAGAAAATATGTTGTTACTCCTCCCCATCAACTTCATGCATGAAGGGCTTCCCCCCTCATTGGATGCCAAGCTAAGAAACTTGGGTCATTTATCTTCCAATAGATCTTCCCTCCTAGATTGTGCAATCCCTAAAGGAGACTGCGTTGCTGATAGGGTTTGAAGATTGGCCTGATGCCTGATCATGAAATGTAGCTCAAGATCCTTTCCTGAGTGAGAACTCGAATTCCCCTGAGGATAAGGGTAGGATTTTCGCTCAGAAAAACCCGTGTGCTAAAAAACACAACATACTTAGCTAAATAGCTGAAGCAGGCATAAAATCATAAAAGTCAATTCATAAACAATATTCATAATTATTTCAATGGTTTCCATCCCGTTCCTTAGATGCTTTTGAGCTCTCACCCTCTTGGCCCCACATAATAATGATGCTACACACATGGCCACTAACCTCCATTATGACTGTGTTTTCCTCAATTCTCTCCACTGCCTCCATGACTGCGTTGTTGATTTGGACAAATTAACCCCATCCACATGCACTGGCCCACATTCACACCAAGAAGTGGTTTATTCATCTTGACCTTATCTAGATGCATTGATCCACATTCACATTAAGAAGTGGTTTTATTCCTACTAAAGGGATTTATGGGTCCCACTACCCTCTTATTCATCTATCTTGTTGACAAAATATATATATATATATATATATATATATATATATATATTATTAGCTAAAAGCTAATTATGAATATAACAATATTAAAAATGTCCAAAATATAAAAATTTTAAGGACTACATAATTTAAATGTAAACTTTTTATTTGAAATTTCTATCTAAATCTAAAAACAAATCATCAAATAAGAGAAAAAACATCTATTGCTTATGTTCCACCATACATGACAAAAACTATTGTTAAGTTAACAAAACACTCTTTATAGAACTAATGATCACATAGGGTACTACTTCCCCTTAATAACTACTTCCCATAATCCCAAATAATTGAGGTCTTAATCACATATGGATAGAGATTCTTGTAGAATGTTTGTTCCTTCAGAGTTTCACGCAGGATCCTTCGTAACATGGTTGAGGTTATGGTGAGAAAACCTAAAGCATGTTTGAGGGTAATCCTCAAAAAATCCAAAAGGGTAAGTGGAGAAAACCTAGGATGATGATGGTGATATCCTAGTACGCCAAAAATTGCAGTGACCAACGCATTTTAGTGGATGGTTGCTCCTTCGTATGGATGCATACAATTTGGTAATGTTTGTTAATTTCAAGTTGGAAAACGTATAGAACTTTCCAAAGAGGAGGCATTCCAATTCATGATAGATGATATATCACAAAATCATGTTGAAGCCATGAATTAATTAACACAAGACATCCTAGTGATGTTGTGAGCTGATAGACACAAGTAATCCTTAGGGCGAATTCTTAGAGTATGTAACTCCTACTTTCCTTATGTGTTATCATTAATTAAATGAACATTTTTTTCCTATTATTTAGGAATTTTTTGGAACTAATCGGATATGATAGATTCTCTCACACTAAATAATTGGGATAAATCCAAAAGAGTCATTTATAATAACTAAATAAATAGTTACTAAAATGATGCTTAATTGGCTCAAAAAATTTATTGCATGATTGAAATAACTTATTTATATGTATGATTATAATTATGTTTTTTTAATTAATTACTATCATAATAAAGACAAATTATCGAAAACCGCCACAACAATTCAATCATTGAAATTATCAATTTGATGTTGTCAAATGCAGGTGAAGTCGGAATGGTTCATGCAAAAAACCAATTAATATTCTGAAAATAATGAATTCCATCACACAGTCTCCCATGGCTTGTAAAAGTTCTCTCATTAACCTACTACATTCTCCTACCAAAGTATAAACTTCCTCCTAATCACATGTTTTGTAAAGTGATATCGCTAATATTTTCAATCCCTACCCATTGCATCGAATAACTGAAGGCAAGAGGAGAGGAGGCCTCGACTAGAACTCTAGTGGATCTGATATGAGTGCTGGGGGAGGAGTGCTCATAAAAGCACATTGTCCATTGGCTCCTAGACATGGATAAGCCACCCTATGCTCTTACTCGTTAAATAAATCCTTGTTAATCTAAAAATTGTTTAAAATTATTATTATTTTTAGTTTGAGTTTTTAAGAATATTAAAAATAATGTTTTTTTTTAGAATATGTTACATTGTCTCACTTTTAGAAATAAATATTCATTCCCTAATTGTGGTGTCAGTTGCATCCATGCACAGTTAAATGGGGAAGAGGCTTGAACACGCCTCACCTAATGCCAAGTGCGTGAAATTTTGTGATAAATTGCTAGCTATAGTTTCAGTGGTTTAAATGTTTGATGGAATTTTCATTTGGATGGAGATGAAGGCGGGGTTTGTTGGGGGAAAATAATGTTTAGGAATGAGAGGAGGTTGTGTAGGTCATTCGTTCTCATGTCATGGTAATTTGGTTGTGCAAGCATTCAATCTAATGGGAAAATCAGTTAGGGTGACAGATTCTCAAGTGATCGATACTGCCACTCACGACCCATCCTCGAGGTAGAGTGCTAAGAACAATGTCAACTTCTCCTTGGTATGGAGGGACAAGGTGCATAAAGGTGGGAATATTACAAGTTGCATAAATGCCACCATAGTTCGAGTTTCTCTTAACGTAATCACATCCTGCCTCTTTCCTTTTGAGTTCTATTCTAAGGAGTTTGTAGTCGAAATATGTATTGGTGAATGTGTGAGGCGGTAAGAAAGAGTTGTTATGAAATTTGGATGGTTTTGTTTGTCCATACATATTAGATTGTTCTATCATTTTAGTAAAGGGATTTTTTGCGTAGTCAAGATCTTAATGATCAATTTTATGGTCAAAATTCAGAGTTTTTGGAATGGTTAGAGACTAGGATGACTGCCTAAATCTTGTCATTATTAATTCGGTGCAACTTGTTTCGTTCAAAACCGACACCATATGCTCCTATAATCGAGTTATGTTCATTTTTTGAAACAACAAAAAAATGTATCTTTGCATTTGTAGGGTTGCACAGTCAGTAGTCTGTATTATTGACTTGGACCCTGAGTGGATAGAATAACTCTACTGTAACAACCAATAGTTTGTTGACACATGGTACAATTTTATTGGTGTTTCTTGGGTTGATTTTCATTGTTTGATAGCGTTGGTGAGGTGGACCAACCAGGAGGAACCAAGTGGACCAACTCGAGGCTGCCACATGGCCTCCTGGTGGGCAATAAAACTTAGTTAAGGGATGGGTAGTAGCTTGGGGAGTCGAACAGGAGACGTCCGATATGCCAACCAAGCCTCCTACCATCCGCGCTACACGTGGTTATTTACGCCTAAGGGTCTCACTGTTATTTAATATTTATTTTGAATCCCATCGGGGGTTGGAACTATGGCTAGCCCCCAACCCTGGTGCAAAAACCATGGTTAGGGGCTAACACCAACCCCGAAACATTGTATACGCATATATCCCAAATTTTTGGGTAAAATTTAAATTAGCATAGAACCAATCAAACAATACATATAAACCATATGTTACAACCACCATACTCAAAGTTTGATAATTGTTATGCTAACGGTTTAACAATGTCGGACAAGTCACATAGGCAGTTAAGCCCATAGTTGATGCCACTGTATGTTTGATGCCACCAGTGGATAGGCATTATGTTTAAGGGTTGAGACAGGTCACATGGCACAATTAAATTAGATACCACACTTAGATGGAGCGGGATTATGTATGAGGCTACGATAACGTTAACAACTCACGAACAATGTTAACATGTAAGTCGTTAACATTTAATGCCATTGTTGGTACTGGACCAATGTAGGGTGGTCAAGCTTCCATTAACCCAACCCCATGACGACGAGTGTGTCAGCACCGAACCCAAGTCAGGTTAATCCACCGATGGAAAACTTGTGTGACCAACAATGAGGATTAAGTGACATGGTGAGAATTTAGCTAGGTTCAGGCCTAACCGATGCGATTAAGAAGGAAACATTTTTCCTCCTTTTCAGAGGGAATCGCGTTGGCATGAGGCCAAAATATTGTCCCACGTGGCCAAAAAAGGTGCAATTGGTTGCCTAGATCCGGAAAAAGGACAATTTGTAAAATGAATAGCAAAGAAACATTGGAAGCAAATATTTGATTCATGTTTTAGCATTTTTGGGAGCACAAAGAGGCTAGACATGGGTTTTGGATAGTTCTAAAGCCATTGGAGTGATTTTTGAAGCCATTTGAGCACAATAACTTGATTTCAACACCATTTTTTGAGCATAATGGAAAAGTACCAACCATTGGAAGCTAGACCAGGAGATGTAGCCCAGGAGGGGTGAAATCCTTCATCATTTGTTGTTATGTGTTTTCTCCTATGCTGATGTTTTCTCATATTTTTTTGAAAAAAATGAACTTTTAATTCCTGTATATGTGTTTAAAAATTTGACATAGGAGGCCTAAAACCCTAATTTATTCTTGCAAAAGTTTACATAGTCCCAAATCAGTTTGCATATACAGCTTAGTTTTGTATGAGAGATAGAGTTCTTTGTTACCATGAGGGTTTAACATGTTTACAATTGTTTCTGATGCTTATAAGGTTGAAGCACGAGAGAGGAGAATGAATTCTTGTGGTTTCAAGTCTTCAAGTTAGGTCAAGGACAAGGAGAGCATGTTTGCCACAATATCGACCACAAATTTCACCTCAATTTGTACCTAAAGGAGAGCCCGAAATTAGGGGAATTTTGAGGTCTAAAATGGGGCTCTTAAGGAAACTATAAAATAATAGTGGAAATAATAAAATAATATTTGATTACATCATCAAAATTTGGAGAGAAAAAAGAAAAAACTACTTTTTCAACTCGTATTTTCAATTTATCTCCTAAAGTGTTTATTAAAATTTCGAGCGTGAGTACTCATTGGATGTAAAATTTCATTTCTCATCCAAAGAGTACCCATGTTGCATAATTTTGATGGATCTTACTACAAAAGAAATGAGAATACATGAGAAACATGATTGCAATCACGTTTTTTCATGCTCATTTTTTGTGTAGAAGAGTCCATCAAAAGTACATGCAACATGGGTACTCCTTGGATGAAGAATTAAATTTTGCATCCAAAAAGTACTCCTGCTCAAAATTTGAGTAAAAAACTTTTGGAGATAAGTTCAAAATACGAGTTGAAAAAGTAGTTTTATTATTTTATTATTTTTTAATATTTTTACCCTTTTACTTAAAAAATGGTGAATCCCCCATGGTTGACATCATCATCTTGAATCCTATTGGTTCTTATAAATTTTATTTTGGTTGTACGTTTTTCTTAGGAGGCCCATTTTAGACCTCAAAATTCCCCTAATGCAATATGTCAGACCATGAAAATGCTTCTAGAGAATCATTTCTTGATAAGACACAAATGGTGAAATTTCTCTATGAAGAGAGGAACAAAAGTTTGCAAGGTGAGAGCTTCAATACTTCAAAAGGTGATAAGTATTCAAAAGGAGATGGAGACAAGACTCCAAAAGGTAAGACTCCATGACCATTCTCTTAATGCCCATAATCACCATCATCTTCATCCACAACAAGCCTTTCATAAACACCTCCACATTCTCCAAAAGGTCATGGTAAAACTCTATTCCTAAAACTTGACATAATGTTTGATTTTCCTATGTATGATGTAGAGGTAGATGTTGAAATATTAGATAATTTAGCATGCCAGCTTGAAGTGTATTGCAGAATACAAAGGATCAAGGATGATAACACCAAGATTAAGCTTGCTTCATTAATATTAGAAAGCACAACTTTTATTTTGTGGGAAGCCAAAACTCAAGAGAACATGATGAAACATGGTAAGGTCTTAAGCTATTGGTATGCTTTTTTTTCTTCCTTGAGAAGACAATTTTATCCATTAGCATACATGCAAAAAGCAATAGTGGATTGCAAAAACTTATGGCAAGGAAAGGGACAAAGTATGCAAAGATATACTCAAGATTTTAGGAGAAGAGCACTAATATTTGGTGTAGATTTAAAATCTCAAGAAACATTGTTGAAATACATTGGAGGTTTGCATAGTTATCTAAGATATACAATCCTCTTGTTTAACCCTGCAAGTTTATATGAATTTTGTGTACAGGCCACACGTTTATAGGCGAGAAGGAAACATTTTTCAGATGAGGAAAGAGAAGATACCTTTGAATCTGGAGAAAAATAAAAGGGTAATTTCAAGGTTAAAGGAAATAACAATGCATCCATCAAGTTGGAGAAAGAAAAACTCACATGAAAACATTGTTCAAATGATGGGCACGAGGAAGATCATTGCTGGAAACTTCATTCAGAAATCAAACCCAAGGGGACAAAATCCAAGGAGAAGTAGAACACAACTGCAACAATACAATGTGATTTAGGCTATGATTCCATATATGAAACAAATATCACAACGATGGGTTCAATAGGTAACAACATTACAAGTACTAGTTCTTTAATTTGTCTTAATGATACTCAATATGAAGAAATAATAATTGAGCTTTTCCATATTAGAGTTGTTTCAAAACATACCAAGATTGACACATTGTTTGATAGTGGTTCACAAGCAAACCTTATTGCAGCAGACATGGTCAAGAATTTAAATTTAGATACCATTCCACACCTTATAGCCGATCCTTTAGGTTGGGTATGTGATAATGTAAAATTGCAAGTTACAAGGAGGTGCATCCTTATATTTTCAATTAGTGCAAACTTTCTTGATGAAGTTGAACTTGATGTAATTCCACATGATATTTGTGGTATAGTTTTGGGAAGCCTATATCTTTATGATATGAGAGCAATATTTCATCACCATGAGAATAAGTATCACTTGTTAAAGAATTAGATTGAGTACATTTTTAGAGCCCATAGAAAGAAGACAAGCTTGTCTCTAATGAATGTTGAACAAATGAAGAGAATTTTGAATGCTCGTCAGAATTTATGGTTGTTAATGTTGAAGCATAAAAATGATGTGAATGAGGCCTTTAAAAAAGATACATCAAATGGAAAATTTGATTTCATAGATGTGTCTAATGGGTGTGGTAATATATCTCAAGAGTCTAACATGTTTCCTCCTAAGAGAGGTAAACAAGATGAGGTAAACTTGCAACAACAAGCATCATTGTTGAATCGTGATGTGAACAAGGTGATGGTGCTATAGAGTGTAGAGGTCAAAGAGAAATTGCAAAACCAATTTGAAAAAGATAGAATTGGTTCCAAAATTTATTGTTATGGTTTTGACAGTGTGTTTTGTTTGAAATGGTATGGTGCATGGCGATGGCGATCACAATTTGTCAAGGGTCAAGCCAAGGGTAAGACTAGACGTGTCAAGCATCATCATGTTGAGAGTGTTTAAGGAGAGATGAATTTAAAGTTTTTAAAGTTTCCGTCGATTGAAGACCAATGAGGAAATGTGTTTATTCCTTCAAGGGTAGCTTGATTTTATGCATATTCTATGAAATTGCAGCAATATGGTATCTACAATAGTAAGAGAGAGTGTCCAAAAATAGGGAAAATGATTAGTTTTCATGAAAATGTCAAAATGTCACATTCAAGAAAATTTGAGTGGATTGAGATTCGAAGGGTGAAGGATATGTACCATCATATATTTTCTCATGGATAAAGTTTTTTTGAAGGTATGAAATCTTCCAGTGGGGAGGAATGATCCGATGGATCAATTTTATGCTCAAAATTCAAAGTTGACGAAATTGATCGAAATCAGAATGACCATGTAGATCTCGTTGTTCTGAATATCATGCAACTTGTTCCTCCAAAAATCGATACAATATGATCTTGTAATCGAGTTTTTTTTTTATCTGGATTTTTTTTTTTTTTTTTTGGTTTGTAGGCTTGCAGAGTGAGCAGTCCATACTGTTGACTAGACCCTGAGTGGACAAAATGACATTGCTCTAGCAACCAATAGTTTATTGACACTTGGCACAATTGTATTAGTTCATTTTTGGTGATTTTCATTGGTTGATAAGGTTGGTGAGGTTAACCAAATAGGAGGGACCACATGGGCCAACTAGAGGCTAGCACGTCACCTCTTGGTGGCCACTAAAATTTTGTTAAGGTCCGAGCAGCAGCCTCAGAGTCAAACATAAGACGTCTGCTATGCCAACCAAGCCTCCTACGAGCCGTGCTACATGTGGTTCTTAACCGTGAAGGGTTTCACTTCTATTTAAGCTTTATTGTAAATCCCATCGGGGGTGGGACTGGGTTAACCCCCGATCCTGGTCCACATAAAAGGGTTAGGGGCTAACTGTGGCCCCGAAGCATTGTATATGCATATAACCCAAAATTTTGGGTAACATTTAAATAGATGGAGAACCAACTGATCCATACATATAAACCATATGTTACAACCACCATACCCAAAGTTTGATAAAAATTATGCGAACGATTTAACACCAACTGAGAGGTCACATAGGCGGTCAGGGCCATAGATGATGCCACGGTAAGTTTGATGCCACTAGTGGATTGGCGTTATGGTTAAGGGTTGAGAAAAGTCGCATGGCGCAGTTAAATCAGATGCCACGGTTATATGGAGTGGGATTATGTTTGTGGTTGCGGTACTGTTAACCATCGACGAATAATGTTCACATGTAAACTGATAAAGTTTCATGCCACTGCCCCCTCCAAACCACTACAAGGTAGAAGAAGTTGTCGGGGGCAGGATTCCACTAATGCAACCCCAGACAACCATTGTGCCAGCACTGAACCCAAGTGATGTTACTCCACCGGCGGGAAACTTGCACAATCAATGCCAAGGATTAGGTGATGTGGCATGAATTTATTCGGGTATGGGCCAAACCAAAGTGATTAAGGAGGCCACATTTTTCCTCCTTGCTGGTGGGAATCGCGCTAGTGCAGGGTCAAAATGTTGCCCCACATGGCCATAAATGGTGCAATTTGTCGCCTAGGGCAGGAAAATTCGAAATTTGCAGAACAAATAGTAGAGAAACTTTGGAAGAGGATATATGATTCATTTTTTGTCCTTTTTGGGAGCAGAAAGAGGCTAGACAAGGGTTTTCGAAAGTTATGAAGCCATTGGATCTACTGTTGAATCCATTTGATCATTTTAGCTTGACGTAAACACCATTTTTTGAACATAATTGAAAAGGCCCAACCATTGGAATTTGGACTAAGAGGGGTGAACTTGCTCATCATTTGTTGTTTTGTGTTTCATTTTATGGTGATGTTGTCTTATATTTTATGCGAAAAATTAAATTTTAATTCATGTTTATGTGTTTAATAACTTAACATAGGAGGCTTAAAACCCTAATTTATTCTTGCAAAAATTTACATAATCCTCGAGCAATTTCATATATAGATCAAGTCATATGTGGTAAGGAGGATTGTTGGTGTTTCAATCTTCTCAAATTGTTCGTGTCTTATTAATTTTATCACACGATGGCACTACTAGGTAGCGTAATGATGATGGATAATAGATTGGGGAAGACAAGGGTATGCAGAGTTGCTTCCAAGGGTAGGTGAAGTTGTAAGGTGGCATGGTTTTTGTTGAAGAGAGAATTTGTTCAGTCATTTTAGTGTGGAGGATTCCATCCGGTCTGAGTGACGTAAGCTAGAACAGTAAGGGACATATCTATATGTGGGAGGAGGTTCCTATAGTGTGGTGCTACTGGTGGTTAGTTAGTATGCGTAGGAGACTCATTTTCAAGGATAGAGGGTGCTCGGGGACTTCTCTATTGGGTAGACGGAGTGTGGAAATGGTACTATATATTTTCATCGAGACAGATGCCACTAAGCTGAAGTGGGGTGCTCGACCTATGGAAGGAAAATCAAGAGGGGATTATAAGGATTCCATAATGATGATTTTATGCAGTGGCAAAGGGAAAGACCCTGGCGAGGGGTAGGCCCACGAGGCAAAGGAGATCTGCACCACGTAAATATGTTCGATGATCGTGAATAATTGTAGTCATAGGCCATCTCTGTAGGGAAGATGTAATTTCCTTTTCCATTTGACTCTTTGGAGGCACTGATTCTACAAATAATAGTTTTTCTTAAACAACTAGCATGCGATCAACACAATGAGCGAAATGAAGTGATAAACTTTCTTAATGATATTGAGCATAATAAAAAATTTGGATCATCTAGCCTCCCTTTGAAAATAACAGAGGTGGATACATGACCGTCTGGATCTCATTAAAGGGTTAATGGTACATATGGACTCTCATATTCACAAAGAATTCCAAAACCTTGAATAGGTTCACAGAGATAACTCGGCTCCATGAAAATGTTATGGATAATGAGGATGGCGAGATACAATTTGTTTTTTTGAGTATTTTTGGTCCATATGGTTTATAGATCTTGAGCCCAATAATTTTTTGTTATTACTATCCATGTAATTTTGTTTATACTTATTTCCCAACAAATTCATTTAGAATAAGGCCCTCCCTGTTTTCAAAACTTGTTATCCATGATATAAATTTGGCATCATATAATAGAAAAAATTGATTCACAAAATAAAATATTATGTTTAAGTTATTTTAATCATACATGAAAAAATATCTCATTTAAAAAATAAAAAATAAAGTTCGAGATTTTCTTCGATATCTTTAAAATCTCGAAGCAAATCTCCAATATTCAATATTTTCTTCCAGATACATGAGATGAAATCTTGAAATATTTGTTTTATTATATCTCCTCAACGAATAAAATTATGCTAATTTTGTATATATCACATCTCATTTGTGTTATGATTTCGGCTCAGTACATAAACCTATTTTGTTTTGTGATTTCTCCTTAATGCATTAACGACAGTTGTCTTATGATTTTGTCCCCTAAAATTTCTCATGAATTTACCTTAATGATTTTTTGTGCAAATTGTGTCAGTAGAGGCCTAGTACTGCCCCTTTCATGTATTCAAATCATCTAACCAAGTCTGCAACCAAAAAAAAAATCAGATATGCAAACCATGATAAACTCATATAGCAATATATGACCTCCACTCATCATCATTTTGCTATCGTTTAGGCACAAGATTATAGTGGCTTTGTTTATTTCCCTTCCCCAAGGATTTTGGCTCTCCTCACTCCGCCTGTTGTCATAACCAACATCCAAAACGTGTAAATGGTTTTGGGTTCAGTGAGAGAACAATTATCTAACCAAAGTAATTCGTAAGTGTAATATTTTTTTTAACATCGATATCATAGAGTATTACCAAGAATTAATGTAATGGAAGCTATCATTTTTTAATGGTTTCCGAGATGATAATTTTAATCCACGCTATTATTTTTTATGGATTTTTTGTTTTTCTTTAAATTATGATCTTGAAGTGTTTGAATTTTTTTTTTTTTTTTTAATGGTTGAAATTGATTCAGTACTATTCAAAATCTTTGTAGTATCCAAAATCTTAAAGCTTAACAAACATAATACTCAATTTCAAAAAATTTTGTTAAATTTTGTCAAAATCATGCTAAAATCTCCATTATTTTCTTTGTGAAAATGTCACCTCTTTCCATTACTTATATATTTTCTCACTTTATATACTTATGGTATATTCTTATTTCTTCTTGAAAATAAATACTATTGTTTTTATTTTTTATATTTTGAAGTCTCCAACTGCACCATTTCTTTGAATAGTGCAAATAAGCGAAGTAGTATCCAAAATTTTAAAGCTTAACAAACATAATACTCAATTTCAAATTTTTTCGTTAAATTTTGTCAAAATCATGCTAAAATCTCCATTATTTTCTTTGTGAAAATGTCACCTCTTTCAATTACTTATATATTTTCTCACTTTATATACTTATGGTATATTCTTATTTCTTCTTGAAAATAAATACTATTGTTTTTATTTTGTATATTTTGAAGTCTCCAACTGCACCATTTCTTTGAATAGTGCAAATAAGCGAAGTAGTGGAGTTGTCTCATCACACAACAAGAATTAATTTTAATTTTGATACGTAATCATAACAATATTCGAGTAATGAAAGAACACTAGTTTCTTCGCTATTTTTTTTTAATTTGTGTGCTGCTATAGGCTGTTGACTAGATTCTCTTTGTCAATTCATTATTAAATTTTACGTATTGGTTTTCCCTTACTCTATTAAGTAATATAGTTTTCTAGATAAAATATTAGCCTCTTAATGCTTAATAACATTGGTATTACGGTGTTCTATTAAATAATCTAGTTTGTTAAATACTCAATTCATATGTTAATGGTTTTCCAAGTTTTTTTTAATTTTCTAGCTTCCATTCATATGATGAATAGATATAGTAAAAATAAATTTTGGGAAAATATAATATATGTTTCAAAGCCAGTCTAAATGATAACAATGAATAAAACGCTTGAGTGGAATTTTTGACCGTAACTAAGTAAAATATGGCTCAATATCAACTCCAACATCAGATTAAAATAGGCTAGAACCATGTATTGAAATCCTCTATCACAATTTAGTAACAGATGATTCAATATCTCAACTCTTGCATCGGATTAAAAAATTAGAAGCCCAGAAAAAACCTCCATATATGAAGCAATGAGGCACCAAGTCTAGAACCCAAAAAAAATTCACTCTACGCTTTGATGCATGCATAAAGTGGATAAGGGTATGAAACCCTAGCAACACACTCCTTTCGTTTACATCTGTCTTTTTATTATACCTTCCACACGAACGATATTACGCATTCAATTTTCCCTTGAATTCATATTAATCTATGTGTGACCAAACGTTTCTACCACTTATTTATAGTTTAACATTATGAGTTTAATTTTTATTTTTTTTATTATCTTTTAAATATATTTAATTGTAAGTTGATTGGTTGACGTGTTATTATATGATGTTTAGTTAAATTCCATTATTTTAAAGTCATGGTCCATTCCAACTGGAGAAAGAATCATTGAAAACAATTTTTTGATTTCTCTAATTCTCACTAATTTTTTTATTCGAGTTTTATTTCATTTTAATTTAATTTTTTATTTTTTATTTTTTTACTTTATTCTACAATTTTTATTTTTATTAATTATACATTTTTCTTCATATTTTCCATTTAAGATGAAAAATTTTATAAAGCAGAAAATAATAAGAAATGTTCATATATATATATAAACTTTTTAGTTTGATTTATATTTTCTATTTAATTTTTCTATGACTCTTTTTCTCTATTTGCAATACCAAATCCATTAATCATAATTTCTTTCTTGTTAATTTTTTATTTGACTTTATTTTTTCCCTTCACCTTTTTGTAATTTTTTTCCCTAAAAGAAAACCCTTTACAATAAAAATTCCATTTCAATAAATATAATTGAATTAATAAAAAATAATTCAAAAATAAGAAATTGAAATAATTAAAAAAAAATAAGTGTATTTTATCGCATTGTCTTACATATACACACCTCATTGTTCATTCTACTCAAATATTAAATATCTCTTGCAATTATTGTGTGCATTCACATATCAAAAATTTGAAAATTGAAAATTTGTTGAGTTAAAACTGGTAATGTGATTCGTATGTTTATTGTGTTATTATTATTCAACATAGTTTTTATAGCTGTTATAACTGATACAACTGAGATAAGTGTTATTTTCATTTTTATTGATGAGGATTTAGTTGTGATGTGGTGTGGTTATTTATATTTCAGCTCAAATGTTTCTTCATCAACTGTTCCAAAATTGTGAAGTAGTACATTTGTACAAAAAATGTCCTCTAGGCATGTCGCGAATTACAAATAGGTCCAATATCCACAAGTTAACCACAACAAATTCACCTCTTTTAATTTTATATGAGCTATGAATATGTATTGGGCATTAATATAATTCATTATTACTAATTTACATAATCATTATTTGTACAATGATTTGTCTTCAAGTTAGTTTGTTTTATAGAAAATTATAGCTCTCATTTTAAATATGGCATTTTCGACATTGTAAATTTCATGGGATAGTCATGGGTTGAAGGCATATTTTTCTGACCATATTGTTCATTATGCATTCGCTAAATTATGCATAATTTTTCGTTTGGAAAATCTGTTTTAGTACCTATAAATTTATGGTATAGTAGTTTTTAATTGCATAAATTCCAACCATCTATTTCCTTGAATGCCTTTCATCTTTTGCATGCGCTTTCAACTAGAAATCATATTGTTTATGCTGGAAATTTTATGAAGTGGCATGATACAAATTGTATGGGGGTTTCGTGAATTTAATTTGTTTCTAATATTTATTATAGTTTCACTCTTTTCCTTTTCCATTGGGTAATATCACTTTATTTGGTGCATCAAATAACCCACTACATAATGCTTATGATAACGCTTTTGTTGCAGAAAATGGAGATTTCAAACTTGTTTTTTTTTCTAACTTTCACTTAGGAAAATATAATTCATTGAAAAATTAAAATGTTACTGAAAATTTGGAACCATTTCTAGTTTATTCATATGTTAATCAACAAATATTTATTGTTTCTTACTTACAATTGGTTATATATAAACTAAGTGGTGGGTACTAAAAATGACACTTTGCATAATACAAATTGTGGTGATGTGTCTAACCAAGTTGGATGAAAATTTTAATTTTTCTCATTCATACCAATTGAGCTAGGCTCCATATTATTTCAATGGAAAAATAGAACCATGAACAAGATCCTAAATGAAAAAAAAATTCATTCTAGCATTTGTGCATCCAAATATGATGTACCACCAAAAGAGTAATGGTAGAATTTTTTTCTGAAAGTGAGATTCAATTTCAATCAATAACATTGAATTAGCCAGCAACAAATTATCTTTGAAGAACCTTTATTGTACCTTCTAACTTATGCATATTTAGATTTTATACAGAGAATATCCTTTCGATAATAAATTAGTTGTTTTGAGTATGAAGATAGTAGATACTTTATACCCAACAAACTATTGTATATGTTACATGAGTAATTAAAAGTTCTCAGATGTACTATTAGGATATATTCTTATGTAAACAGGCAAAATTTTCTTATTGAGTATTGAAACATTTTATGTTTTCTTCTTGAACATATTGAAAATTTTGATATTTCTTTCTTGAAGGTGTTGATATTAGTGAAGTATCTCCCATATTTATTGAGTATTCAAGCATGAATAAAGAAATTACTTTTCACCCAAAAAATTAGTGTATAAGTAACATGAGTAATTAGTTATTCTTGGATGTAGTATTTTGTTATTTTCTTTTGAAAAAAAGCATGACTATCTTATTGTTTGTTGAAGAATTTTATGTTTTTCGCTTGAACATGTGAACAATTTTGTATTTGTTTCCTGAAAGTTTTGATATTAGTAAAAGAGCTCCCATGTTCCTTGATGATTCAACATTGAATGATATTATTTAAGAGAATCATTGTATTTTCTAACTAATATGTTTTTGGTCTCTATAAAAGTAAAAGATTTGGATTGTAACTCTAACACATTATTTTTGGAAGAACATTACAAAAAACCATTTTTGTGGTAACAACGATCTCGAGACTCTATGAACATGTTAACATAGGGTTCACTTTAAATATAATTGAAAATAAACTATCAATGGAATCTTTATGTGTTTTTTAGGTCCCTATAATACTAGTGTATCCCATTATTGCTATTTTTAGTGTAGCTCCCTTATTGTTATTTTTGTGTTCATGTAGTTCCCATATTGTTATTATTGTGCCCCATAGAAGCCCACTATTTTTATTGTTGTGTCCTTACATTACTATTTCTATGTAGGCTCTAGTTATATTGTGACCCCTTAGACTCCTATATATATAAAGTAGTATTTTTCATTTTTAGCATCAAGGAATTATTCATTTAGATATTGTAAAGCAGATTTCCCCTCAAAGTGGATAATTTTTGAGTCGTTGATCTACATTTTCTCCTATTTTGTGAGTTTGTTGCATAGAATTTCGTATCTCAGCTTTGGATTATGTGGTTTCACTTGTTCAAATAGGAGATCTTGGAATTTTTTATATAGCTATTTTTTTATGAAGTTTCAGAAGCTAAATGTGGAGCTGAAATACTAGTGAACGTTGTGTACGAATTTAATATATTGGTTCACTAAGTTTTGGAATATATGATCTGAGGAAGTTAGGGTTATTGGAGGCTCCTGAGTTTCATCTCAAATAGGTGACCGAGGGAAAATCATCATAGATTTCACTTCCCTCGTAATATTTGAATTTTGTTAAAAGTATTCAAAATTTCCTGGACTATAGTTTCTTTTCTATCAATTTCAGATCCAAAGGTTGAAACAATGACATGTGGCATTCCATACAAGTACACTCTACTGAACAAGTCAATAATTATGTCATTGTTAGAGACCCGACATAAATTTATATTCAAGAATTCAAACTAGGTCTGACCTATGGCATTGGAAAGAGGACTTAGGGTGTTACAACATGACAAATTTTTAAATCCCGGGGATCCAAAATTATAGAGATACAATAAATTCAATATCGAGGTCCTACAAAGCAAAGAAAAAGTTGTGTATTTAAAAAAAAAAAAATCGTAAGTTCGGTTTCAAAAATCATTTTGAAGTGATTCAAGGGGAATAGTGATGCATAAATATCATTGTTTCATTCCATAATGACTCTAAGAAAAAAAATGGAAACACCTAGTAAGAAACAAAAAGGTCTACTATGATGCGTGAAGAAGAGGAAGAAATGCAACATGATATATCAAAATTATGAGACAAAGTCAAACAAATTTCGTTCTCACAAAGAGTAATAAAAAATGAGTTAGAAGCTAGGAAGGGCGGTTAATAATGGTTTTAAAATATACATGGAAAGTTTGAATAATTGTTTAAATAATACATGGAAAGTTTGAAGGGGGATAAAAAAAAATGAAAGGAAACATGGAATATCTGAAGAATGGTTTAAAAAAAGACATGGAATGTTTGAAGGAATGTTTTACAAATTTTCTACAAGAAATGATTCTAATGGAAAGAAGGTATTCGATGAAACTCACGATGAGAACAAAATAAATAATAATCATTATTTGATAGACTCTAACTTTGGATTGAAGAGGCACCATATTCCAAAGATCGATATGAGGAATTTGGATGGCAAGGACCCCTCACATGGATACTACAAATGCAAAAATATTTCGATCTCCATAATGTGCAAAACACATAAAAGGTACACATTGCCACTTTATATTTAGAACTGAATCAATTTGTATGGTATCAATGTCTTTGTTCTCGTAAACCACTTGTCACTTAGTCAACCTTTATGGAGGAAATGATATCACATTATGTGGATACACTGAGAAACACCTTCTTTAGCCAATTGATAATTATCAAACAAAAGTGTTCAATGTTGGAGGACATTGAGGACTTCCAAAAATTGAATATAAGGGTAAATCATATTCTAAAGGAGCATGGGATTAATGTACTCATAGGGACTTTAAGGGATAACTTCCAAAATGAGGTTCAACTTTGGGAACTTGATTCATTGGAGAAGGAATTCAGGTTGGAAAGAAAAATTGAATGAAAATTTTTGGAAAAAGGAAGCTTACCAGTCACAACTGTAAAAATTGAAGTGTTTATGCTCCTAGCCTTCCACAATATACAACGTTGACACCACAACAATTGTAATAAAAAAAATATAAAACAAGATTTGTTACAGTTGTAATAGAAAATAAACTAAAGGTCATAAGTGTGCTGAGAAGAAATTATTTTATATAAATTGTGAGGATGAGGAAGAAAAGTAACAATAACTTCAAAAGATGAGGATATACACCAGGAAATTATCTGTATGAGATCTGAATGTAAATGTGCTTGAGGTTGTATAAATTTTGCGTGTTAAAATTTGAGTTTTTGTGAGATATTATGTTAAATTTCTACAACAATAAAGCATGAATTAAAACTCATAACAGTAAAAACGAGTAGACACATACACCAAAAAAAAACCACAACACAACAAGTGATGAAGGACTTCCCCCTTCTTGGGCTACGTCTCATGGTCCAACTTATAATGACTTGGCCGTTTGTAATTATGCTAAAAAATGGTAGTTACATTCATTTACAATCCTCCAATGGCTTCAAAAATGGTTCCATTAGCTTTAGAATTTTAAAAAAAAATCATTTCTAGCATGTTTCTTCTCCCAGATTGGTCAAAAATTGAAGAATTTATGAGCTTTCCTAGCTTTTCTTCTAGTCTCTCTACAAACTTCCAAAAATTAAGAACTATCCTAAAAGTTCACCCTGAATTGCAGTAACGAAGGGACGATTTGGCAGATTTTCAATGCAAATTGTGGGATAGTTAAAAAGCCCGCTAAGGCATAAAGGCCAATTTTTTAATTAATATAACGTTTGGTAAAAAAAAAAAAATTAATAAAAAAGCTTCGGTGGGCTCCATCTCTGCGCCCGTGGTCCTCTGTCATTGGTCGTATGGTATGCATATTTGGGGGCATCAGGGCCAAGCCCTTGCCCCTTACCCAAACCTTCACTACATTAACATTTTAATAGTGGTTTGGTTGCATAGTTAAATAAGGACCACGGTAGCCTAAGTGGTTAAAGCTCGACACTATCTGTAATGAGGTTCGAAATTCGACTCCTATGGAGGAAATTCAGACCTTAATAAGAAAATTTGGTGGTCTGCAGGCTGCCATGTGGTGGCCTTCGATTTGGTCACATGGTAGCCTATGGTTGACCACCAACCACGCCAAAGAAATGTGCAAAACAACACCAATATAATTCGAAAAAGTGGTATGACCATATTGGTCGAATGGGCCTAGTCAACCATTCCCAGATAAGAGTCAGATGTATGGATTTCTGATTGGGCAGGCTGCATAATTCTTGCCAAAAATTTTCCAGTTTGGGAAAAAAATAGAGCTCGTTTATGGGAGTTGGTTTTCCATGAAATGAGTTGCGACAGATTCATAATGACAAGATATGCGTGTTCATTTTAGTTCCACGCCATTTTGACAACTTCCATTTTTTAGCATATTTTTTAACACTTGATCACTCCACCCCGCTAGTAGCTTTTGGACTACAAAATATCACTTTCATTTGTTCAGTATATGAGGGTACAGTTCCCTCACCTTTCCAATCTAGATACATTTTCCTTTTCTTAGATTTTTTCTTTTGAGCCCCACACGAAAGTAGTCCACATTCCCTCGTTTTTACGTCCTTAATATTTTGTCAAGAATGGTGTCTTGCAATAGTTATTCAAGGTATTCAAGAGAGAAATACTTAATAGAAGGAATATAAACATTCTCGCCTTGATCTTCAATCAAATGAGGCTCATACAACCTTAGCTTTTCAACATTAACAACAACATAAATTTTCATATATGAAGGAAAATCCAACTTCAAGGCATTATCACCAATCTTTTCTAAAATTATGAATGGACCATATCCAATTGGTTTTAGTTTTTTTCCTTCTCCTTTAAGCCTTTCTTTACTAATGTAAATCCAAACTTCATCACCGAATTGGAAATTGTGATCCAAATGATGCTTATTGTGCCTTTTTTTGTACTTGGCTTGACTCTTTTCCATTTTTTCTTGAATTGCTTGATGTACCGATTTGATTTGTTAAATTAATTTTTTAGCTTTTTCTATGTCACTATGACCATCAATAGAAACATCATTTCTAAAAATTAAATCCAAAGGAGATTTAGGAATGTATCCAAAACATGCCTCAAATGGTGAGGTTTTAGTTGAAGAGTTATTGGCCCAGTTGTAAGCATGTTTAATATAGTGCAAATGTTCATCCCACAATTTAGGATGCTCACTGCAATAACCGAGAAGAATATGTATCACCGTCATGTTCACCACCTCCTTTTTTACCATATGCTTCTAGATGAAATGTTGTACTCTTTTTCAATTTTGTGTCCATGAATCCCGACAAGCTTGACCAAATGTACCCAACAAAGCAAGAATCACTATCACTAACAATGGGTGTGGGAAATCCAAAATGCACCCATACATTCTGAAATAATAACTGAGCAGATTTTTCAACTATAATTTCCTTTTTACATGTCGTCAAAATACACATTTTTTTGAACCTATCCAAAACTACCAAAAATCATGATTCATTTTTGACATAGGAAGACCTCCAACAAATTCCATAGAAACACTCTCCCATGGATGGCAAGGTACTGGAAGTGGTGTGTACAATCCTAAATTTATATTTCTAGGCTTACTCACGGCACATAATGAACAACCTCTAATATAATGTTACACACTTTCAAGCATACGAGTTCAATAAAAATACCTCTGTAGATGTGCCACCATCTTACTTACACAAAAATGACCAGCAATAAGAGAAGTATGTGCCTCGCTTATGATGTTGACTCTTTCTCCCTATGGAATACAAATCTGATAAAGATAGTACAATAAGTTCTCATGCAAGTGATAATTCAATTCTTCTACTTGTTTCTCTTGAATCAAAGTTGCATATACATATTGGAAATCACTATCTAGAGAATATTGTCTAACATAGCTATCATAAAAAATAGAATTATGCTTAAGAATAGTATCGACAAGAAAAATAGACCTAGAAAGCATGTCAACAACTTTATTGCAGATACCTTTCTTATACCTTATCACCAAGTGGAATTGTTGAAGAAAACCCATCCATTGAAAGTGCCTTGATCGCTACAATTTTTCTTGTAATTACAAGTATTGCAATGGTTGATGATTGGTGTCAATGATTTTTTCCTAACACATAAAGTAGTTTGTCCACTTTTTCACACATTGCACGAATGCATATAATTCCTTGTCACATGTAGGATAATTAATCACTGCACCATTAAATTTTTTTGAATGAAAACGTATGAGCATACCATATTTGCATGAGGACTACACCCATGGCATAATCACTAGCATCAGTTTGAATCTCAAATGACCGTCTCAAGTCTAGAAGTGCAAGTACTATGTTGAGCTGATTTTTTCCTTCAATGCATCAAATTCCTTTTTCTTTTTACCTCACCTTAGGAAGACCTGATTCACACTTGTCAATGCATGTAATGTAGTTGTGATGTAAGAGAAGGTAGCAATAAACTTCCTCCAATATTGGGCTTCTCCCAAAACATGTGTTACGTCCATAAAATAAAATCAACCTTGAAGGGATCTATTTTCAATTCACCTCCTCCAGCAATATGACCCAGATACACTAAACAAGTTTTTCCAAACTCACACTTTCACATATTTAAAAACAGGTGTTCTTTCTTCAAGACATCAAGTACCTTTTTGACATGCATGACATGTTCTTCATGAGATTTACAAAAAATAAAGATGTAATCTAGGTAGAATATCACAAAATCATCTAAAAAATTCCTCAATACATCATTCATCACATGCATTAAGGTAGTGGGAGCATTGCAAAAACCAAAAGGCATAACTAGCCATTCGAGCAAACATTGCTTTTTATTTTAATGTTGCCTTCCATAAGTGACCTTCAACAATTCTAATTTCATGATAGACACTCCTTAACTCCAACTTAGTAAAATATTTTTCATTTTTAAATTTATCAAGTAAATCATCTATTATAGGATGTGGGTAATGGTTCTTTACATAATTTTGTTCAATCATGAAACTCCATACACATGCGCCACGTGCCATCCTTCTTTGGAACCAAAACAATAGGTGACCCACATGGAGAAGTACTTAGTCTAATGATCCCCTAGTCCAACAACTCTGGAATTTTCCTTTTAATTTCTACACTTTCCATCACTGAAATCCTATACATGCCAACATTAGGAAGAGAAAAATCTTGTTGCAATTTTATTTCATGTTGGATTCCCCTCTTGGGATGAAATTCTTTTTGGATCATGAAACATCTCATCATATTGGTTATCAACATCAACCAAATCAGAATTCCATCTTCAGTAACAAACTTGAAAATATTCATTCTCAACATCATTCTTTTGTTTGACCATTAAGAGCACAAAATTTGTTGCTAGATTTAATGTGTCTCTTCATTTGTCCAGCATTAACAAGTGAAATATTTAGCTTTTATTTATGTTCTCTAACAATGTACTCAGTACCATCTTTGACCAAGTGATAATTTTTTTCATAGTGATGAAAAATATCTTTCCTATCATACAAATATAGGCTTCCCAAAAACATTTCGTAGATATCAAGTGGAACTACATCAACTTCATCTTCATCAAGAAATTTTGATGTAATTGCAAATCTAAGTACGCATTTCCTCATCACTTGTAAGTTTTCATTCTTTCATATCCAACCTAAAGGATAAGGCATTGGATGATGAATAGTATCTAAAATGAACTTCTTTACTAAGTCTTCGGAAATCAAATTTTCTGTGAATCACTATCAAAGGGTGTATCATTTTTGGTATGCTTTGAAATAACCCGAATATAGAAAAGTTCAATTCTTGTTTTCTCATCTTGATTGTCAGTAAGACAACTTGAAGAGCTAGTTATTTCTATGTCCTTACCTTTCATTCCCATTGTTGTGATAGTTTTTTTATCTCCCGAATCAGATCCTGAGTCATGTTGTAAAGTTGCAACTATATTTTGGTTCCCTTTGTTGTTAAACTTCTTCAGTATCATCTCAGGATGGAACTTCCAACAATGAGCTTCATCATGACCCTCTTTGGAACAATGTTTTCATTTTAATTTTTCTCCTTCTTTCTTGATGGATGCATTCTTCTTTCCTTTCCCTTTGAACTTACTATTACCCTTTTCTCCACTTGTGAATGGCGTCTTTATACCCTCTTGTGAAACGTTTTTCCCTCTTCCTTCAATATTGTTTCCTAAACACAAACCTTATGTAAAATTGTAGGATAAAAGATAAGGATAATATGCCTCAAATACTTGTGTAAACCCCCAATATATTTTAACATAGTGCCTTGTGATTGCAATTCTACACCTAGTGTCAAAGACCTTCCTCTAAAATCTTGGGTGTAAATTTTTACACTTTGGCCCTTTAGTTTTCGAAAATTCTGCCAGTTCATAATAGCCTTCTGCATATAATGTAATGGATAAAATTGTCTTCTAAGTGCAACAATAGATTTATCCAAGAGGTTGAGACCTTACCATTCTTTTTCATATCCTCTTGTGTTTTTACTTCCCACCAAATTAGAGAAACACTTTCCAACGTTAATGAAGACAACTGAATCATTGTTTCATCATATTTGATGTTATCAATCGTGCTATAAACATCAAGTTGACAAGCCCAATTATAAATTATTTTAGCATTCACTTCACCATTATACATAGGCAGTTAAAATTTGATATCATGTTTTAATAAGGGATTTTTACCATGAACCCTTGGGGTATGTGGATGTGTTTGAGTAAGATTTTTTGTTGAAGAGGAAGAATATAAAGGTGAGGATGGAGGTGAATATGATGGTGGAGAAGAGGGTGGTTTTTCACCATTTCCTTTTGTTAGTATTTTCATAATCTCCTCATTTTCTCCAAAAGAATCATCTCCTTTTGAAGGCTTGGAAATTTCACCCTATAGTCTTGAATTTCTCTCTTCATAGTGAACCCTCACCATTTCAGTCATGTCAAAGAAATATTTTCTAAAAATTTTCTCATCCTCTGGCATATTATCAACTCCTCCTTCATGTGACATGCTTATTGAATCTTTAGTTACAACTTGAGGTGAAACGTGTGGTGCATATTGTGGCAAATGAGCTCTCCTTGTCCTTGTCCCAAATTGAGAACGTGCACCCACAACCTTTCCTTCTCCTCTCTTGAGCTTCAACCTTGTAAGCATAAAAAAAAACGTAAACAATTAAATCCTCACAAGAACAAGGAAAACCTATGCTCTTATGCTATTAATGTAAATGTGCTGAGGTTGTATAAATTGCAAGTGTTAAATATTCAGTTTTGTGAGCTTTTATGTTAAATTTTTACACACATAAACCATGAATTGAAATATGAACTACATAAAACAATAGACAAATACACAATAGAAATAACAAGACCATGGCAAGTGATGAATTATTTCACCCCTCCCGGGCTACATCTCTTGGTCCAACCTCCAATGGCTTGGCCCTATATCATTATGATAAAAAATGGTGGTTATATCAATTTAGAGTACGCCAATGGATTCAAAACATATTCCATTAGCTTCAAAACTGTAAAAAAAATGCTTGTCTAGCCTCTATCTGCTCCCAAATTGATCGAAAATGGAAGAAGTTATGTGCTTCCCTAGCTTTTCTACTAGTCGCTCTACAAATTCCCAAAAATTCAGAATCATCCTACAAATTTTCCTTCAGTTGTGCCAACGAAGTGAAAATTTGGTGGATTTTCAGCAAAAATTGTTGGACATTTAAAATGTGCATCAAGGCCTAAGGACCGGATTTTTAATTAATATAATGGTTGGTCGAAATATTTTTTTTAATAAAGCATCTCTAGTGGGATGTACATTTTCACTCCTAATATTGTGACATTGGTCGTATGGGATGTATATATTGGGGTGTCAAGGCTAAGTTGTAGCCCATTACCACAACCTTCATCACATTAACATTTTAGAAGTGGTTTGGTTACATAGTTAAATAAGGACCATGGTAGCTTAAGTAGTTAAGGATCGATGTTATTTTCAATGAGGCTCGACATTCGACTCCTATGGAGGTAATTTGGACCTCAAATAAAAATTTTGGTGGCCCTCGAGATGCCACGTGGTGGCCTCTGGTTGGGCAACATCCTATGGTTAGCTAGAAACCATCCAATAGAAATACGCCAAAAAAAACCAATAGAATTCAGAAAAGTGGCACAATTGGATGGGTCCAATGATGCCAGTCAACCATGCCCAGTCAGCAGGCCTAGTGAACTGTACAGGCTACTGAATGGATAACCTCCACAATTTTTGCCAAAGTTTTGCCTATTTGGGAAAACGAAGAAAATTCGTTTGTAGGAGCATACAGTCTAGATTTTCCATAAAATGAGTTGCGTTGGATTCAAAGCAATAAGCTACACAAATTAATTTAGGTTCCAAAACCATTCCAACAAATTTCATTTTTCATCATATTTTTGAGCACCTGATCTGGAACCGACCTTAGAGAAAGAAGAAATGAATTCGAAAATATCTTGTAATGTATTTAGAGGAATTACCACTCATAAAATTCTCAAGATAGAAGGATTATCAAGAAGAGAAAGTTACTAGTGTTGATTGATTCTGGTAATACCCATAATTTCATTTATTGTAAGATAGCCAAGTAATTAAATTATTTCCTATATCCAGCACCAGAGTGCTGAGTGATGGTTTTAAATGGAGGAACTATAAATTTCTCTGGAAAGTTCCATAATATATTTCTAAGCATGGGGGAATATGTATTTAATATCCTAATTCTTTCCATTCCAATGGTTGTTGTTGATGTCATACTAGGGGTTCAAAGGTTACAAAATTTGTGTACGATAACTTTTAATTTTCAATTTTTTTTTTTGAAATTTTGTTTTGGGGAAAGGGAGTTGAATTAAGGGGTATCACAAGAAAATGAGGAAAGTAAATCAACCCTAATGGCATGACATAGATTCTAAAGAAATAACAATGAGGTGTAATTGCACAATTATCTTCACTAGAGTTTCAAACATTGAAATCATCGTTAAGTGAAAATTCTAGTGGAAGATCACCTTGAGCACCAACAAAAGGTTCTCCAAATCTTAAAGGATAACCTAACTTTTGTGCAGAATTGAATGAAACGACAGGAAGATCAACATAGCAGCAAAAGAAGTTTTGATGTAGGGGACTAGGTATTTTACGGCGACAACCATACAAACAAATGTCCCTCAAGCAAGACAAGAAGGATAATAAATTATCGCTAACGTACTATGATCCTTACAAGGTGTTACAAAATATTCGTACTATGGACTAAAAAATGGAGCTTCTTGCCTCATCCCGAGTGCACCCAATTTTCCATGTTTAATGCTTAAATAAGTTTATAGCTGACAAAATCCCAGTTCAGACAATATTTCCAGAACTTGACGAGAAAGGAAAAATAATATTTAAACCTGAACCAGTCACGAAAACAAGAAATTTATAGCTAAGAAATTGATCAATTTCATAGTATCTCATCAAGTGGAACAACTTACCTGTTTAGGATTTCACATGGCAGGATGAGAATTTTATAAAGAAGCATCCAAAACTACTCAAGCATTGAGGACAACACTTTTTGAAGGAAAGGGGCATGTTAGGTCCCTATAATACTAGTGTAGCTACTTATTTTTATTGTTAGTGTAGCCCCCAAGTTATTGTTATTGGTGTGCCCATGTAGTCCCCACATTATTATTATTGTGCCCCATAGAAGCACACAATTGTTATTGTTGTGCCATTACATTATTATTGTTATGTAGGATCTATTTATATTGTGACACCATAGACTCCTATATATAGGAAGTAGGTTTTTTCATTTTCATTATTAAATAATTGTTCATTTATGTACTTTAAAGGAGGTTTCCCCGTCGAAGTGAATAATTTTTACGTCATTGATCTATATTTTCTTATATTTTGTCATTTGATTGCATAACAATGTTTATTATTTTACTTTAATTTATCAATATGTAAGCAAAGTGTTATGGACCAAATACAATGTAGCATCGCTTGACCAAATAATTATTAGAATATTTTATTTACTAACATCAAGTCATCATAAAAGAAAAAAGACAATAGATAATAAATGTATCAAAGACTATTATGTTTTTTTTTCTTAAATACAATTGTCTTTCTACCTTATTTATTTTGATTTGATTTAGCTATATTTAAACAAAAAGCATATAATAGCTATTATGTATCATTTATGTTTTATTGAAATATAATTTATTACCTAAAACAAACCATTTTTTTTTAAATTATTTTTATCTTTTAAAAATAGTTTTATTTAATTTTAACTTTAGATGTTAATGAATATTTTGATTTCATTGTACCTAATGATTTATTCAATGTAGTACCATTTTTAATTTACTATTCAATGTAATTCCATTTATTATTTTGGTATAGAATAGAAAAAAAAAAAAAAAAACAATTTTGTACATTAAGCCAATCCTTGAGTGAATGAATAACTTAATCATATTTTACTATAGGTTCCTAGTTTATTATATCTCGAAATTCATTTTTATTTTTATATTTTCATAATATATTTATATATTTTACTTTAAAAAATTAACTATGCATTGTAATATAATATGTATGTATTAACTCTTGCTGAGAATATTTATTATCTTCAACATGTTTATTATTCAATATATTTAATTTTAAAATTTAGTGCTAATTTTTAATGTCAAGGCATCTAAATTTCAATATTGATATTGTTATTGTTATTAACATTTTTATTAATGCTAATGTTATTAGTGTTATTAATGTTAATGTACTAATAATAGTATTAGTATTAGAGTTATTAGTAATAATGTTTATCATCATTATTATATTTAGCGTGTTTATGGTTCAACATGTTTAATGAGAATACCTTAATCAATTTTAATGATGATTATGATTATTAATCTTTAACATGTTTATTTTTTATATCTTGGGCATGTTTACTCGACATATTTACTTTCTTAGAAGATGCTTATCTTGAGCATGTTTATCATATTTAATCGTGATTGTAATTATTAATATTCAACATATTTAATGCTAATATTTATAAGGCATATTTATCATTTTTTTTAACATGATAAATAATGTCTAAGAGCTTTTTCATCATAAATAATGTTTAAAAATTTCATTTTATGATTGTTATTTCATATTTTTATCAATTTAATTGCGTTAACACTTTTTGTTTTCATTATATAGTGGGAAATATTTTTCTGGTTCCAGGAAAAACTTTCATCTCTCTATAGATCAAGTTATTAGGAAGTTCATGCCATTTGAGATTATTGAGCTAATATCTCATTTGCTTCCATTATCTGTGTTGATGAAATTTTGAATGGTCTTGGAACATTTGAATATTATTATGAAAAAAATATTTTGCCCTTCTTGTTGTCGTTGATGTGTTATTAAATAATTTGGATTATTGGCTCCATTAGTTCATACTGAACATAAATATTTTACTGAATCCGACCTTAATGATAGAATTCAGGTATACTCATTTTTTTCTTTTATTGATTCTGGATCAGAAATTCAATATACAACTTGATCAATGATTTCATTTTCTGTGCCCAAAACCTTTCACATTCAAAGAATTCTTTTGTTGTAAATCCTTTTACAAAGACCTTTAGAAATCTTGGCTTTCTTTCTTTCAAGGGGGGGTCTTTTCTCTACTACAAAAAAATAGTTTCATGCTCATACAGATCTACAAAACATGTAATCATATTTTTAACTTGCAATAGCATTGATATGTTCTATAAGAGGATATAACTTCCTTATGGTGGCATGGCAATCCCTAAGGAGGTCGTCTCCTTTAAAAGAAAAACATATTGGTTGTATTTCGATCAAGAATTTTGTAATTACCTTAGATATGAGTACACTATCTATTTGTTGGATATTATAAAAAGACTATGCATTATTCATTTGATCCTATAAATGAAAAATGATGTATGTAATTGAAATTATACAATAAACAACTTATTTTTCTCATCAATAATGGTTCCACCTCTATTTGGTAGCTTGAGGAACTTGAAAACTTTCAATTTTTCCAAACTTGTAGTAAATAAACTGTAGAGTATTTTGAGAATGATTGTGGATTAGGATGGATGTTGCTGGATACTATTATTGCATTAATTACTAATAATTTTCATGGAAATCTTCCTTTCTGTACAACTTAAGGAAAAATACTTAAGTTCAGTTACATGGAAGAACCATTCAAGTTAGATGATTTGTTTATTGGAATTTTTGGAAGGGAAATTGTGGATAATGCATCCATCTTAGAGAAATATGGGATCCATATGAAATTTCATAAACATTGAAATGATCTTTTTAGAAGGGGAAATGTTTTCCCACTTATTTCAAATGCAGATTATATTGTTGCATACCACCACTCTCTATTAATATCATGCCTTAACATTTAATTCTTAAAAATATTTACTCTTAGAAATTTTCAAACATGTTATTGTTTTCATTGTTTTGAGTATATATTGAAGATCATTGTCATACCAATTTGGACTATATACTAAAAAAACCTAGTCATATCAATTTGTGATATGTTTGTTGAAAATAATGACTTGAATTCTTATACTATTTGGAAGATGGAATAATGAATTTGATGTCTCATTCTTTACTATGATGTGTTAAAATTTCATTTCATTTTAAACAACAAAATTTATTAAATGGACTAGTGCACTTCATTATACATGATTCTATATATTCATATATTCAAAAACTGATAATTCAAATATCATTTATATATCTATATATTAATAATTTCAAGAGTTGAATATTGTTAAAATTTATTAAGGATTAAAATTTATATATTGTTTAAACTTATTCAAGATTTAAATCTCATAAGGATTAAACTTATTAAAGTATAAAAATTTAAGCCTTAGATAATGTTTAAACATTTTCTAGAAATGGCGGGCGAAAGAACAACTAGGCATAGTTTGAAAATAACTCGTTATCTTGCTTCACATGAGAGAGTAAATAAATGTTGATGCAATTGTATTAGAAAAATAAATATGAAATAAATGAGCTAACAAGAGCTAGATATTAGAGAAAGAAATAAATTCATTAAATATTATTAATCATGGACCCACTAACTGTAAGTATTGAAGTTTGAATGATATCATGTCAAGAAAACACATATGAATGTTCCTTTTCATGGATATTGTGCATCTACATTTTTTCTACTATTCCAAATTCTCCGAAAAATAATAATGTTCATGAACATTCTTTTTACAAAGATACCCTACATAAAAATTCAAAACCTCCAGTATTATACAAATGATGAAAGACATGCATAATTATGACATTCAACATGGGATATACCATTCCTAAACCTCAAACTATAGACAATGTGGTCCCTCCTACATAATTATCCATAATATATCTCTTGGAGCAACATAGATACTTCATGTCTATTTATTTTCATAAGCTTTGTACATAATTCATGTTTTATTTTCTCCTTATTTGTAGAATAATATTCCAATGGATATTATTGAATATATAATTTCACAACCAAGGAAACCTTTTTAGCTTCTCAATTTTAACATGGGATACCCAACTGGAAAGAAAATGTAACATGATTTATGTCTAATATATACTCTTGATTTGCATAATTTCACTTATCATTTTGCGCATGCCTCATTTTATCATTAAGGTTTTGATTTTTCGCCAAGTACAACATGATGGCATGCAACCAATTTACCAGAATCAAATGACATCATTTGATGGAATGAAATGTTCAAAGAAAAATCCCTTTCAAAAAGGTTTCTCAAATCATCCTCACCCTAAATTTGTGGTTGACAAAGAAAATTAAAGTACTTCCATTCATTTTGTTAGAGACATGATTGAAGTTCATAATTTTTTTTTTTATCTAGGATTGAGAACCTCTCCATTGTGTAAGTGTTCCATGTATGTAATGAATCTTATCGTGTTGTAGAATTTTTTGTTGTGGCATGAAGGACCTATTTGTAAATTATTCAAGAATGATATAGATTCCCATTGTTTTTATCCCTTAAATAATATGGGTCCTAGTGAACAACCTCATGTTATAAGAGTTCTTACCCAAGTTTAATATATGCTAATAGCACAGATTAATCCTATATTCCAAGTGAAATGTGCTCTCGTAAGGAAATATAAATATAGTGGCCATAAAATTAGCTTTCCATAAGATATGTATTTGTTTACAAAAAAAACTTCCATTAGGTGTAGAAAAACTTGAATTCTTTATTGTGAGTATATGTGGCATCCCCACCCAATATTATAAATTTTATGTAAAAAAAAATCGATGTTGGATGCATTTATTTACAAAATTCACGTAGATAAATATGATAGGGATGTTGAGATTAACATGGATTCTATTGTTTCTCTCCGAGATAGACCAGTTAATGTGTTTAGGAAGCTTCAATTTGTTTGTTTTTATATTGACAAAATAGAGATAAGTGATGTAGGAATTGAAATCTTGCGGCGTGATTTTTTTCACACTCATCCATAATATTTTTTTGCTTTCCTACCCAATGAATAAAGGGGAGTGGATCAAATAAAAATATTTATTGAAAAAGAAAATTCTACACCTAATTAACAATTGGATTGAACATTTACTAGTTCCTCTCCCAAAAATGAATATAATACTAATGTATTTTTATAACTGGAATTCCGCACTCTACTTTTCCACTGGTGATGTTGATTGGTTTCATCTACGTATTTGTAATGTTTAAATGGATGAATATAGTTTACATATACTTAGATATTTTGACCAAAGTGTTGGAAGCCAACCTTAGTTTCGATTTTTCTTGTTGAACATGATTATGCATAATTATATCCAAGGAACAATTTCGTTTTTTGTGAAAAATAATATTTATGAAAATGCACCTACCACTATTGAATACTTGGACCAACACCTCATCATTTATAGGAGAATAAGTTAGCTAAGAAATTAATGCATTTTGGTTCTTCTCTTAGTGGTAGAGGGGACTATTATAAAAAATTTCATGGTGAACTAACTGATATGATTACCCAACCTTCTCTCTTACTCTAAGTGCAACTGACAAAAGGTAGTATCACTTACATAAATTGGTGACTTAAGACACATTATCATCCACAAAATCAACAAGAAATTTTTTTAAAATGTTATTTAGTATCCCCATATAGTTGTCATGTATATGCACAAAAATTTCAATATATTCTGTGAATTAGTGCTTGAAAAATATCTTGGAGCTGAATATTTTGTATATAAGATCCCCTTCATTCATTTTATTGCATTATTTATAATTTTGACAAACCTTATTTTTTGTTTATTTCATTATATATCTTGATTATATCCTCTCTTTTTTAGGTAAAATTGGCAACATATAATTTTAGCCCATATCCATGGCTTCCTATGGTTTCCAGATACTCCAAACATGAAAAATATTCAATAGTATCACCCTTTGCCATATCTCTCCTACATAACCCAAACATAAGGGTTTTTTAAAGCAAACATTGCAACACCATGTCAAATGCAATCATATACATTAAGACATCATCCTTAAGTTATCTGTCAATGTAAGTATGAAATGATTGTGGAGGGTATAATAATATATATTTGTATTCTGAAGCCCCTAAGAGACCATATGCAATATTTGCAATTATATGTATATATAATTATGACATATTTTGTAAGAAAAATAACACAACATTACACTTTCTAAGTAGTCTTTTTTTTCACTTATGACTTCCTATGGCTTATAATTTTCTTATACTCCTATATTTATATCTGTCAGAAATATGTTTTTTTTGGTTCATCAGAACATGGTTCAACGTATATATGTAAAAGGGTGGAATTTGTAACTTGTATATCATATAAGCGTATTCATATAGAAACTTGAGCCATTGGGACTCTGACCATCCTAATACTCTGATGTTCATATCTTCTGAAGGATCTCATAAGTGTTTGTATTATACCTTGGTAACATGGTTTTGATAAAGGTTGATGTCGCCATTCTAAGCATCACATGTGTGATTTGATTTACTTCTTATGAATAGTTTAATGTTACAACACATGGGTTTAACATCTCATACTATAAAATTTCTTTCCTTATCTTGTCGATATTTCACCTAGATTTAAATAGCACTATGTCCCTTTTAGAATTATTTGGAAAATATAATATATTTCCATCATAAATATATAGAGGGAATTTAATATTATTTTCCTTAGTCTTGAGCACAACCATACATCTATCATTTTTCATGATCGATAGTAAAATTTCTCTCAGACACTGGTAACCAACTCAGTTATTTATGGTGAACATGCCTCATTTTGATGTCATCTACTTGAGGAGTGTAGATCTTGCTCTGAATCCATCTAGGTTTTTTTCTCATGCCAACCCTTACAGGAAATGTTTCTCAATTCGTGCTGCAACGGAATTGGTCATGGAGGCTACCGCACATCAATATTTGTTTGAGAATAAGTACATAAAGAAACTAACTTAATCTTATTTGTACATGCAATAAATATGGATAATTAAATATAACTAAAGCTAAGTGTGCTTTATGTTATGTTAATGCGCACATGCACCACATGTAAGCACTAGAGTTAACTAACTAAAGCCAAGTGCACATGACATGGAAGCACTCGAGTTAACTAGCTAAATCCAAGTCCACATCACATGCAATAACTAGAGTTGAACTAAATTTAATTAAGGCTAACTATGTACATGTACACTAACACCCTCGCTTAATCATAACTTAGGTGAGTGTGATGCAAAATGAATGAGTCCCAGAAATAAGGCCATTTTAGGTACCCATATACAATGCATGAAAAAAGGAAAGAGGGAGAAACCAGTGGGACGAAAAACCCCGCTCAAAATATAACACAAAATGTAGAGAAAATAAAACTGTTAGGTATCAACAACTCTCTTTGAATTGGGACAATCATGAAGATCAATGATCCCATCATGAATCAGTTCTCTAATGAAATTCATGTGGATATCGATGTGTTTGATCCTTTGTCGTTGCATTGTATATCTTAAAAACTTAAGTGTCCTTTTATTATCACACGAGATGACAGCTAGATGATGGATAGTGATCGCAAGCTCAGATAGGAAATGTTGTAGCGAAATGGCCCAAATAGTGGCATTTACTTGTACTTTGTACTCGGCCTCTGTTGATGATAAATCAATGGACACATGATTCTTTCTTGACCAACAAATTGAGACAGATCTCAAATTAAGTACATAACCCAAGGTGGACTTATGGTCAATGTTTTCACGAGTCCAATCTCAATCTGTGAACCGAATGAGATCCAAATAATAATTTTATGTGTGATGAAACCTATTGGTGATTGTCCCCTCCACATATTGAAGGATATGCTTTGCAGCCTCCCAGTGTAACTCATGTGGCTCTTGCATGTATCTAGAAAATGTTCTTATGGGATATGAGATATTAGGAAGGGAGTGAGTGAGATAAATAAAACTTCCCACATGTTGACGGTACAATGTGAAATCAACCAATGGTGTTTCTTTTCCATTCTCAAACTTTATACCTGATAAGAAAGGTGTGGTTGCTCTCTTGCAGTCAGTCATGTGAAATCGTACCAAAATATCTCTAGAATACTTTGGTTGAGAAATGGTAATCCCATAATCACTCTGAATTCTCTATTCCAAGGAAGAAATTTAGCAATCCCATATGTGTCATAGAAAATTGCTTATGCACTGCAATTTTAATCTCAGTAGTGGTATAAGTTGAACTAGCTGTTATCAAAAGATCATCTACGTAGAGTACTATGATCAATAAGGAGTCAATTTTATTCAAAAAATAAACATTGGAATCAGATTTGCAACGTACGAAATTTTGAGATAACAAATACGAATCAATATTTTCATATCATTCTATAGGTGTTCACTTGAGGCCATTGAGAGACTTATTGAGTTTTCATACATAGATGAATTTTTCATGTATCCTTCTGGTTTTTACATGTAGATTTCATCCTTGAGGTCACCGTGAAGAAGGACATTCTTCACATCCATATGATGCACCTCCCATATTCTTGCTACTGCAATGGAGATATCTAACCAAATGGAATCCATTCTTTCCACTGAAGAAAAAGTCTCATCATAGTAAGCACCATGTACCTGCTGAAATTTTTTTCCTACCAACTGTGCCTTATATCAACTAAATTGGCCATATGATGCTTCCTTGGTCCAATAAAACCAATTGCACCTCACAATTTTACTATTGGAAGGTAGCGGAACCAAATCTGAATTCTGGTAATCAATGACATATTTGTGTCTCTCATCCATTGTTGCTTCCCATTCAGGATACCCAACTACTTTTGCATAAGTCTGTGGATCAATTGCATGCATCATATAAGCATGCATGGGAATTCATGGCTCTTGTTATCACTCTCCCCATGTTCCCAAGGCTAAAAATAGGATTGGAGAAAGGTAACCCCAAACCAAAATTTAGGTCAGGTAGCTAGCCCTACCCAGACCAGAGAGGGCTCGCTCGTTGTAACTTTTGCAGTAAAATTAATGGATGAGTATATAATGATATTAGGCAAGGTATATAAGCTCAATATATGGAACATGTTTGATGTTTTGAATGCTGGATAGAAATGTAAGTGAGTGGACTATGTATAAGGTTTTTAGGTTTGAACTTCAAGGTGAACCTGTAGAGAATATGCGAGGCAAGATAGGTATTTTGAAAGAATATTAGTAATTCATTGAGTATAGGATGAGATGGAGGAGTGTTTGAATGAGAAATAAGGTGAATTCACTTAGTTTAGAAGAAAATAAACATAATATGGTTAATATTGTCTAAAACAGAGCATGCATAAACACAATTTATGTTCTCAAACTTACAAGATAAACATATATGAAGAAGAAAACATGGTATTGAGAATGGAATGATAAACATACATGAGAAAAACAGATGCTCCAAATCATATCATGATTATCTCATCATAATTCTTGCAAATTTATCTCTTATTTCATTCCACAAGTTAATTACAAGAAACTCCACTGCAATACATTTCCTACATTCTAGGGAGGTTAGAAACCATTCCCTGAATTTTAACTATGAATTACGAGTGTTTTTCCCTTACATTAATTACATATTCCCTCATGAGAGGAGGCAAAAACAAACTCAATAACTCTAATTCCAACTCATAGGACAAGAAAACCTTGAATTTGTGACAATTTCTGAGCTTGACAAGTGTTATGAGGAATCCAATGCTGATCTGTGACATTTTTCACAGAAGGGTAACAAAAATTTGTAAAAGCGTAACAAAAATTTGGAGGCACTTCTGAGGCACTTTGAAGGGTCCAAATCCATGTCTAAAAGAATGTTTAAATAGCCATGTGTTTCTAGTCTCAACAACATCTTGAATTTTTCAAAATGACCCATGAGAAGGCCTTCAAATATCCATTCTACCAAGCTTACTCAATAAAAGTCACAGAGGCTCCAGAAAGGTGGCAGAAACATGAAAAATGAATGGTTTTTGAAAATTTTCTCCAAAATTACATCTTGTCATGCCTCGGGGGTTCCTGATCTATAATTTACTCATCAAAATGCATCCATCCATGTCAATAAATCATCATTTGGATGCTTCCAAAATAAGCAAAAAAACGTTTGTTACCCTTCTGTGAGGAGGAATTTCTAGAATTGTGGAAAAATAAAAAAATACCAAAATTGTTCAAAACTTCTCAAAATTGGTTCTATAACACCTGTGAGTGATGGGCTAAACAACCAAGGACTTCACATTTTGTTCCTTTCTAGCATGAGGTTTGTGAAATTGTTTATAGTCTTCAATGTCTAAGTCCATGCCCTTGAACCACTTCTCTCCATGACAAGGAATGCCTATTGCTGAAGAAATTAGGTCTACTGATAATTTTATCTCTACACCTAAAATAGTGACCTTTCCCATATTGAATATTATAGCAAATAGTCTGGTCAATTGAAGATGATACCCCTCTTCCATTATCCTTTCACAAAATCTCAAACACTAAGCCCTCTCAAAGCATCTTCTAGCCAATATAGAGGCATTGAGTTCATGCATTTTCAAGGGCTCTACGTTGAGGTGGCGCCCTCCCTTGAAGATTTTCTTGTCACATTCCATTTTTTTGTCACTGTAATAATGAAAACCCTAGAGTGTTGATGAGATGGGTGAATGTATGGAAATATAGAAAAACTGACTGTAGGAAAGTGTGAGTTTAGAGGATGAGATGAATGATCCTAGAGCTGAGAAAAATTCTAGACAAAATTGAGTGGATTGGGTTGTATGTTAGCACCACGTTGTGGGTGGAATGAGGGAAAATGAGTGTGACGTAGGTGGAAAAATGATGAAAACATAGGAAATTACAAATGTTTGATTCTGAGAATAGCTAATGTAGAGGTGGGGTAATTTCATAAGGTGAAATGAGGGTTATCGAATTAAGTAAAAATTATATGAAAAATTTAGGGCATAGGATGTCATCTTAGCTCCACATTGAAAATGGAATGAGAAGAAATGGATGAGTGTGGGGTGGAAAAGTATATCAAACACAAGAAATTCTCAAGGTTTTCATTGTGAAAAAGCTAGAATTTAGGGTTTACGTATATTTGACATGTTAGGGGTGGTGTAGATGATAGGAAAGGTGTGAATAATGTATATGGGATATTTGAGTTATGACTTATATTAATAGGGTTAGGGTTTATGTAGCTGAGGTAGGTTAGGGTTTTTCACATTAATATTTTTTTATACATGGGCAAGTGAAAATGTGGAGATAAACATAATAAGCATGAAAATGTTTTAGACCCTCAAAATATAACCAAAATATGGCATAAGAGATGCAACTAACCTTTTATGAAGGCAATGGAGAGAAGTTTCAAGCTTGTTTGGAGGTTTTCTAAGCCAGAAAACAAAACCTGCCTCATCTCCATAAGCGGAACAAGAATGTAGAGAAGCATAACAAGGTAATAAAAATCGTAACAAGGGCTTAGAGAAATGTAACAAGGGCTCACAGAAACGTAACAAGGGAATTTCCAAAAATCTCCAAAAATAAGGCTTAACGATGTATCCATATCTGTCTAACCATAACGTTTTTTGTAAAACTGAGAGAGGTTTTTGTTATTTGGAATGATATCAACACCAACCTCCTCCATTATTATAAAATACTTTCCCATTTTCTCATAATCCAATTTTTATGTTGATCACTCAAAATTTGTAGAAGAGTAGCGTATTGCGAGCAGAAGCATAACACCTACTTTGAGAGGGATTTTGAAGGCCTTACTAGAGGATTTTTTAGATTCAAGTGGTATGGTTGGAAATATTAGGATGTCTACTACAAAATTGAGTGATCAAGAACTTCAAAACCCCTGAAAATTTTATTTGAAGACAAACTTTCCAAAAATGTAGAAAATGACCTAGGGGAACTATATTTTGAGAATTTATATAAAGCTATAACACTTGTGCATAAAATTAAGGATTTTTTTGTTCTTTTCCCAATTATTGAAAAAAACCTATTTCAAATTTATAAAAATCATCTTCATTACTTCCGAAACTATTTTTAATGTCAAATTGTCTCTATGTGCAATATAAACCCTAGCTTGATCACAAAGCTGTAAAAATGATGCCATGGGTGTGATTTTTATCAAATGTTGAATGGTGACCTCCCTTATGGACCTTATGCTCATCCCCAATTATGGTAGTGGAGGTAACATAATGAAGGAAACCAATGATTAACTGAATAATTTTGACTTGAGAGAGTTATGGAGGGTTTCCAGTTACTATTTAGCAAGTGTATGGACATTTGTGGAATGGTTTTCAACCTTGGAGAACTAATTTGGAGCTCAAACACCAAAAGAGCAGCACCTGTGGCCAATCAATATTTTCCAGTCTATTGGCCCACTAATACTCTTAAGAGTACTAATGGGCATGTCTATGCCATGCCACCCATGCCATACTTGTCGGTAAATCTCCATCGGTGGACAAGAGAGGGCCCATTTATGGACGTGACCTTCCATGCTCCTTTCAAATTCTATATCGCGCCCAAAAAATTTCTTTACGGCCTTTATTCACTTCTTTCTTTCGCAGGAAATTTAAGCTCTCGTTCAACTTTAAGCCCTGTAAAAAGGCTTTAACAATGGCAGAAAACTGAAGAGGGGTATTAGAGAAGGTCGTTGGGCGAGAGGAACTGAGGAGAGTTTTCTTGACCTTCGACAAGAATGGCGACAGGCTGATCAGCAAACAAGAGATGAGAGAATCCTTCGATAAGCTCATGTTGTGCGTCAGCAAAGAGGAATTGACCTCCACGATTCGAACAATGGACGTCAATGGCGATGGGCATGCAGATTTTGATGAGTTTGTTTTGCTATATGAATCGATAAGTGGTAAGCGAGAGGGAGAAGAAGAAGACGCAAAGGCAGAACACGAAGACGCGGATCTGGCGGAGGCATTTAGCATTTTCGACGAGAATGGTGATGGTTTGATAACAGTGGAAGAGCTCCAGTCTGTGCTCAAGTCACTGGGCCTCTAGGAAGGCCGAGCGTTTTAATCAGTTGGTGTATTATTTCCTGTATATATATCCAGTTGCTCACAAATGTATTCTTCACTGTATATATCCAGTTTCCCACAAGTGTATTTTTTACTTATCAAAGTGTTATGTTCACTGCTATTTTTGTTGAGCTTTGAAGCAAGACTTTGATGGTAACTCAGACCAGAACTATTTTATCTCCATCCCAAAGATTTATTAGACACCTAGCTTCCGAGGACTCGCATGGCGGGCTTTCTTCTTTTGTCTCTGTATATTCTGGAGTGGAACAACCTTTCCAAGCTTTGACCGATTGGTGGCCATAGAATTGGGAAAATATTTGTGAATCTGTGAATTCAATAAGGGTTATGATAATTCTTCAGCTTTTGGTAGCCATGAAATTCATCCAAAATATGTGGATATGTCATTTGAATTATAGAAGATTATAGTTGCTTTGTATGTAGTGAGATTATTCATTTAAATTGAGATTTTTTGGTTTGAAGTATTGATGTAAGCACTCAGGAAATTAATCGTTCACCAAATTATCTCATCTTTTGATATAAATTTCATTTATTAATCAAATTTGTTTTATTTTAAGAATTAAATATTTAAAAAAAATATTATTATGATATATTATATTAATTTCTGAGAAATAATCAAATCTACTTTTATTAAAGGATAAAATAGTTGATATAATAATGTAAAATAAAAATAAAAGTCTTGTCTTTTTTAATCTTCATTAAAAATTTAATAACTCTGAAATATATTTTTAAATTTGAAAAAATAAAATTTATAATAATTATAAAATTATTACAAATTTGAGATTTTTTGAGATTAGGCAGTTCATTGAGAGAATTTTACAAATTATATATTTATTTCTAAATTTAAAATGTTTTTCACCAAATAATTATGGTCCTATTTTATAACAGACTACATTTATTTGGAGTTGTCTAGTGAAGTGGAGGAAAGACACTCAAAATATTGAAGTTTGATAGCTATAATTTGGATTTACAAAAATCATATCACTATTGGATTTTCTTAAAATCTTACCAGAATTTCCATGATTTTCAAGACAAAAAACAGTTATTTGATCCAAGACCATTTATTTGATCCAAGACCATTTATTTGATTCAAAATATCGAGATCTAAAAATAAATGCTTCTTTTCGAACAAACATTTTCTATCCATTTTTGCTGCAGGACCATGGTTATTTGGCCTAGAAAGTTGAAATTTAAAAATGAGTTAAAAAAATAAAAAAATAAATACTAGTTCTATTTTTAATGTTGGACCAAAGTTGTTTGGTCTATTCAAATTTAAAATAAGCACAACCATTCAAAAATTTTTTGGTTACCAGCACACCAGTGTCAAAGAACTATAAAGTATGCATTTACACTATGTAAAATTAAATTGAGTGAAATGTTAGCATGTAAAATTGTGAAAATTTTAATTATTTTTTTGAAATTTTATATTTGAAATTAATGAGGGTGAAAGATTTAGAGGTTTTTCTATTACAAATTTTGTATGCATGTAAAGTTTTAGTAAAAATGAATATTTGTTTGTCATAGTTATGGTGAATGTAATTAAATTTATTTAGTTATATGTGTTTTATAAATAAAAAATTATGATTATTTGTATTATTAAAAGATTTTTTAAAAATTATGTAGCTTATTTCAAATTTTAAAATTTCATTATGAATTTGTTTTTGCTTTTATTTTTGAGAGATAATATTTCCAAAATTTTTATTCCTTTGATGTATCTTTGCACTTTTTAAAACAATTACTAATAATTTAGCATTATACACCACACAATTATAAAATACAAACCAAAAACTATTATAAATCTATCTTAATCTCATAATATATATATATATATATACAGGGAACAACAACCTCCCTGTGCATATGTTGTAGTGCATAAGCCACATATACTAGAAACTCATGACTTTCGCAAGGACCGAGGTGTCCAGCATTGGGGATGTCTATCCCTCTAGCTTGGTCATGACAGGCAATAGAAAACCCTACACCTATCGGTTTTGAACTTAAATCTCATAATATATATATATATATATATATATATAAACTATAAATAAAAATCCTACCCCGTGCACTTGAAGGACCTTATAAGAATTAAATCCTTAAGTGTTTTTTTTTTCACCAATCTTAATGATATATATTTAATGATTTCAAGGGTTTTTGGGTTCACTTATTATTTTTTATTAAAAATATTTTTATTACTAAGCATTTATGTATTATAAGATTAATATCCAATATTTTTATTATTAAGGGTTTTATACATTATAAGTTTAATATAATAAATATAGTGATTAGAAAGTGAGTTTGATATATTCTATACTTAAATTTATTTAATTCATATTATCAGTTTCATGTTATTTAATTTATTTTTGGCTTTTCTTAGAGGAAGACTTAATCATGTTGGGTGGACCTGTTTCCTCACATGAGATCAAATTGGTCCTCAAATCATTTACTAAGGATAAGATTCATGGCCCTAATAAGTGGACTGTTGAATTATTTCTTGTGTTTTTTGCATTGATGGAGAATGAAATTTTGTCGATTGTGCAGGAGGCCATGAATACCTGATCACCTTTTGGGGCAATAAATTCCACTTCTATTGCTCTAATACCTAAATGCTCCAAACCTCTGACCTTCAATGATTTCAAGCCAATATACTTATGTAATCCGATTTATAAAATCATTCCTAAAGTCCTCTCCAACAGAATAAAAGGTAAGCTCTTTGTCTCTCTTTCTCTAGAATAGTTTGGTATCTATCCTAGTTAGCTGATTCATGACACCATTAGTGTGGATTAAGAGGCTTTTTATTCCATTAATACTAAAAAAATTAGTGCGATGATACATAGAATGGATTTGGTCAAAACTTATGAGAGAGTGAATTGAAAATTCCTTAGGCTTTTACTCTTGCATATCGGGATTGATGTAAAAGACACTAATTGGATCATGGGGTGTGTAAAATTTGTAAATTTCTTGGTGCTTGTCAATGGATCCCCATTTTATTTTTGACCATCACTAGAGGCTTGAGATAGGGGATCCCTTTATCTCCCCTTTTACTTCTTCTTATCATATAGGGTCTGAGCCAAATCATCAATCAGGCCAAAATGAAGGGTCTCATTAAAGGTTTCAAGGTGTGCAAGTCCTTATCGTTAACACATATACTCTTCATTGATGGTGTGTTAATATTTGGGGAAGGGTTGATCACTGAATGGAAATTTTTTCGGTTTATTTTCTCTTATTTTTTGTATTGCATCTAGTATGGAGATTGAATGTCTTAAATCTTCCTTTCTACATAATAACATTCCAGATTGGACCATTGACTCTATTGTATTTATCCTTTTGTTCAAGGTGGCTCCCATCGAAAAAGGCATTACATACCTAGCTATCCTTGGGAGGAATTTTCTTGGCTTATTAAGAGGATGGAATGCATAATTAGAAATTGGTGTTATAGGAGGCTTTCCTTGGGAAATAAAATGATTTTCGTTAAGTCGGTTTTGGAGAGCATTTCGGTTTACTAGTTAAAACTTTCTAGATCTCTAAATATAACATTCGTAAGATCCATCAATTAATGTTAAATTTTATTTGGTATGGCAATAAGATGAGGTCTGGATTATATTTGGGAAAATTTCCTTGTAGGATGGGCTTTTAAAAATATACATTAGTTTGGTCTTGCCCTTGCCATGAAGGGTCTCTAGTGGGCTATCATAGGTACAAGCCTTTGGATTTGTATCATTAACAATAAATACTTATATAATAGGCCTATTTTGGAGTGGTTGAGGTTTTAAAATATTCATAAATATATCCTTCTAGATCAATTTACTGGAGGGGTCGTGTGGATGCTTTACCTTGGATTGTAAAATGGCTTGCCTAGAAGGTGGGCAATGGACATTAGGTCATCCTTGGGAAGGATCCTTTTATTAGGGGTAACTCTTTTTATCGTATATATAATGATCTTATCACTTCTCTAAATTCTCATGGAGTATCTATATTATTCCATTTTTCATTGTCTAGCTCACAGGTTGTCCCCTCTAGCTGTTGGAAAATCTCTCTTGATCTGGGTCTTCAGTGGTCTGAGGTTGCCGAATAGGATATTTATGTCAAAGGTATCTCATCGAATGGGCTATGTTTATGTAATGAGGAGGAATTTATTGTTTGAGTTGGAACTCATCCTCTAGATAGGTCATACCTAGGTTGACCCATGGTTCCATCATTGTTTTCTCTCTAGAACCTAAGGATATATGGTGGCGCAAAAGGTTATGGAAATGGTCCTTATCACAAATAATCAGATAAGGATAGATGAGTGTTGAAAGTGTTGATTCAAGTCACCTTTAAGTGATAGATGAATTTAGAGAGTATGTGCATCTCAAGTTATATTAGGCGAGTCGGTAGTCGAAAGGTTTAAATACCCTTCACTGGGTTCATTATAAGTGATCTCAATCAAGTTTGTGTGATCAATAGAGAAGAACATCAACTCATGCTATTGTGTGTGAATTATTTGCGTATTATTTTGTGTTTATCCTCTCTGCCTTTCCAAAGAAAACACATTGGCCTGAACAATATTGAAAATTTTAAAATTTCAAATTCCAATTCGTGGGTTTTCAAATTTGAATTTGAAAATTCAAATGCCCATGTGTACATTGTATTGTGGTGTATATGGTATATGTATATACAGTGAAAACTAGGACGGGATGCGTATCTGGCATCAAAATCCGTGTATGCTCATGTATGTATGAATGCATGAATGAATCATCAGGGGAGAGATGGTATTGTAATGGGTATCACTGTCACATACTCTCAGGGTATTAAATACTCTATACACTTGGAAATATGGCTTTCCCATGAGATTCCGCGTGAGCTCATGATGGGAATTTGATGTTGAAGGGATGGGAACCTCGATATCAAGTGATCAATAAATCTAATGTTAGAGTTGCATTAATGTGATTGGGTAGTGTATTTTATTCATTAGATTTATCCAATTGCATTATTAAATGGGTGGAATATATTAACGCGACGCATTAATGGGCTATAGCATTGGATTTATGGATAGCCTAGATATCATGGCATATGAAGTACAACCGCATTTAAAAATTAATTTAAAATTAATAAATTCCAAATTATTATATCAAGGTTAGTTGAGACTAATAAGCTTTGAGTTGTCTATAAGTGTGATTTTTTGAAAATTTTTATGATTTATTTTCCAATCTAATTTATCTAGAATTCATTCATTGAAATCACAAATTTTCATGGGTGAGGGTGTTGAATCCATATGTACAATTAAAAAAAATTTTAAACAACACAAATCAAGATTCCACAACAATTTTTTACACCAAATTCCCGCCAAAAATCCACCAAAAATTACACTATTTCACAACAAATTTTTGCCTTTGGATTCCTACCAAAAATCCACCAAAATTTTCAAAAAATTACACTTAAAGATAACTCCAATTTGAATTTGTACAATTTCTACTAGGCACTTGCTTTCAACCCCAATTCATCCAAAATAATTTAAAATATAAATAGTAATGTATTATCATTTTTCAAATTTGGATAGGGGAGAAAATATGTTATAATATATGGTTAAAGGGTTTTTTCATTGGGACACTATAAAGTGCATGAAGGCTTTTTGGCTTTTTCTTTTCATTTAAAAAAAAATTTATAGTGGCAGAAATGATGTATAAATTCCATGCTACTACTAATTGGTAGATTTGTAGTCTGTTATTGAAGTGGTTTGGAACAAGTTGGAGGGACTTCTCTTGTATATGGCTTGATGTAATTTCTCAAGTGGATTTAAGTTTCTAATGGGATTTTCATCAATCTCATATTTTTTTTTCTAAATTATGCTAAATTCTATTATAAAGTACAAAAAATACAATCATACTTCAAGGCAAGGGTTGTTGGATTATCCAACCCCTATTGGATGAAGACAATTCAGAAAATAAAAAATTAGACTACCCTTCAGGGGGAAACTAGCCCTTAACGAGTTCATAAATTCAAAAATTAGGTTTCCCTTCAACGGGTAACCAGCCAAGACCATAAACATGAGTGACATAGTTTGCAGGAAGATATAAAGATAGAGGTAGAAACCATAAAGGAGCATATAAAAATTTAAAGAGAGGAGCGAAAAGGAACTTCACACCTTCAGAGGTGAACTGAGAGCTGGGCTGAGAGCAGTTGGGGGTCAATAACCTTGGGTTTTTCCACAACAACTGAGATGGAAAAAGAGCGCGCATACTGTTGGGTCAATTTACTGTTGTAAACTAACACAAGTATTTATTATCAATCCATGTTGGTGAACTTAGAAGCATCCCCAAAATATATGAGTTTCAATTATGATCAATTCAAAAAATGGTTTATTGATGGTTAGTGAAATGCATATTACAAATATAAATTTAACTTAACTAATTTCTAAAAAATAGATCAAGATACATGAAATAATAATCCTTCGAAATATCTGCAGTGAGAGTTTTCAAGAACATGTATAACAGAACTCGATCGTCGAGTTTGGATTTGCACAAACTACGATGCCTCCGCCATTCATGGGGATGGTCTGAGATATGGACGATGGGTTTTTGCCTAAAGTGGGTCAGTAAATCCATTCCAGAATCGTGGTGGATGGGTAACTGAAAATAGGTCAAGAATGAAATAGCGAGGGTGATAAAGGTTCCATGTGTAGCAGATGGCTGCTCCACATACCATTTTGCTGCTATTCTGATTAGGGTGTGTTGAAATAGTCTTAGTCGAATAGTATCGTCAACGATGTTGTTCGACGAATACCATAGGTGGAAATTCATAATATGATTTTTGGGGTCTTTCGCTTGCTTCCCTTTGAACTTTGGAATGTCCGAAGGGAGCTTCGTGGGCATGGGAGTCCATGTAGGGTTCTATGCAATGGGATTGTTTGTCAACTTAGTTAAATCTGGTAAATTTAACGAAGCTAATAAAGGTGACTAAGAGTTTATAACCATTGCCCTTTATGAAAACATAGTGTTCTTGTTCGGTATAGGGTTTATCTATGACGTGCCTTGTTGTGAGTTCACATAACTTCCCGAATGGGTAGCACTCCTCTGTCCCCTAAGATTGTGGGAGGAGTGGTATGCGGTGACGATGTGGGGGTGTTCACCGGTGTGGCATTGGGTGACCGACGAGGATTCCTAACTAATGATGCCCCAATAAAGGATGAACCAATAAGGGTGGCAGTGCTCTGTCTTTGATGCCTAAATGGTGAAAGACTTGGAACCCCTTCCGGTAATGGTGGGAGGTCCAAAATGTATCTAGATTGATGAGGTCCCATTGGATCCGTTTTGGCATCATCTAGGTATGTTTTTGGAAAATTTTGAGACGATAGAGATTACAATCAAAGAAAAAATCTGATCGTATACATAAAAAAAAATGAAAATAAAGGATAAATTTCCCCTTTACATTAATCCTATGTCACCAGTCAATAAAAAAATATGGTATTTTGTTTCTTTTTCGTATGATACTCAAATCCTAGAAGACCTAAATCGTCCCAACATGCTCAAATGTAACTGGGCCTTGAGAAGATATCCTGCGAATGCTGGAGCAACATCCCGAAAGAGCTGGCAACACCTCCAGTCAACCGAAGAAAATGAACCAACGTAAGGATAGAGGATCTAATGCTTGCCTGTACCATCACCTATAGGGAAGGATGACCTAATTTTGGTCACTAGGTACCATCGTCCCACGTGAGCATTCGAGTCTTGGGCTTCATGGTAATTCAGCTACCAGTACCGAGTATTAGACGAGTCAAGTAGCCCCGAATAATATCGCATGCACTGGGCCTAAGCCTAACCCCCTCTGAATCGGGTGTCTACCGTGCTTGGGTTTTCTTTGTCGTGGGCGGATAAATGGATTTAAAATTTCCCTAAACAGTTAACTTCTATGTTTCAAGATGTAAACTGACCAAGGAATCTTATTGGATGCCTACCCCCTTTCTCCTAACTTAAGCTATAACTTCTCTTGTGGCCCCTGTGGGGAGAGTTTAATGTGTTTAGTTAAGTGAGTTTTAGGTGGCTTTGATTCACTTAATGTGTGAATGTGTGTGAGAAAGTGGTGAAAAAGTGCATAGTTTTAACATGTGGATATGCTGTGATCCTTTTGAAAATCCCCTATTTAATCTAGGTTTTGTTGTTCCTTGCCCAAAAGTAAAACATGTGCGGATGTGGGCTGCTTACAATGCATCCTAGTTAATCTAATTGATCAACTATAGGGATATGGTGAATTATCAGTAGAGAGTGTTCATATGCTTTCCTAGGATCACCCATGGGTGCAAAGGTAGCAAAGATTACTTTCTCTTCTAAAGATAATTCGATCTCAGTCCCAAATCCTAGTGCCAAAAATTAAACTAACATTAATGACTTTCAACTAGGAAAATGAAAAGAAAATATTTGATTATGGTGTGCCGCTTACAACTTGTCCTATTTAAACTAAATTTTTTCTCTATAGGGAGATTGTAAAGTATCAAGAGAGAGCGTTCATATGCATACCTAGGGTCACCGTTAGGTGCAAGGGTAGCAGAGATTACTTGCTTTCTTTTGGTATTTTAATCCTGGTCCCGAAATCCTAATGCAAAAATTAAAACTCTATTTAATGCAAGAATTTTAAAACTAACTAAATATGTGTGGACTTGGGCCACTTACTCTTTGTTAATTAACCTATGTGTGTGATATCTACTATCAATAATCAACTTATTTAGATGACATGTGTGGATATGGTCCACATTTCTTGTCTGCTAATTAAACTAGGTGAGTATATCATAGTAAACTAAAAATTAGAATGATGCACTAGCTATACTAAAGTTGAGCTAACACACATGTCTAACAATCAAGAAATATCAACACAATGTAAAGCCAATTCAAAGAGCACATACAAGAATAGAGTCATTAAAGCCAATTAGCTTTTCGATATTTTTTTCAAATAAATAATAATAAGAATTATTAATTACATCAAAAAAATAAGTTTTAATGTTTAATTATATATTAAAAAAATATTATGTACCAATTTGATATATGTTTTGATTTTAACTTCAAAATTAAATTATTACTATACAAATATTTAATGTTAACTTATAATTCTAATTCTTTTAAAATAACATATTTAATGTTAATTAATAATTCTAATTCTTTTAAAATAAAAATGATGTTATTGATAATAATAATCATTTTATTAATTTTTTTTTACATAATTATTCATTTAAAATAAACAAATGCTTAAAAGGCCCACAATTTTTTTAGGAAAGTAATGTGATGTAATTCCTAGCATATGTTGCATTTTGAAATAGGTAAAAACTCTCATCTCATTATAGCATGCCGGTGTTATAATTATATATTTTTTCCATTCTGTGCAACTGGAACCAAATGAACAAATGTTATTTTCCGATTCTTTTCAATTGTGATTATGTTTTTGGCAAAGTGAAGTAAAGCAAGAATTACTTAAACTACAAATATTAATGAGAATCTGGTTATATAAGTTGAAAATATTATATCCAGTTATGTGATGTGGAAATATACCTTTATTTTTGTATTTTATAACTATGTATAGATTGGCGTGATTTTCATTTGATTTCATGGTGTACTGTTTTCTATGGAAGCAACGTTGTAGATGATGTCTCGCATACACTGGTCGTTATTTTTGAAATCAAGTCTAATATGGCATATTTTGTTTTAAGGAGATTTTATTCAAAACATCCAAAATTGTTTTATAAATTAAGTCTAATATGGCATATTTTGTTTTAAGGAGATTTTATTCAAAACATCCAAAATTATTTTACAAATCAAGTCTAATATGGCATATTTTTTTTTAAGGAGATTTTATTCAAAACATCCAAAACTATTTTAGAAATCAAGTCTAATATGGAATATTTTGTTTTAAGGAGATTTTATTAAAAACATCCAAAACCATTTTAGAAATCAAGTCTAATATGGCATATTTTGTTTTAAGGATATTTTATTCAAAACATCCAAAACTGTTTTAGAAATCAAGTCTAATATGGCATATTTTGTTTTAAGGAGATTTTATTCAAAACATCCAAAACTGCGTGTTTGTCATCGTGACAAAAAATGATGATATAAAGGCCTTTCTCCACATATTGAACTCCAAACAATAGGATAACAATGTTGACATAATACGATCTATTTAATAAACCATCGCCATGAAACACCTAGAGTCAATAAACTTGTCTTTAATTTAGATGCTCGACATGGTATAGTAGTTTGCAAAAAGTGCGGAGTAGATTTATTATTTATTTATTTTTATTTAAGATGTAATAATGATTTTTTATATTATTTTTTGAATTTAAACAATAAATTTAAAAATACATTTCATACTAAAATTTTATAATGGAATAAATAAAATATACTTTAAATTAAAAATTAAAAAACAATAATCATATATTTTTAAAAAAATGTTTAAATAAAATAAATTTAAAATAAAAATTGAAAAAAAATCATATACATTAATCAAAATGAAAAAAATTAAAAACAACTTTAAAAAAAATAGATTTAATAATAAAGGCCTAGGAATCTTAAAGGCCTAGGCCCAACAATAGCTTCTAGATGCATTGCATAATAAATATTTCACTCTCCTATCATTGACTACATAGACTAGAGAGGTTGTTTTTATCAAGACAAAAACAAACTGTGAAACAATAAATTTAAAAAGGCATTTCATACTAAAATTTTATAATGGAATAAATAAAATATACTTTAAATTAAAAATTACAAATCCATAATCATATATTTAAAAAAAATTGTTTAAATAAAATAAATTTAAAACAAGAATTGAAAAAAAATCATATACATTAATCAAAATGAAAAAAATTAAAAACAACTTTAAAAAAATAGATTTAATAATAAAGGCCTAGGCATATTAAAGGCCTAGGCACAACAATAGCTTCTCGATGCATTGCATAATAAATATTTCACTCTCCTATCATCGACTACATAGACTAGAGAGGTTGGTTTTATCAAGACAAAATGAAACTGTGAAAACAATAAATTTAAAAAGACATTTCATACTAAAATTTTGAAGTGAGCATTGTCTCCTCCTCCATTTCATTTGGAAAGAGATACCCACCAGCCATTGTAAGTAAAGATAATCTACAGAGATCAATTTATAATGTAAGTGCACCTTTAAGTGTTATAAATGGTGACAAACTCTTTCATCTCATTATATTTTGGAAATTAAACAATACTCAATTTGGTTATACAGAATCTAAGAATTTATTTTTATTTTAATATTGTTTTTCTTTATACACTAATCATAATAATAAAAATATAATTTGATTTTAAAAGTTAAAATTGATCGCCATCTTATAATAGTTTATTTTCTTTTCTTTTAACACTTTATCAAATTACAAAATTCCCTTAAATTTTAATGTAATATTATATTTATTTTTTAAAATAATCTATATAATAAAAACAAGATTATTTATTTATATAAAATATTATATATTGTTGTTTCTATTAGAATATTTAAATTGTTTTATTTTATCAAATTTAAAATATTCATAAATGATTTGATATTAAAATTCATAATATTAATATAATAAAAAGATTATATCATTTAATATAATGTTTTTAATTAATTATTAATCAAATAAAAATATGTTTTTATCAATGAACTAACAAACCTATAAAAAAATAAAGAATATCAAACTATTAACTATTAACTCTACCTAAGTCCCATTTCATCATCATAAAGAATTGAAAGCCTGGAAATAACATGATGTGCAGAGGGTTTGTAAACTAATTTAAGTTTAATATGTTTTTTTATATAAAAAAATAAGGTCTAATAAAAAATAAATTTATTTGTTTATTGAAATTTTAAAAAATAATTTTAAATAATCTAATATTTTATTGAATTTATCAGATTAGAGAATAAGTAAATAAACAAACATATATTTATTTTTTAAATAAACAAACATAAATTTAAATAAATAAATAAAGGAAAATAAATATATTATCTATGCAAATAAATATATTATCCATACAAATAAATATGTTTTTATAATTCATTAAAATTGAATTTAAGTTTTATTTTATTTTTTCAAACTATAATTTATATCAATATAAAGAAAAATGTTGTCTTTATATTATGGTCTAAATGGGTGTAACAAAAACTACTCCATCCCTTTTTATAGTGCAAAATTTATATAGATGTATGCTTAATTGTGAAATAAGTGCAATGCTTAAAAAAAAAATGGAACTTTTTGTGTTTAATAGTTACTTAGAATTTGATAATAATTTAGAATTTGAATTTTTAAATTCTTCAACCTTGAATTCATTTTAGAATTTATGACATTGTAAAATCTTATTAAAATTTAACCCAAAAAATATTAGATATCATTTTTGGTATTCCACTACTTTAAGCAAGCAATTTATCTATGACCATTTCCATGAGAGGTAGGGGTAACTGGCTAATTTCTCATGATTTTTGAATAGTCCACTTAGCATTCATTGCATTAGGTGATTGCATAGTTCACTTAGCACTCATTGCATCTCGTGATGCTCACAAGGGTGAAGAAGTGAGGTTGAATCTAGTGAAGCTCACAAGGCGGAAGAAGTGGGATTGAAACTAGTGAAATGAATCACATAGTGTCAATCATCACTTTCAAGGCTTGTACCTGGTAACCAGGACTTTTGGGGAGGTCACCCATCTCACCCATATCACAACAACCATCTCAACCATCTCACAACTCCTCTGGCTCAAGCTCGGTTAACTGTGGAATTTTCCCCACAATCAAGACTACTTAACTTGCTATCCCATTTGCAAAACCTTAGCAAATATTGTACCTCATGAACCATTAAAAAAAGACTATGAAAACCCCTCATACCAAAAAAATGTTGTTTAATATTTCAAAACGTATTTAACAAATTTTAAATTCCAGATCCCTATATTGAATAGCCATATCGATCAATTTTTCATTTTTTAATTAAAAAATAAAAATAAAACCAAACTATAAAATATTCTCTTAAAATTTTAATTAATTTATAAGCCATATAATTTTAAATTTGTTATGTTAATATAAAGAAAAACGTATTTTATATATTAATATAAAATACTTTTGAAATAAAATTTTAACATACATAAAATGTATTATAATAAAATTTTAATTGAATTTAAAAATGTGATATAATAAAAATTTATTGTGAAAGTTTTATGGGCTTCCAATTGACAGTGAATGAATTTACGCTGCATACACATGCACCGTACACGTAGACCCATTCATACTTCAAAACTTCACTGTGCCTTCTCGATAACAGAAACGAAGGGCGCCGGGCAACTAATATTTTCCAGTCTATTGGCCCATTAATACTCTTAAGAGTACTAATGGGCATGTCTATGCCATGCCACCCATGCCATACTTGCCGGAAAATCTCCAGCAGTTGACAAGACAGGGCCCATTTATGGGCGCGACCTTCCATGCTCCTTTCAAACTCTATATCTTGCCCAAAATTTTTCTTTATGGCCATTATTCACTTCTTTCTTGCACAGGAAATTTAAGCTCTGGTTCAACTTTAAGCCCTCTAAAAAGGCTTTAACAATGGCAAAAAACTGAGGAGGGGTGTTGGAGAAAGCCGTTGGGCAAGAGGAACTGAGGAGGGTTTTCTCGACCTTCTACAAGAACGTCGATGGGCTGATCAGCAAACAGGAGATGAGAGAATCCTTCGATAAGCTCAGCATGTGCGTCATCAAAGAGGAATTGACGTCCACGATTCGAACTGTGGATGTCAATGGTGATGGGCACATGGATTTTGATGAGTTTGTTTCGCTGTATGAATCGATAAGTGGTAAGCGAGAGGGAGAAGAAGAAGATGCAAAGGTGGAGCAGGAAGATGCGGATCTGTCGGAGGCGTTCATCATTTTCAATTAGAATGGTGATGGTTTGATAACGGTGGAAGAGCTGTAGTCTATGCTCAAGTCGTTGGGCCTCCAGGAAAGGCTAACATTTTAATCGGTTGGTGTATTATTTCCTGTATATATATCCAGTTGCTCACAAATGTATTCTTCAATGTATATATCCAGTTTCCCACAAGTATATTTTTTACTTATCAAAGCATCATGTTCACTGCTATTTTTGTTGAGCTTTGAAGTAGGACTTTTATGGTAACTCAGACCACAACTAGTTTATCTCCATCCAAAATATTTGTTAGACACCTACCTTCCGAGGACTCGCATGGTGGGCTTTCTTCTTTTGTCTCTGTATATTCTGGAGTGGAACAACCTTTCCAAGCTTTGACCGATTGGTGGCCATAGAATTGGGAAAAGATTTGTGAATCTATGAATTCAATAAGGGTTATGATAAGTCTTCAGCTTTTGGTAGCCATGAAATTGGTCCAGAATTTGTGGATATGTTATCTGAATTATGGAAGATTATAGTTGTTTTGTATGTAGTGAAATTATTCATTTAAATTGAGAATTTTTGGTTTGAAGTATTGATGTGAGCACTTAGGAAATTAATCGTTCACCAAATTATCTCATCTTTTGATATAAATTTATTTTATTTTAAGAGTTAAATATTTAAAAAAATATTATTATGATATATTATATTAATTTCTCAGAAATAATCAAATCTAATTATATTAAAGGATAAAATAGTTGATATACTAATGTAAAGTAAAAATAAAAGTCTTGTTTTTTTTAATCTTCATTAAAAATTTAATAACTTTAAAACATATTTTTAAATTTGAAAAAATAAAACTTATAATAATTATAAAATTATTGCAAATTTGAGATTTTTTGAGATTAGGCAGTTCAATGAGAGAATTTTACAAATTATGTATTTATTTCTAAATTTAAAATGTTTTTCACCAAATAATTATGGTCCTATTTTATAATAGACTACATTTATTTGGAGTTGTCTAGTGAAGTGGATGAAAGACACTCAAAATATTGAAGTTTGATAGCTATAATCTAGATTTACAAAAATCATATCACTGTCGGATTTTCTTAAAATCTTACCAGAATTTCCATGATTTTCAAGAAAAAAATAAGTTAATTAGACTATGACCATTTATTTGATCCAAGACCATTTAGTTGATTCAAAATATCGAGATCTAAAAATAAATGCTTCTTTTTGAACAAACATTTTCTATCCATTTTTGCTGCAAGACCATGGTTATTTGGCCCAGAAAGTTGAAATTTAAAAATGAGTTAAAAATAAAAATAAAAATAAATACTAGTTCTATTTTTAATGTTGGACCAAAGTTGTTTCGTCTATTCAAATTTAAAATAAGCACGACCATTCAAAAGTGTTTTGGTGACCAGCACACCAATGTCAAAGAAATATAAAGTATGCATTTACACTATGTAAAATTAAATTGAGTGAAATGTTAGCATGTAAAATTGTGAAATTTTTAATTATTTTTTTGAAATTTTATATTTGAAATTAATGAGGGTGTAAGATTTAGAGGTTTTTCTATTACAAATTTTGTATGCGTGTAAAGTTTTAGTAAAAATGAATATTTTTTTGTCATATTTATGGTGAATGTAATTAAATTTATTTAGTTATCTGTATTTTATAAATAAAAATTTATGATTATTTGTGTTATTAAAAGATTTTTTTTAAATTATGTAGCTTATTTCAAATTTTAAAATTTAATTATGAATTTGTTTTTGGTTTCATTTTTGAGAAATAATATTTTCAAATTTTGTATTCCTTCTATGTATCTTTGCACTTTTTAAAACAATTACTAATAATTTAACATTATACACCACACAATTATAAAATACAAACCAAAAAATACTATATATATATATATTGACAGGGAACAAAAACCTCCCTGTGCATATGTTGTAGCGCTTAAGCCACATATACCAGAAACTCATGACTTTCGCAAGGACCGAGGTGTCCAGCATTGGGGACGTCTATCCCTCTAGCTTGGTCATGACGGGCAATAGACAACCCTACACCTAAATTTTAAGACACAGATCTCATGCAATATATATATATATATATATATATATATATATATATATATATATATATATATATATATATATATATATATATATATATATATAACTATAAATAAAAGGCCTACCCCATGCGCTTGAAGGACCTTATAAGAATTAAATCCTTAACTGTTTTTTTTTTTTTTCACCAATCTTAACAATATAGATTTAATGATTTCAAGGGTTTTTGGGTTCACTTATTATTTTTTATTAAAAATATTTTTATTATCAAGCATTTATGTATTATAAGTTTATTATGCAATATTTTTATTATTAAGAGTTTTATACATTATAAGTTTAATATAATAAATAAAGTGATTAGAAATTAAGTTTTATATATTCTCTACTTAAATTTATTTAATTCATATTATCAGTTTCATGTTATTCAATTTATTTTTTGCTTTTCTCAGAGGAAGAATTAATCATGTTGGGTGGAATTGTTTCCTCACACACAATAACATGATCTATTGTTCTTCCCTATTGATCACACAAACTTGATTGAGATCACTTACAATGAACCCGGTGAAGGGTATTTAAACCTTTCGACTACCGACTCACCTAATATAACTTGACATGCACATACTCTCTAAATTCATCTATCACTTAAACGTGACTTGAATCAACACTCTCAACGCTCATGTATCATTATCTTATTATTTGTGATAAGGACCATTTCCTTAACTTTTTGTGCCACCATATATGCTTGGGTACTAGAGAGAAAACAATGATGGAACCATGGGCCAACCTAGGAATGACCTATCTAGAGGATGAATTCCAACTCCAAACAATGAAGTCCTCCTCATTACTTAAAAATATCCCATTCGATGAGATACTTTTGACATAAATATCCTATTTGGCGGCCTCAGACCACTGAAGACCCAGATCAAGAGAGATTTTCCAATAACTAGAGGGGACAACCTGTGAGCTAGACAATGAAACATGGCATAATATAGATACTCCATGAGCATTTATAGAAGTGATAAGCTCATGAGATAGACGATAAAAAGAGTTATCCCCCCCCCCCCCCCCAATAAAAGGATCCTTCCCAAGGATGACCTAATTTCCATTGCCCACCTTCTTGGCAAGCTATTTTACAATCCAAGGTAAAGCATCCACTAGACCCCTCCAAGAAATTGACCTAGAAGGATATATTTCTAAATATTTTAAAACCTCAACCACTCCAAAATAGGCATATTATATAAGTATTTATTTATAATGATACAAATCCAAAGACGTGTACCTATGATAGCCCACTAGAGACCGTTCATGGCAAGGGCGAGACCAAAATAATGTGTATTTTTAAAAGCCCATCCTGCAAGGAAATTCTCCCAAACAGAAGCCAGACCTTATCTTCTTGCCATACCAAAGAAAATTGAACATACATTGATGAATCTTACGAATATTAGATTTAGAGATCTAGAAATTTTTATCTAGTAAACCGAAATGCTATCCAAAACTGACTTAACCAAAATCATTTTATTGCCCAAGGAAAGCCTCTTGTAACACAAATTTCTAATTATGCATTCCATCATCTTAAAAAGCCAAGAAAATTCTTCCCAAGGATAGCCTAGGTATGTAATGCCTTTTTCGATGAGAGCCACCTTGAACAAAAGGATAATGACAATAAAGTCAATGGTCCAATCTGGAATGTTATTATGTAGAAATGAAGATTTAAGACATTCAATCTCCATACTAGATGCAATGCAAAAAATAAGAGAAAATACACCGAAAAAATTTCCATTCAGTGATCAACCCTTCCCCAAATATTAGCACACCATCAATGAAGAGCAGATGTATTAACGATAAGGACTTGCACACCTTGAAGCCTTTAACGAGACCCTTCATTTTTGCCTTATTGATCATTTGGCTCAGACCCTCTAAGATAAGAAGAAGTAAAAGGGGAGATAAAGGTATCCCCTGTCTCAAGCCTCTAGTGATGGTGAAAAACAAAATGGGGATCCATTGACAAGCACCGAGAAATTTGCAAATTTTACACACCCCATGTTCCAATTAATGTCCTTTACATCAAGCCCAATATGCAAGAGCAAGAGCCTAAGGAAGTTTCAATTCAGTCTCTCGTAAGTTTTGACCAAATCCATTCTATGTATCATCGCACTAATTTTTTTAGTATTAATGGAATGAAAAGCCTATTAAGCCACACCAATGGCCCCCGGATGCAGGTGAACAAAGTTGACATAGGGATGCGAGGAGGTCTGGTTGGCGCGTGGCAAAGCCACAAGGCAGCCGGCCGACTGCATTCACTCCGCCCTGGTCGCATTAACTCCCTGGCTCATCACACAATTCGGCATTCAAGCCGGTGGGGAGGACGAGGCCATTACCATTACTCGACGCCGTCCTCCATTTGCAATTGCACTCCCGCCTTCTCGATGTTTCTTCGCCGAGCTCTGGTTTTTATCTGGATTGTCACCATGTCTCAGTTCATCACTCCTCTCGGCTCTGTGTGCCCTCCGGAGGCCAAGATCGCTAGTTCCCGAACGGCTCTAGGTCGGAGGTGCACCCTTTACTGTTGTGTTGAATTCGTTCCCGGCTCTCACCACTGTCAAAGCACATTGTGCCCCTGGCTTCTTGCTGATCCGCCCCAGAATTTCTCTCCTGGTCTGTCGCTACCTCCTCCGCTGGTTTCGCTTCTTTTACTCCCTCCCCGCCTGCAATCTCCTAGCAAGAACATGCCTCGGCTTCGGCACAGGCTCAGATGCCGCAGAGGCAGCACCCGAGCCAGGCCCGCCTCTAGGCGACGCTCCTCCTCCAACCCTTCGAGCTCTCCGGATTCTGATTTCCAGCGTCGACCTTCCACTCGAGCCTCGAACAGGCGCAGAGCTCCGCCGGTCCACCCCCCCCCCCTCTTCTCCGCGTGGTGCCTCTTTCCCTCCGCCTCCCTCTGAACCGCGCAATCCCGAGTCAGCTCTTTTGGCTAACCCGTCTACAGCTCTGTTCCACTTCCCTTGTGTCACTGCCTAGCCTATGGTGGTGGCGACCATTTCTGTAAAATTCAAAGAGCTCCCACAATTCAGTTCGGGGCCCCCGCCTCCTATGCCTCCAGGGATTCAACTCCACGCGCCCGGGTCTCGCGACACTGAGGAAGGTGCGCACGGAGGTGGAAGCACCAATTTCACAAGCACGCCCCTGGAGCAGAACGACGCAGGCGAGGCAGCGATTCCCATGCAGAATGATGATGATTATGGCTATGGATGCCGGATCGTGGAAGAACCCCCCTCCGACAATTATGGTCTCTAAATTTTCCAGTTTTACAGCATCTTTCAGGTCAGAGTTCTTGTCTGGTTGGAGTCTTCAGAATTTTTGGCCTGCGGGCTTGACCAATCTCTGTTACAGTCATAAGTCTCAGTTAAATGATAGCTCATACTGCTACAGTCTTAAGTTTTTCTGTGTAATGCTGGTTTCCTCCCTTGAGGCAGCAATTAAACTCTCTTCGCGCTGGTTTCCCCCTGTGGGCAGCGCTCCTTTTGTCATTTTGCTGAAACTCGTCCTACGGATGAAAACGCACCTCTGTATGTACCATATTTTCTTACAGTAATAGAATTTAGTCTTATTTAGAAAAAAAAAAAAAAAAAAAGCCACACCAATGGCGTCATGAATCAATTAACTAGGATGGATACCAAACTATTCTAGAGAAAGCGATACAAAGAGCTTACCTTTTATTCTGTTCGAGAGGACTTAGGAATGATTTTATAAATCGGGTTACATAATTATATTGGCTTGAAATCATTGAAGCTTAGAGGTTTGAAGCATTTAGGTATCAAAGCAATAGAAGTGGAATTTATTGCCCCAAAAGGTGATCATGTATTCATGGCCTCCTGCACAATCGACAAAATTTCATTCCCCATCAATGAAAATAACGCAAGAAATAATTCAATAGTCCACTCATTAGGGCCACGAATCTTATCCTTAGTAAATGATTTGAGGACCAATTTGATCTCATGTGAGGAAACAGGTGCACCCAACATGATTAAGTCTTCCTCTAAGAAAAGCCAAAAATAAATTGAATAACATGAAATTGATAATATGAATTAAATAAATTTAAGTAGAGAATGTATAAAACTTAATTTCTAATCACTCTATTTATTATATTAAACTTATAATGTATAAAACCCTTAATAATAAAAATATTGCATATTAAACTTATAATATATAAATGCTTAATAATACAAATATTTTTAATAAAAAATAATAAGTGAACCCAAAAACCCTTGAAATCATTAATTCTATATCGTTACGATTGGTGGAAAAAAAAAAAAATAGTTAAGGATTTAATTCTTATAAGGTCCTTCAAGTGCATGGGGTAGGCTTTTTATTTATAGTTTTTTTTATATATATTTTATGAGATTCAGGTTCAAAACCGACGGGTGTAGGGTTGTCTATTGCTCGTCATGACCAAGCTACAGGGATAGATGTCCCCAATGCTGGACACCTTGGTCCTTGCGAAAGTCATAAGTTTCTAGTATATGTGGCTTAAGCGCTACAACATATGCACAGGGAGGTTGTTGTTCCCTGTCAATATATCTATATATATATATATATATATATATATATATATATATATATATATATATATATATATATATATATTATGAGATTAAGATAGATTTATAGTAGTTTTTGGTTTGTATTTTATAATTGTGTGGTGTATAATGTTAAATTATTAGCTCCCGGATGCGGATGAATTGGGAAGCGTTTAATGCGATGGGACCTGGGTGTGGCATAGTGTGGAGACACCTGCCCACCCAAGTCACGGCTAGCAGAAGGCATTTAACAAATGCTGTCAACATATCTCATGCATTAATTTCGGGTGTTGTTCACGATCCGACCTCCACTCCCCTCTGCGATTTCACATGCGCCTCAATGCTTCGGCCTTCGGCTCTCATCAATGAGAGATTAATGTTGGGAGTTATTCGATGCATGTCAATTCAGGTTGATGTAAATTATTTCCTCTCTTAATAGATTAACCTCACTTAGAAAAAAAAAATGTTAAATTATTAGTAATTGTTTTAAAAAGTGAAAAGATACATAGAAGGAATATAAAATTTGAAAATATTATCTCTCAAAAATAAAACCAAAAACAAATTCATAATTCAATTTTAAAATTTGAAATAAGCTGCATAATTTTAAAAAAATCTTTTAATAACACAAATAATCATAAATTTTTATTTATAAAATACAGATAACTAAATAAATTTAATTACATTCACCATAACTATGACAAACAAATATTCATTTTTGCTAAAACTTTACACGGATACAAAATTTGTAATAGAAAAACCTCTAAATCTTACACCCTCATTAATTTCAAATATAAAATTTCAAAAAAATAATTAAATTTTTCACAATTTTACATGCTAACATTTCACTCAATTTAATTTTACATAATGTAAATGCATACTTTACAATTCTTTGACACTGGTGTGCTGGTCACCAAAACACTTTTGAATGGTCATGCTTATTTTAAATTTGAATAGACCAAAAAACTTTGGTCCAACATTAAAAATAGAACTAGTATTTATTTTTATTTTTTTTTAACTCATTTTTAGATCTCAACTTTATGGGCCAAATAACCATGGTCTTGCAGCAAAAATGGATTGAAAATGTTTGTCCAAAAAGAAGCATTTATTTTTAGATCCCAATATTTTGAATCAACTAAATGGTCTTGGATCAAATAAATGGTCGTAGTCTAATTAATTGTTTTTTGTCTTGAAAATCATGGAAATTCTGGTAAGATTTTAAGAAAATTCGGCAGTGATATGATTTTTGTAAATCTAGATTATAGCTATTAAACTTCAATATTCTGAGTGTCTTTCCTCCACTTCACTAGACAATTCCAAATAAATGTAGTCTATTATAAAATAGGACCATAATTATTTGGTTAACAATGTTTTAAATTTAGAAATAAATACATAATTTGTAAAATTCTCTCAATGAACTGCCTAATCTCAAAAAAATCTCAAATTTGCAATAATTTTATAATTATTATAAATTTTATTTTTTCAAATTTAAAAATATATTTTAGAGTTATTAAATTTTTAATGAAGATTAAAAAAAAACAAGACTTTATTTTTAGTTTACATTATTATATCAACTATTTTATCCTTTAATATAAGTAGATTTGATTATTTCTAAGAAATTAATATAATATATCATAATAATATTTTTTTTAAATATTTAATTCTTAAAATAAATTAAATTTGATTAATAAATTAAATTTATATCAAAAGATGAGATAATTTGGTGAACTATTAATTTCCTGAGTGCTTACATCAATGCTTCAAACCAAAAAATCTCAATTTAAAGGAATAATTTCACTACATACAAAACAACTATAATCTTCTATAATTCAGATGTCATATCCACAAATTCTGGACCAATTTCATGGCTACCAAAAGCTGAAGACTTATCATAACCCTTATTGAATTCACAGATTCACAAATCTTTTCCCAATTCTATGGCCACCAATCGGTCAAAGCTTGGAAAGGCTGCTCCACTCCAGAATATACAGAGACAAAGGAAGAAAGCCCACCATGCGAGTCCTCGGAAGGTAGGTGTCTAACAAATATTTGGGATGGAAATAAACTAGTTGTTGTCTGAGTTACCATCAAAGTCCTACTTCAAAGCTCAACAAAAATAGCAGTGAACATAATGCTTTGATAAGTAAAAAATACACTTGTGGGAAACTAGATATATACAGTGAAGAATACATTTGTGAGCAACTCGATATATATACAGGAAAGAATACACCAATCGATTAAAATGTTAGCCCTTCCTTGAGGCCTAGCGACTTGAGCGTAGACTGGAGCTCTTCCACCGTTATCAAACCGTCGCCATTCTCATTGAAAATGATGAACACCTCCGACAGATCTGCATCTTCGTGCTCCGCCTTTGCGTCTTCTTCTTCTCCCTCTCGCTTAGCACTTATCAAGTCATACAACGAAACAAACTCATCAAAATCCATGTGCCCATCGCCATTGGCATCCACGGTTCGAATCGTAGATGTCAATTCCTCTTTGATGACACACATCCTGAGCTTATCAAAGGATTCTCTCATATCCTGTTTGCTGATCAGCCCATCGACGTTCTTGTCGAAGGTCGAGAAAACCCTCCTCAGTTCCTCTTGCCCAACGGCCTTCTCCGACACCCCTCCTCATTTTTCCACCATTGTTAAAGCCTTTTTAGAGGGCTTAAAGTCGAACCAGAGCTTAAATTTCCTGTGGAAGAAAGAAGTGAATAATGGCCGTAAAGAAAACTTTTGGGCAAGATATAGAATTTGAAAGGAGCATGGGAGGTCGCGCCCATAAACGGGCCATGTCTTGTACGAGCTGGAGATTTTCCAGCAAGTATGGCAGGGGTGGCATGACATAAACATGCCCATTAGTACTCTTAAGAGTATTAATGGGCCAATAGACTGAAAAATATTGGTTGCCCATAAACCCATTAATACTTCAAAACTTCACTGTGTATTCTCCGTAACAGAAACGAAAAGCGGCGTACAAACAATTACATACGCCCCAAAAATTAAAATATACGAATGTCTTTTCATCTTCTACGGTTGAAGACGACGACAAGTATGGCATGAGTGGCATGGGGTAGACATGCCCATTAGTACTCTTAAGAGTATTAATGGGCCAATGGACTGCAAAATAAGACTTTCCCTAAAAAGCATGCTTAGCTTTGACCTGACAATGTTGAAAGGTCATTTATATATCAGGATTCTATAACGTGGGCTCACCAGGTTTACCGGAGTCCTTTCAGTACTAGATGCCTCCAGCGAAGTCATTCTCAATCTTGTTGTAGAAAAGGGAAAAGGGACATAATAATTAATTATGGTATTTTATCTCTTATGTTATCCTCTACACTGTTGGCCGACAACATAGATTCTGTTGTACCGACGTGTCTGCTCTTTTGATGTACATATATTCTGTTGACATCGTGCACAACTAAATTCATTATCGCTATTTTTAATCGACTCGCTGCATAGCTGTATCATTTGACCGGATGTTTTGCAGAATGTCATTCAATACTGTTCATCGTTTTCAACATACTTTTCGACATATTTCTTTACTGACTGCACCTGAATTGGAAAAATCATGATACTCCGGAACTACAGATATGTGGTCCATCTGGGAATCAATATATTATATGTGTGGGGTAAAACTAATCTATATGTTTTCTTTTTGTTACGGTTAAAATTTTATATAAATTTTATATAACTACGCATAATCATATTAATAAAGGTGGTTGATATAAGGTGTATATCAATGATATATATAAATATATTAACAAATGTGATTAATAAGTATTAACGATATAGATTAAATATTAATAATAAAATTTATAATAATAATTTCAAAATAAACTATTATATAATTTTATTTTATTTTTTTTGGTTTTGTTTTCGATCTTTTTGACTTGTGGCTTTAGAAACCGCAATCCAGTGGCATCTAATCTGTCAAAGTCACTCGAGGATTGCATCTGGCCTTGGCCACACCGACACGACGCTGACTTGATTTTTTAGCATGTCTCCTCCCCCTAGCACGAGGCACAACCACCCCGCGTGAGGTTTGATCGTGGTCCTAGGTCATCTTGCTAATGAGGCTCATCCTCTTGTGCTAGTGAGACTTAACATATTGAAATTATTGTTATTATAATATTAGACTTATAATAATTAGATCACATTATAATATTATTTATATTATATGATAATATTTATATAATTAAAATTAAAATTAAACAAGTATAATTATAATTATATAATTACAAATATAATTATAATTATAACTATAATATTATAATTATGATTATATTTAGTATGATAACTATAATTATCAATATTATAATTAATATTAATTATAATTAATTATTAAACCATAAGATAAATATTATAAACTTTAAAATGAATATAGTTAACCATGGTTGATTTTCATATTGACACAATCTTTGTAACAATGCAACATTTAACCATTGTTTACCATGGTTATCACAATGTGAAGGTGGACCATGAGACAATCCTTGTCACAATGTGACCATGGTTATTGAGCATAGTTAACCATGATTGACCATGGTTGACCATGATTGATTTTCATATTGAGACAATCTTTCTCATAATGCGATGTTGGACCATGGTTGACCATAATCCCAATGAATTGATATTATAAACTCAAGGGATTAATATTAGACCCCCAATGGATTATAAGCCCAATGGAGTGATATTAAGCCCAAAGAATTAACATTATAAACCTAAGGTATATAAACTGTAGGATAAATATTATAAACCCTAAAATAAACATGGCTAACCATGGATTACAATGGTTTATTTTCATATTGACACAACCTTTGTAATAATGTAACGTTGGAAAATCGTTGACCATGGTTGACCATGGTTATCACAATGTGACGTTGGACCATGAGACACTCTTTGTCATGATGTGATCATGGTCGTTGACAATGAACCCTTAGATTAATAAACCGAATGGATTGATATTATAAAGCCAAGGGAATAAGAAACTGAATGGATTAATACTATTACCCCAATGGATTATAAACACAAAGGAATAATATTTAACTTAGGCGATTAATATTATAAACCCAAGGTCTATAAGCCTTGAGATAAATATTATAAACCCTAAAATAAGCATGTTTGACCATGGTTGATTTTCCTATTGAGATAATCTTTGTCACAACATGACGTTCGACCATGGTTGACCATGATTGATTTTCATATTGATATAATTTGTGTGACAATGCAACGTTGGACCATGGTTGATTTACATATTGATACAATCTTTATAACAATGTGATGTTGAACGATAGTTGACCATGGTTGACCATGATTGATTTTCATGTTGAAAAAATATTTATCGCAATGCAACATTGGACCATGGGTGACTATAAACCCAAGGGAACAATAAATCCAAGGGATTAATACTCTAACTGCAGAGATTATAAACCCAATGGAATAATATTAAACCCAAGTGATTAATATCATAAACCAAAGGTATATAAACCCTAAGATAAATATTATAAACCCTCAAATAAACATGGTTGACCATGGTGTACGATGGTAGATATTCGTATTGTACAATCTTTTTAACAATATGAATTTAGACCAGCATTGACCATGGTTGACCATGGTTATCACAATGTAACGTTGGGCCATGAAAATATAGTTGTCACAATGTGACCGTGGCTATTGACAATGGTTGACCATGAATGATGATGAATGGCCTTGGTTGACCATGATTGGTTTTCATATTGAAATAATCTTTTTAACAATGTGAAATTGGACTATGGTTGAGTATAAACACCAATCCCCATTAATAAACAAAATGGATTGTTAATATTGATTTTTATTAATGTGTGATTGACCATGATTGATTTTTATATTGAGATAATCTTTCTCACAATGAAAATTAGGATCATTATTGACCATGATTAACAGGTTGATTTTCATATTGAGACAATCTATTTCACAATGTGACAGTTGACCATGATTTACCATGGTTGATGATGGTTCACAATGGTTTCCCATGGTTCATTTTCATATTGAGACAATATTTGTCACATTGTGACATTGGACCATGGTTGAACATGTTTGAGCATGGTTGACCATAAACCCAAGGGATGGGGGTCATGGTTGACCAGAAACCCAAGGGATTGATATTATAAGCCCAAGGGATTAGTACTATAATCATGAGGGATTATAAACCCAACAGAATAATATTAAACCCAAGGGATTAATATTATAAACCCAAGTTATAAAAACCCTAAAGCAAATATGGTTGACCAAAATTAACCATGGCCAAATTTTGTATTGATGAAATATTTCTCACAATGTAATATTCGAAAATGGTTCACCATGATTGATTTTCATATTGAGACAATCTTTGTCAAAATGTGACATTGGACCATGGTTAACCATGGTTGATTTCCATACTGACATAATCTTTATTACAATGTGACATTGGACCATGGTTGACCATGATTGACCATCGTTGGCAATGCTTAAAAATTATTGATCATTATTAATTTTCTTAATTGGACAATATTTCTCACAAAGTGACATTTCACCAAGGTTTACCACGGTTGATGATGATTGTAAACCCAAAATATTTATATTAAACCCTTCTTACACCATTTTTTGGTCATCTAACCTGTTACTATTAGATGGACCTAAGTACACCATGTAAGACCAATTTTACCCCAAGTAAAATTTCTTTCACTATGAAAAATAACTTAGTAAAACATCTTTATTAAGTTGTTTATGGTCTAAACAGAAAACCCCATGAGGAAATATTAAATAAATCCACATTTGTTTGATTTTCCTCAAGGAATAATTAGTTAAACAAAATTTTAATTAATATTCCCCGTCATATTTAACCAAAAACAGGAAAATTATTTAGATAAATTAATATTTATCTTATTATTTTCTAGGAATAATTATTTAAACCTTATTTAAATAATATTCCTTGTTAAATTTGACTAAACCACTCATAAATAGTTAAATAAATCATTTATTTATTTATTATTTACTGATAAATGGATTTGACCCAAGTCAAATTCATTTTCCCTCCAACAAAAATAATAAAATATTCCATAAATGTTGGATCTTGATTTGGTTAATAATATTTTAACTATGCACCAATATCTAGACTAACTCAATATTTTGTTATAAATAGAAGGGTTTTTCCATTCATTCATCACCTTTTGTTGCTTAAGATCACTCTGGATCTATACTTTTTGTCTGACTTTGATCCACCATCATTGTCATATTTTTCTATCCTTTTACTTGTGAGCTCCCTTTGAGTTCCATTTTTGTCTAGGTTTTCTACACCATCAAGACAGAGGAATTTTAGATCTGAAGTGCTGAGGACTTACAAGAACACATCCCATTGAGGAGAACTGGTAACATCCTTCTATGTTTTCCTCCCAGGTGCCCTTAATATAAAATTCATTCAACATATTCTTGTCTTGTTTATTGGATGCATGGAGTAAATCTTGTTTTATTTACTGCTTAATGTCTTTTAATGCATAGATCTAGATTTTTGCAAAATTTATCTTAACCAGCTAACTACATATCTGAAGATATTGACAGTCATCTTTGTTGTTATGGTTGTTTGTTATGCACAGCTAAAGTGGTATTTTTTCGTACACTTGCAATTAAGATTCATACTAACAACTGGTTACTCCACACGTGTTTACGATTACGACGCCTGTCATTTTTCTGATCCTTGCATATCCAACTACTTCAAACCCTACGATTTCACTTCAGCCTCTTGTTTTTCTTTTCTTAATTTTTTTTTTGACCTATAAAACCCTAAAACAATAAAAATTCTAACTTTTGTGTGTTTTCAGACCTATTGTGCAGGTGACAGACATCAACTGCAGCTGGGATGACACTTTTACTGAAATCTGCTGCCAAGAGTGCCGGAAGTGCAGGTCACACTTTTTGGCCCTAAACCTGCAACCTGGAGCTTCAGGACACACTTCCTAGCCCAAAAACTGCGACCTCTACTGAAAACAGGTCAGAAACTGCAACCTGGATTTTTTGCGGGATTTTTTCTGAAATTTTTATGGGTTTGTTTGGGCCTCTGTTCAGGGTTTTCTGACCTCTGTGTCTGCCCGTTTTAGACATGTACTTGTTCTGTTTTACTCAAATAAGTGGGAACCTGGCCCCCTAGGGCTTCAGTACCCTCCACACTTTGTGGAAGAGTTTTAGGTGCTGCAAGTTGTCTGAAATTTTTAGAGTGTTCAACCATTTTTTAGATCTGATACCTCACCTTTAGATCTGCTTTAGATTGGTTATTTATCCACTCAAATCACCTCATTTATTTTTGTTTGCGTTTTCCTCTAGGGTTCACTCCATTTCCCTCCAGGGGATAGCTTTTCTCCACCTCATTTACAACAATTTTTCTTCTGATTTGTTGTTGTTTTTTGCACCACTTTCTAGCAGATTTTGATCTTTAGATCGCTGTCCCTCCTGACCTTAGATATATTGGCTATTTTGGTGTGCTTTGACTAGTTTTTTTCCCACCTAAAGACTACTTGTTGAGAGGCCCACCATCTTGGGTTTAGATTATTGCATTATTAGTTGTATATGTATTGTTATTTCAGTTTCATATACTGTTATATGCAGGTTTATTTATAGTTACACAACATACTTTTTCCTTTTATTTTTCACTACAAACGTCTGTGTTTAAAAATTAAAATTTAGACACTTTGCACACACACCCTAAGTGAAAAATGGCTTGGTTAACACCGCCAAGGAAAGGCTCTAAAACATTGAAATCAATTGATCCTACAACTCTTCGCCCTTTTTTCGACATTGTAATTAGTTGATCCTGTGCCTCCTTGCCCTTATCGGTCTCTTTTTCCCTTTTTTCCATGTTTGTGTCGTCATCGCTGTGCCACCAAGGCATTTATTCTGGAGACTTCTTGGCCTCCATCCCCAGTTTCAGATAGGAAGACTAACTCCTCCGTGTAGGATTCGAGTTATTCCTCCTTCGAGTCTGCACTCTGACTCTTCTTCTAGTCCATTAGGTTCTCCTTCTACCCCTGGCTCTCCTCCTATTACCTTGACCTTGTCTAGTTCAGGACCTAACGCTGGTGGTAGCCCCATCCCTAACGCTGGGAATACTACTAGTGGGATCACAACAGGAACTATCCCGGCTGCTCCCTTGCTCCCCTATATGGCATGCCTCCATCTTCGCGATTTTGACCAGTTGATAAATGACCCTATACACCATGACGCTAGTTTTCCTGCTATGTCGACCAAGCTCCCTTTCGACATCCCCAAGTTTCAAGGCCTTGCTGGAGAATATCCTACAAATCATGTTCGATCTTACCACATGTGGTGTTCATCTAACTCCATTACCGATGACTCTGTCCATCTTTGGTTGTTCCAATGTACGCTTATAGGGTAAGCTTCTAAGTGATATGTTAATCAGGCGTCATCCTCTCATACCAACTTTGCAACTCTTGCTCAGGTTTTCTTTTCTTATTTCCAGCTTCCTCTTCATTATGACACTGGTACCAAAATTTTGACTTCTTTCCGTCAATCGTCTGCAACCCGCCTATCTGATCATCTCTACGAATGGTGGAGAAGAAAGAGCCTATGTCGAGTCCCTACATTTGAAGACCATGTCTACATGGACTGGTTCCTTAGATCTCTCTTGCCCCCTATCGAAAAATATTCTGCACCGCATTTTCCTCAAACCAAAGAAGCCACTCTCCAAATCGCATTAAAATATGACCTGATCTACGCTCAGTCGGGTTATGTTTATACCATTCTACCTGATCTTCCTAGACCCGGTGGTGCCAATGCACCAGGGGCATTTCATGCCACTGACGGGATCATTGAAGCGCTCTCTCATCCATACGCTTAGCCTCCCATGGGCTATGGTTTTTCTCAGGGGGGGAAGCACCTCCTGCACTTTTCCCGCTCCTGGTAGCATGTATCTAGGATACGACATGCCTCCTCCTTTTTTCCAACCTCCTATTTACCACACTGCTACCCAACCTCCTTATTATCCATATCCACAGCCTAGTGCTCTAACTCCTCCAGCATTAGAACCTCCTCCTCCCTCGCCTTTTGAACCCCCGCAACAGTAGCCGCCGCCCCCTTAGGGGAAGGTGTATGCATAGCAGGGCGTGAATAATCCTCCTCCTTCCAAAAAGAAGAGGAAAGGCACTCAAAATCAATCTGCTCCCGATAATCCTGGACCTAATCCTCAAATTAATGCCCCTAACACTACTAACCAACAACAAGGCACTCAGTCCAAGCAGGACATGTCTGTTCACATGAACAAGCCTTGTTCTTGTTGTGGTGTTTATGGTCATTACACACATGATTGTCCTCTTTTACCACAGATGAAGCAAATGTGGGAGTATCAAGCAACATTGTGAGGAAAACAAGCCTCCCCTTCCGTCCCTCCCAATGTTGCGCCTAGTCAGCTGTGTGTGCTTACTAATCCTTTCCCTCAACAAGGATTTGTGGCTACCCAACCACCTAAAGGTCAGGTGGCCACTCAACCTCTTCCATCTAGTACCTCCGATTACCAGATTCTCATGATGAACTCTGATCAACCTCTGACCGTAGACATCAATCTTAAAACTCAGTCCCATCAGTACAATAAGCCTCCTGCTACATCTATCCCCGAGCCTCCTCCTTCAGTCTCTACAGAGCCTCTTTCGACACCTAATGGTCCCTTGCAGATTCCTTAGCCTAAGGGAGAGGTTAATACCAAGATCCCTAAGGGACCACTACGCTGAAATGCTACTTCTGTCAAAGCTACCCATTCGTATAGCATAGTAGAAGATTTGATGCAATATCCTGCTGCCATTTCAATGCTGGAACTCCTCAAGTCATGCCATTCACAATGAAAAGCTATACTATCTGCCATGGGTGTTGTAGATCCTTTAGAAGATCAATTGATTGTGTTTGATGTTGACCGGTCAGAGCATCCTCCTCTCCCTACTTCCGTCGCTTTCCAAATCCTAGTCAAGATCCAGAACGCCAACATTTCCCAGTGCATCATTGATGAGGGGGCATCCACCTGTGTGATGTCCGCTTCAGTTTGGAAGAAACTCGGATCACCTGAGTTGGCTCCTTCCATGATCACTCTCCAAGCGTGGGATGGCCATGCCTACAAACCCATTGGCTTATTCTGCAATTGTCCTATTACTCCTGCAGGAAAGGCTATTTGCATTGACGCAGAAGTAATAAATGCCCCCTTAGATTACAACATTATATTGGGTCGTAGTTACACCTATGTGATGTCTATTGTCCCATCTATGGTTCACCGCAAGATGTCCTTCCCTCATAACGGAAATATAGTCACCATTGACCAGTTTCCATATTACGAACCAAAGTCTCAGACCTCCCCTGAGTCCATCATCTCTTTGGTGGCCAATAAGAAAATCGTCGATCCTTTGACCAATGTCTCACCTGAAGTCTACAAATATTCCTCATTACTTGGTACATTCCCTGGTCTTCCTCCTCCTGTCTCTGATCCCAGCTCATCAAATGTTTGTATGATGCAATCGTCTCGAGTTACCCTCAAGCGACCCACCTCAGCTAGTCAGCAGCCTCCTCGCCCTCCGCAGCCTACTCCTAGCCCTTCGATTTAGCCTTATGGACCTCCTCCTCCTGGACCTTCAGTTGATATCCATGAGCCTCTTTACCCTCTTGGAACGATTCCTCCAGGCCTTAGCCATTTAGGAGTTTTCCCGCTTGGACATTACCCCTCTGGTCAGATATCGTTCCTAGTTACCCCCCCAAGAGTGTACATGGTACCTATCATGGCCACCCTATCTCTTCCTAACCTAAAGCTTAGGATTCTTGTCTGTACATTGATCCTCCAGCCGCTACCCCGCCTGGTCAACCCAAACCTTATCTTGCTTTGACCCCGGTTCAACCAGTCCCCATGACTTCTCCCACTGCAATAATGCCTCAACCACCTCAACAGTAACCACCTCCTGTTGCGACTGCTTCAGGTAAGAAGGGCAAAGCTCACAAGAGGGCCTCAAAGGATAAGGTTGCCCCGACTAACCCTGCACCTCCCTCACCCACAAAACCTTGTGCTTTGTGTGATGTTGTCAGCCATGCCACCCATAACTGTCCCAAACTGCCCCGTAGCAAGCCCATGGTTAAAGTTGCATTCCCTGAGTCTATGGTCCCTGAAGCCTCTGTTTATTCCTTGAATGCAACCAAGAAACCTAAAACTATTCGCACCAATCAACCCTATGCTTTGTGTGATCTCCATAGCCATTATTCCCACCACCGTCCTCACCTAACACATTACTGTGCCTCTTTGCAGGTAGTTCGGTAGTACGAGGTTGAACAAAACCAATCTTCCTCTCCCATATTTGCGCAGTATGTTGCAGGCTAGACTGAAGATTTACCCACTCCCATTGACATTCCCCCTCTTGTTGTCGAGATGACAGAGCCTATGGCCACCATCCTCTACCTATCATCATCCATGAGACCCTCGGTGGAAGTCCCCTTCGAGACTTCACCTGATGTTTCGCCTGACCTCCCTTCAGCGATCACCCTGGGCTCAACATCGATAGATCCCTTATTTTCTTACTCTTCTATCATCCCCCATGATGTTGCACATGCGGACCTTTCTTCTCATGATGATGAGTCAGGTAGCTTCGCCGTGTCATGTGGTCTCCCTTCCTCCAGTCACTCCATCTTCTATTGTGACGATGACATCATGGAAGCCATGTCCACCCTTGACCTCATCTTTCCAACCCATAAATAGGATTACACCATCCATGCCTATGGTGACTTTCGCGGCCTGAGCACAAGCTACACCTTCGGTCCCTCCCACACTCCACCTCATTATCAGCGTGTGAGTAGTAGACATCCTACCTAGATCACTCCCTCCCGCGGAGTGCGTTTGATTTCTACTTTGCGCTCAGGTTGCCAACATTTTTCATCATCCTCCAATTTATTGTCTTGTGACACATTTCAAATGGACCTCCCATCGACAACTTATATCGGTTTTGCCGATGGTGCAAGTTGCTACTCCCAGAATCTAGCCTCGACAAGTTGGCCCATTTTTACCCCCTTTCATTTGCTTGTTCTCTCGAACGGTGTATGCGTTGGTACTGCTACCAATAATCAGGCCGAATATGATGTAGTGCGAGGTTTATTATTCGATGCCCTTTCACATCGCATCCTCCACCTTCATGTTCGTTTAGGTTCCCTGCTTCTTGTCATGCAATTGAATGGTGTCTATCGTGTGCACAATCCTATCCTTTTTAGAAGATATTTACAAGTGAAGCTTTTGATGTGTGAATTTGAAATAATTACATTCAGTCATGTACCTAGAGCACAAAATCACTATGTAGATAGCACTGCAAACCATATTCTAGGTTCGCATTTAGCACACGCATTTAACATAAGACAATAACATAAAACTATCAAATTGATGCATATCCATAATATGTGTCATATAAAATGTTTCAGAGTCCATCAACTCTGATACATATGAGATGCCCATAACATGTTACAAAAACTCAAAACTGGGGGCACCAACTGCCCCTACACACTAATCACTATCTGGAGGATCCCGAGAAAATGGCTTTGCTCCTACATCTCGTAGATCACGCATCCCCTATCCGGCCATCGCCATGCGCTGCATGACCCCTCGCCACTCCGAGGGTAGAAAAATACATGGCTCTATGTATTATTACTCTAAGTATTTCTATTCACACTCTGAAACACCGGCCATAAGCCTCTCACATCTATGACGGATTTCCTCTAGGAGGATTATTGCATCCTCATTTTGCGGCGCCCTTGATCCACTAGGTCCTACAGCTACTGATACTGTAGTTCGTCCCATATACCCGGCCGGTTTTACCAGTGCTATATCTACATACCAAAAGTGGAAGAATTAGTACCATATACAATATTCTGAAACTTTACAATGCACATTAAAGGATTATCAATTTGTCAATTACCATCGGGCCCCCATACTCGACCAGGAGGCAGTGGCAAATCTGGGTCCCCAAAATAACTCATTCCACTATAGCGATAGTCGTCTATGTACAAAGGCATCTGATCCCAATGTGCAAAGAACTCGGGTCAGAACACCCATACGACTGCCCCACCTCCTCCTCTACACAGTATTCACCCCCACCAGCACATCCTGGTCTCTCTCGGGCCCCCATCTTGGAGTTGTATACGAGGTCGAAGTGTCAGGATCTTCTCAAAGAAGAGCGAGCATAAAATTGTACCATTTGCATAGTCATGGTTCACTTGCCGCTTGCATAGTGACAATTGTTGTTTCAATGATGACAGCATCATCTGGGCCCACCCATAGTAGGTCCCACCCAACACACTCTCCAAAAGCATCATTTTCCCTCCGGTGATGTGGTGGAGTGCCTAGTTGCCCAGGATCCGCAGCACCTCTACAGCCATACCACGGGTCTCTAACCTCTCTAGATCCTCGATGGGTATCCAAGTCCCCTTGAATTGGAGACTTGATCGAAAATGCATTCTAAAAACTCCATGATGTTTCGCCCTCGCGGTAACATTGGATTTGTATTCCCAACCATCTCAAGTGGTGGAAGACCAGTCAGGAAATATATATATATCCTGGACCGTCAACTCGATCCGATGCCCCTACACTATAAATACCTCATGGTATGGATCCCGATAGCTGATAATCCAGGCTAATAAGGGCTCTCCAGCTCTCATCATAGGGTTCCCCACAAACTTTATAACCCCAAACCTAGCTAATGCACTGCAGACACCTTGATCCTCCCGGATCTTCGACCGTAATGTGCCCAGGTCTCTCTCTCTCTCCATTTGATCCGTAATTCTGCCATATCTGAACAAAACCATCATACTTGTCAGTATATAGATTTGAAATACTTTATCAAAACACAAAAACCTAGCTCTGAGCCAAAAAAAACATAGAAACACCCCTCCCTGTCAGGTCGCACTTTTTAGGCCCAATCCTGGGACAACTCGCAGTTTTCTGCCCAAAAACTGCTACACAGGTTGCAATTTTTTCCCCAAAAAGTGTGACCCAACTATGAAGAGGAGCATGGGTCTGTTCCTGAGTTCTAGGGACCTAAACTGAATTTTAAATCCAATGAAATGAAAGAGTAGGGTTAGGCCTCTTACCTGCAACTAACGGATCTTCATTCCAACGATCAGTTTCTCCCCTATGATCACCGCAAGATTTAGGGCCTTCTCTCCTCTCTACATTCACCATAGCTCCACATGAAAATGAGTGAATTTGGAGGGACAATTCCTTATTAAAAGAAAAACCCCTGATTTTTCTTTCATCTACTGCAGCCAAATAGTAGCTCAATTTTACAAACCGTCCACACTGTTGGAAATCTCTCATCAAGCCCTCAAATGGGTATCTGTTAGTTTTTTGTGATTTGATACCTCACCAGGACACATTTTGTCCACAATGCGTCACTTCACTACTCACCAAAATAGGATTTCTTTACTTGCAACACTTGTACTTGGGGGCACCACTTTTCCTTCATACTTGTCCATGCTCGTGTCAATTTTCGTTGTGAGTAACCATCATGTACTCATGTTTTTATGGTCATCATTGGACCTTTTCTGTGTGGCAGAACCATTGAGTCACCCTTGTTTATAGCATCCGAGTTGACTCATCATTTCATTCATGGAGTCTATCCCGAGTCCCTTTGTATCCCACTGTAGTCCTCCATCCTTCATTGCTCGGTTCCTCTCTCGTGTCGCACATTATGGCCTTCAGTCCCACTATCCCCTATCCCTCATAATATTGTGTTAGTCGTTGCTAGGTCATCCATGCCCTTTATGCTCTAACAAGGGATTTTGTTCGTCCGCTACTCAATACCCCCCATCTTATCATCATCACTAGTGTCAGTCTGTCAGTCGCTCTACTATTTTCTCTTGTGACTTAGTTGAGGATCCCTTATTTCCTCACCTATGGTGGACCTCCTTCTGTCAACATCAGCTCATTCATTCTAGAAGATAGGTCTAGAGGTTGGTGTACCTTGGTTCCAGCTTCCACTCTTGTTCGGTGCCTCAGATCAGGCAAAGGGACTCCTTATTGCCCTTTGACTTGATTTTTTCTCAGCTCCAGCTCCTTTAAACATGATCGAGATCCATATACTTGATGGTTCGGTAATGCAACAACTGATATCAGTGATTCCCTAGTATGTGTGAGATGTTTCAGCCCTCATGAGGGGGTGGCCCTATAGGTAGCCTGCCACATGCCCAGATGACCTCTTCATTACACCCTTTGATGCAGCTCCATATATTTGATGATGTTGGCTGTAGCCGCTTACAACGCCCTTTTTTTTGCATGTATCAATAGGATTTTTGGAGCCCTTTTATTTTTACAGGGGCATTTGGGTTGTATTTGTATCTCATGTACTCATATATTATTATATAAGTCCTGGCTGTTATCCCAGACCCAATATGTATGTGGGATCCATTATCATGTTTTTATCTGGCTCATGTTTATGCTAGCATGTACTATATTGTTCGGTCCCCTATTTACTGGACGCTTTATTCTTTGTACTTTGTCTTGGCAAGCATAGGTATGCCTCCCCCGCCGCCTATAGCATAGGTACTCACTCATAAAAAGAGACTTGTCACACCTCTAAGCCCTACCTCATCAGGGTCTAGTCCTTTAGTGCTTCGTTCTACCTTATATTTCTCTCTCTTTGACTTCCCCTTCAATCTCTAGGGATTGAGTTCTTACAACTTACTTTTATCATATGATTAACTCCTAACGCTCGCACACCGGGGGGCAATCTGTTACACCATTTTTTGTTCATCTAACCTGTTACTATTAGATGGACCTACGTACACCATGTAAGACCAATTTTACCCTAAGTAAAATTTCTTTCACTATGAAAAATAACTTAGTAAAACACCTTTATTTAGTTGTTTATGGTCTAAAGAGGAAACCCCATGAGGAAATATTAAATAAATCCACATTTCTTTGATTTTCCTCAAGGAATGATTAGTTAAACAATAGTTTAATTAATATTCGTGGTCATAATTAACCCAAAACACGAAAATTAATTAGATAAATTATTATTTATCTTATTATTTTCTAGGAATAATTATTTAAACCTTATTTAAATAATATTCCTTGTTAAATTTGACTAAATCACTCATAAATAGTTAAAAAAATCATTATTTATTTAATTATTACTCAACCACATCCTTAAAATGATAAATAAATCATTTATTTATTTATTATTTACTAATAAAGCAATTTGACCCAAGTCAAATTCCTTTTCCCTCCAACAAAAATAATAAAATATTCCATAAAAGTTGGATCTTGATTTGGTTAATAATATTTTAATTATGCACCAATATCTAGACTAACACAATATTTTATTATAAATAGAAGGGTTTTTCCATTCATTCATCACCTTTTGTTGCCTAATATCACACTAAATCTATAATGTTGGTCTGACTTTGATCTAGTATCATTGTCATATTTTTCTATCCTTTTTCTTGTGAGCTCCCTTTGAGTTCCATTTTTTTATGGGTTTTCTACACCATTAAAAGAGAGGAATTTTAGATCTGAAGTGCTGAGGACTTACAAGAACCCATCCCATTGAGGAGAACTGGTAACATCCTTCTATGTTTTCCTCCCAGGTGCCCTTAATATAAAATTCATTAAACATATTCTTGTCTTGTCTATTGGATGCATGGAGTAAATCTTGTTTTATTTACTGCTTAATGTATTTTGATGCATAGATCTAGATTTTTGCAGCATTTATCTTGATCAACTAACTGTGGATCTGAAGATATTGGCAACCATATTTGCTATTAGGGTTGTTTTTTATGCACAACTAAAGTGGTATTTTTTCGTACACTTGCAATTAAGATTCATACTAACAACCCTAACATTAAAATGCTATAAACCTGTGAAAAATATTATACCATAGAACTATAAACCCTTAAATCAATAAACCCAAGGGTTTGATATTATAAACCCAAGGGAATAATAAACCCAAGGGATTAATATTAAAACCCTAAAGGGATTATAAACCCAAGGGAATAATATTAAACCCAACTTATATAAACCCTGAGATAAATTTTATAACCATAAAATAAAATGGTTGACTATGTTTGACCATGGTTGATTTTCATATTAAGACAAGATTTGTCAAAATGCGATGTTCGACCATGGTTTATTTTCATATCGATACAATCTTGGTCACAATTCAATGTTAGACCATAGCTGACTGTGGTTGACCATGATTGTAATACCCCCAATTTACATCTATTATGTTTTTATGTAGATAGGACAAATACTATGTGGACCTATGAAACAATTATGTTTTTGGAGGAATTATAATTTTTACATATTAAAATTTATTCAAGAAAAATTGTACCAATATTGAAAAGACAAAGTGTAGAGAGATTTGAAAATTATTATCCCTAAGGATAGGATAGAATTTCATACTTTCCCAAATTCTCCAAAAAATTCCTTTGGAGAGAAATAAAACTGAAAAAAAAATAGATAGAATAAAATATCTAAGGAATCCTCAGTAAATAGGAAAGTTACTTCGAAGAGGTAAGGAAAAACAACGCTGAGGAAAATTGAGTTTTAAAACAAAACTTTTGTTGAAAAAAAAAAAGTGAAAGCCTAGGCTATGGGTAACAACAACCCAAAATAAGGGACGACGTCATGGAAACTATGTTGTCTTAAAATTGCCTTCACTAGTTTGACAAGAGGTTGTCAACACTTTGGAAAATAGATCTCTCCTCGGGGGAGAGATCTGAGGAGAAGCTCGTGGATGGGACGAAAAATGTCTTTACAATTTGGTATGTAGCATGTAGAAATTTTAATATTCGAATTCTTATGATGATGGTTAGATGTATGAGATGTGTCTAAATTTTAATAGACCAATTCCATTTTGAAATAAGTATTTATTGTTGTACTATATAAGTGTGAATTGGTATTGAAAAATGGTCATAGTGGATACTAACTATGTAACAGTGAATCAAGAATTTAGTCTTTGCCAAACGTTATGAAGTAGTTGTTGTGTAGTGGTAGTACTCCTATAGTATAATCTATATGCTATGGGATTTTGAAGGGATAGGTCGACTCATTCCCTTAATTCCCTCAATATTATATACAATAGATTTAAGTATAAGCAAAATTAAGTTTATGAACATATTATCAATCCAGTATGTGTTCATACATGTACAACAAAGCTTTAATTTAGAAAAAATAAGATATCCTTTATAATATATGTGAGGTATAAATTGGATTAACTATTAAATACTATAGGAAAAATCATTGCTACTACTAGTAATTATTTAGAAAATAATTACAGTCCCTCGACTTAATATTTTGGTGGTCGGTAGTGATTGGAGGTTAGACAAATTATACTAGTTTCAACCACACTCCATTAAGGATAAATGTTAGCTAAGTACACCGAATCCTGTTGGTTTTAGAAAACATTATTTCTAATCTACTGCTAGAATTAATAGCATAATTTAAAATTTAGTGACTAAGTGAAAAACAAATCGAGCATTTCAGAATTTGTATGATTTAGACTTCTCTTGAAAGAGTAAGTCAAACTAGTAGTTCCATATATAAGCTACTATATAAATCACAAAGGGGAAGTGAAAAACGGTAGTTATTTCCTAACATCCCATGAAATCATAAGAAAAATTTGTTTATTCTACTATAGCAACATAAACAAGTAAACGTATAATACATAATGTAGAATGCAGTTGCACTTCACATTCAATAGTAAACTCAACAACCAGATTTATATCATCAATTCAGTAACATGAATCACTCAAATTAAATACAGACAGAAATTGATATCAAAGAGGAGTGAATTTTATAACATCTGGAGGTATCAAAGTTAGACAAAACTGACAATTCAATTGATACAATAGCAGGAAATGCATAACGCATCCATCAAAGTAAACGATGAGTAAATGTAAATTTTACCTAGAGGTAAATATTAAATAAGATCAAGTTTTCCACATACAAAAAACATAACATTTGAATCCTTGAATTTACACAGTCATCTGTGTTATAAAGAGGAAAAAATCATTACATGATTCCTTAGGCTCAGAGTCCATTTACGGAATTGACATCAAAATTTAAAACTATCTTTTCCATAGTAGCATTACCAAATATTGAAACCCCAAATTCACCTATTAACATTATAAGAATGGTGAAAATATTTCTCATGTGCCGACGCAGTAAAAACAGAGTTCACACCCATGTGGTAAATCAAATACCAATGTTAAACGAGTAAATAAAAATTAGAAGATAAACAAAGAAATAACAGGGTAACTAAGAATTACCTGAGACGACAGGTGTTAGAGGAGAGAGTCGCCGAGATTTTGGTTGCCAAGGTTGAACCCCTATTTTGGGGTTTCTATATAAACATCATAAAGAAAAATTATGAGCTATTCTAGAAGGGAAAGAAACCAAAATACCATATAAACTTATGCTAAACTCATGAATTGAGAAAACGTTGCAAATCCACTTACCTGTGAAAGAAATGGGGAAGTAAACCACTGAATTACAACATACTTCATCAGTTAGTGTTGTTTTTGCACATAATTAATGTAGAGGGGAGGCATAGTGAGCAAAGAGAGGCACCATTTCATCCTGTAAATGAAATTCCATTTTGAGCAAGAGACGGAACAACATCCTCAGGCATGGCGGCCACAGCCTGAGTGCATAAGTCAAAAATGAGGAAAGTAAAGGTAGGTAATTCCTTAGTGTTTGTGTGATCCCTTGTATACCGTAGATCTACAACAAGAAATGTCTGCCCTCCCTCCTTTGCCTTGAATATTTTGAAGGCCACGTGAAGAGGAAAGGTTGTCACATGGCCTCCAACAAATGGAAATTGTTGAGTGGGACACATCATGTAGGAGGGAGGGTTTAATAAGTGTGTATTGAGCCTTGGAACTAGGTTCAAGCATGAGAAGAGTATACAAATTCTTTAGGGGATATTAATACATTTTTCCACGTTACCTTTCATAAGAAATGAAAAGGTAAATTCTAAGGTAGCTAAAGAAAAATGTAAAGGTATTAGTATTATTTAATGGTTAGGGCACCAATATAGCCAAAATTTAGTGTGCATAAAATTAATAGGGAACTAATATTCTTCAAACTTATCTAAGTATAAAATCAACTTAAGGGGCTAGGATTTCGCTACAGGGGGTATTTAGGATTAGCAAAAATTCAAACCAAAACCCTAGTTCTTTGAGCCAAGGTCTAATTTAGACATCATTGCAACCTTTCACGAGATTCATTTCAACACCTACCATGGTACTAGAGAAACATTAAAGAAGCATAGAGGTAAGTGGAGAACCAAATTAATAGACGAAAAGAGTGATATAAAAAAAAGGGGGACGTGACTAGTGGTATCAGAGCCCAAGTTAAAACACTAGGCTTATGGATCTCAATACTTGAAGATTTTGATGTCTGGAAATTTTAATTATATAGTTAAAATTGTTTTACAAAAAAATTATCAGTGAAATATTATGGTTTATTAATGTTATTGATTGAATGTGCATCAGATATAAAGTGAAAACATAATTACAACCATTTTCATGATGGACAGAGAAGAGTTGTACATGGAATTGGGCGAGGAGGATATTCATCCAGATTCCAACACCCAGATACTGGAAATTATCAAGAATTTGCAGCAGGAAATGGTTTAGGTAAGGACTAGATATGAACATTTACTGCAAGCTAGCAATGCACAAGAGAGGTTGATAAGAGAATTAACCTCTAAATCCAGACATCAAGAGGGAGAACAAGAAAAACTAAAAATAAAAGAGACAGAAACAAACTCAAAAAATTTTGAGAGTGGGGAAAAGTCTGGGAAAGCATACTCTAAATCCAAAAGGAGGAAGGAGTTGCAGGGAGAATTGTATAAGATAAAGCCTTCAGCCTTTGACGGAGAAAAGGAAGAGGATGGCGAAGCCTGGCTCCTGAATATGGTGAAATATTTTCAAGTATATGAGTATGGAAGCAATCTGAAGGCAAGGCTGGAAGTTTACCAATTGTAAGGTAAAGCCACACTCTGGTGAGAGGAGACCAAAATTATACAATTGTTGGACTAGAAGATAGTCTCATGGGATGAATTCTAGGAGAAGTTTAAATCCCTATACCTCGGTGAAATATATTATGATGATAGGGTGAAATAATTTCATGAGCTAAGGCTGGGGCAGCTCACCATAGATGAATTTGTGATGGAAATAAATTACTTTGCTATGTACTATACATAAGAGAGGAAAAAGTGAAGTCACTCAGATTCTTAAATTTACTACCCATGATATACAAAGAAACAATTGAGTTTGATAACCCAAAGACTATGGATGAAGCTGTTAAAAGAGCTCGACTATGCTACCATCAATTTAAGGGCCAGAATGATCACTTTAAAAATGACAGAATAAAGAAAAGTGGAAGTCTGAAACAAGCTCAAAAATACCCAAACGAGCCTATCTGAAAAATTTTAGTAGAAACCACCAGTGGAAAAAAATCAGCAAAGGTGGGGAAAATCAACCAGCCCATTCCCATATAGGATCCAAGCCCATGGATGGGAACAACAAACGGGATGTAGTGGTAAAACCAAAGGAACCAATAAAATTTTGGAGGTGTGGAGAACCTCACTTGTTGTGGGACTATCCACACAACCCCTGTGTTATTCAAGACATTCAAGCAGTGCACAAGGAAACCATGGTGAATGGTGTCACCATAATAATTCCACGAATGAGTTCTACATTAGAAGACTGACAGGTTGAACACTAATTAACCATGATTGAAATTGAAAAATGGAAAAATGTAGACAGGTTGAACATTAGTCTACACATAATGGAAAAATCTAAACTGTAGACAGAAAATTTTCAGCACTCTTGGCTAGTGGAGTTGGCTACAGGCACCAAATATAAGGTAACCCATAAATTTCATAACTACCCTATAAATTTAAATGGGTATATCATGGATCTGAATCTAAATATCCTTTCGTTGGGATCTTATGACCTACTGGTAGGTATGGATTGGTTGGAACAATAGAAAGCAATAGTAAATTGCAGAACTGCACTGAGACAATCAATTTTATTATGAAGGAAATACAAACTTGTGTCTGTTAAACAAATTTATGCAATACAATTGAAGCGGACAGTGAGGAAGGGTTGTCCAGTGTATGTGGTACAATTTTAAGATTTCAGACAAAAAATAGAAAATGATTTTATAGAAAACTTTCCAGTAATTAGATACTTTAAAGATTTATTTCCTAAGAAATCCCTCTGGTTCCCCCTCTTAGAGATATATATTTCTCTATTGAGCTGGTATTGGGAGCCACCCCAGTTTTTCGACCCCCATATAGAATGAGTATGCCTGAATTTCTAAAATTAAAACTTCAATTACAAGAACTGCTAAATAAAGGATATATCAGACCAAGTGTGTCTCCATGGGGAGCTTCAGTTTTATTTGTCAAAAAAAAGGATGTTACCCTCAGAATTTTTATATACTATAGACAATTAAATAATTTTACCATAAAAAATCGGTACCCCCCACCACGAATAGATGACTTGTTTGATCAATTAAGGGGAGAAGCAACATTTTCAAAAATTGATTTGCGAACTAGTTATCACCAACTTCACATAAAATATGAAGAAATCCACAAGACATCTTTAATAACTTGGTATGGACATTACGAGTTCGCATTCCTACCTTTCAGACTCGCTAACGCCCCTTCTACCTTCATGTTTCTCATGAAAAGTGTCCTGCACAAATATTTCGATAAATTTGTGCTAGTTTTCGTAGATGGAATTTAGTGTACTCTAAGAAAAAAGAGGAACACCATGAACACCGATGAATAGTGATGAAAATGCTAAGAGAACACAATTCGTATGCAAACTCACCAAGTGTGATTTTTATAAACCGAAGATTCACTATTCAGGACATGTTATTTCAAAGGAGAGGTTGGCAGTAGACCCGGAAAAAGTATAAGCAATTTTAAACTGGATTGTACCCATGGATGTATTAACAATCGATTCATTGATGGGTATTTTTTGGTATTATTGCATATTTGTGGAGGGATTTTCTGCATTACCTTATCCGATTACATCCTTACAGAAAAAAAAAGGGGTGAATTTTGAGTGGAAAACCAAATGTCAAGAAAAAATTGAGAAGATGAAACAAAAACCGACCATTTCTCAATTCTAAAAATTGAAGATCCAACAAAATAATTTACTATGTGTACTAATGCTTGCCAAGGAAAATTTTAAGAACCCCCCAAAATTTATATGTATAATAAATGGGCGAATCCCCATGATACATAGGAAAAATGGAAGGCGATTTTATTAATAATATAATATGTATATATAATTTTTTGGCGAATCTCTCATGATATTATATTATCTTGTAAAATCATAGCGAAACACCAGTACAAATGTCAAATCACTAGTACAAAATGGTGAATCATTGTCTAGTGGAGTTCAGGGTGTTAGTTCCAATGAAGATATGGTAGTTGAACCAGAAGTTGAAGGAAGCAAACAACCTAGGTCAAGCATGGTACATGGTGACTCGTGAGGGAAGTAGTTCTTGTGAAGTTTGGAAAACGTGTTCTTCTAGTTCTGCTAAGTGCAGTGTTGTTTCTCATGCTAATACTAGCACTGATATTGAGGTTGGAGAGGAGTTCGAGGATTCCTCGGACTCTGAGCCAAATGATGTTTATGTAGCTCTTGGTGATGATCCCATGTGTAGTAGTGGTGATGAGTTTGATTAGTGATTATGAAGGAAACATAATATTCAAATTTAGACAAACCCATAACAAAAAATCCATGAAGAGAAAACTCTAGCAAAAATATTGTCATGAAAATCTAGATTCTATAGAATTATTAGAACTCCCTACTGCTCTTCAAATAATCCATGAGATGAAGAATATGGTAAAAAAATGGGGACCGATATGTTTTATGGGAAGGAAAAATATTCTTGTTCAAATTCTTTCAGATGCAAAGACTTGATAGTTTTCAGTGAAGGAAATATTTCTGAGCTTAAGGATTTGTCAGAACCTTTTTTAGAGAGAGCACCACAAAGTATGAAGTTATATTATAATTTTATAGGTTATATGCATTGTATATTTGGATGTTAGAAGTGGAATAAAACACTTCAAATATTAGCAAAATATATCACTACAAAGTTTTGCACTGTACAAAGGTTTTATCTAATATGCAGGCAACAGAGGCTTCCTTATATGAATTCAACAATAGTATCACTTGAAATGACAGATTTTCTAGTATGTTGAATAAAGAAGCTTTGATGCTGTAAATTCATCCTGTCAGGGCACAATTCGACTTGTTGGCTTTTCCACCCACAACAGACTCAAATGGAGGAGCCTTATAATAACTCCCATCAACCCACATAACAGGATGATCACCTACCTAATTTGTAGAGTTCACACACATAAGCAATAAGTTACAGGCAGAGAGAAGTGCCACCTCAGTATGTAGATTCATGAGATCTCGAGGTGACCTCTTACCTCCACCCATGACACCCTTGCAATAATATCTTTGTCTAGGCCCCTTTTACAATCACATAAGACATGCTCCTTCCCACTGATCCAGGTCTCTGCAAAGAGCATTCTATATGCACAAGATCAGATATTCCAATTTATCCAAAGTTCTACATCAGGGGATTATTCAGTTTATCTTTAGATGGTAGGAGATGAGTAATTTTGAAGTCTGGAAGATGTCAGGAACAATAGAGTGTGAACTAGTAAAAATAAAAACCTAGATAGTATGAACTGAAGAAAGCCAAATTGTGTATTATAATAACCTCTCCATCTAAAGGTTTTAATAGGATTATTGTTGGATGCATCAATCCAGACACTGAAAAAAAATTCAGTTTGAAAACTATCCTAACTTCCAACCTTAATCATTGACTCAGTTAGTCTTGTTTATCTTTGTAAATATCTAAAATGGCTATGCTAACTTTTATTAAAATTCACATCAGTAATAGGAAATTTGAAAAAGGCAATGCCTGTGCTAATTTTTAAGTCAAGAATAAGTAAGAATCCAGTGAAAAGTACATTTAAAACAACTTAAATATGTATCACCAAACACATGTTTCTTTTAGGAGACATATGCATGTTTAGATACTTTTTTCATAAATTAAGGAATATTCAACCTCGTACAAACTGTCCTGAGTCTTGAAAATTGGTTGGTCTACATTCAACATTAGGCCAATATGATGATACCTAAAAAATTCTCCCAGAACAAACTTGTCAGTTTTGCTACTTGCCCCATTACTAGACAGGACCCTTAAAGAGCCCAGAAATCTTGTTGACCTGTATCAATCTGAAAATTTCCTCACCAAGATATTATTGCCACAGGTTTTAAACTGGTTAAAATTCTCACTAGTCATTACATATTCTGGAGTAGCATAACCATATGTTCCCATAACTCGAGTTGAAACATGGGTGGTCTCCATTAGGTCCATCTTTTGCTAGTCCAAAATCAGACATCTTGGCATTTTATTCATGCACCAAGTACATATATCTCCATAAATAATTTAAGAGAATCCAAAGTGTAACACTATGCCATCTCATAATTTTGAAGTTGTAGGTACAAACCAAATCTAGCAAAATATTGCATGTTTTAAAATCCCGATAAATCACTGGTCTTTCAGCCCCTCCATGAAGAAATGTCAGACCTTTTGTTGCACCCAATGCAATTTTTATCCTGATAGACCAAGGGAGTGGTAGGGACCCTTCTCCATGCATAAGGTAAGTACCATTGGAAATCAAAGATCTAAATATATTTTTCAAAATAAAAATTTACAAATTGGGATTAAGACTCTCTAGAAGGACAAAGAATAATTATGTAGCTACTCATTGCCAAAAAATGTGAAAGCCCCACGACACTGATGCTCAAAAATGATATTTAACTAAGGGAGGCACATATTTCCTTATGTCCAACAGAAGTTGACAAATCTAGACTGAGGATCCCAAAATTTCATGAAAGAAAAACAGATCATAAAGTATTCAATAAAGCAACATAGAGTTCGTTTTAGGTAACATCATCAGCATATAGTATGCTCTTCAACCAAGATGACTTAAAAATTCCATATCAGCCAGTGAATTTTTCTACACAGAAATATTCTAAGAAGACATTTCGACAAATCCTCACCAAAAATGGACTTTTGTTCAGAAATATACCCCACCATCTAATCACGGAACAGAAACAAACATTAAAATTTAATACCTAACAATATTGAGTGTTCCATAAAATTTGAAAATCATACATGTTATGCTAAATGAATTTGATGGCTTGGATGCAAAGATCAGATTTTATCATACGCTTTCCATAAAATTCAGATCCACTCAAATGTGGAAAAATTTCTGAATTCTTCACGGCTTTGAAACTTGTAGTTGAGTGTCTTTATCATTTATATTGAATGGGTAGATCTGGTCATTGTTTTATCATTGTTGTTAGTATGAATCTTTCGTCGGAAAAAGACCACTTTCGCTACGCATAACAAATAGCCCTAACATCAATTATGGCTGCCAATATCTTCAAATCTGCAGTTAGTTGATTCAAATAAAGCTGCACAAATCCAGATCTATGCATAAAAATACATTAAGCAGTAAAAATAAAGTTTTTATCCATGCATCCAATAGACAAGACAAGAACAATATTTTTGAAAGAATTTTTATATTAAAGGTCACCTGAGAGGAAAACAAGAAAGGTGTTTCCAATTCTCCTCAATGGGATGGGTTCTTGAAAGTCCTCAGTACTTCAGATCTAGAATTTCTCTCTCTTATTGGTGTAGAAAACCCAGACAAACATAGAACTCAAAGGGAGCTCACAAAGCAAATGATGGAGAATGTGACAATCATAATGGTTCAAAGTCAGACCAAGAGTATAGATCCAGAGTGATCTAATGCAATGAAAGGTGACAAATGAATGGGAAAACCCTTATATTTATAACAAAATATTAGGGTAGTCTAAAACTTGGTGGATGAATAAAATATTATTAACCAATTTCTAGAACCACCTTTTAGGAATATTTTATTATATTTGTTGGAGGGAAAAGGATTTTGTCTTGGGTCAAATCCTTTATTTATAAATAATAAATAAATAAATGATTTATTTATTATTTTTAAGGAAATGGGTGGAAATATAATTAAATAAATAATGATTTATTTAATTATTTATAAATGATTTGGTCAAATTTAACTAGGAATATTATTTAAATAAGGATTAAATAACTTATTCCTAGGAAACAATCAAATAAATAAGGATTTATTTAATTGATTTCCTTGTTTTGGGTTAAATATGACCAGGAATAATAATTAAATTGATGTTTAACTGATTATTCCTTGAGGAAATATTAAAAAATATAGATTTTTTTATTATTTCCTTTTGGGGTTTCCTGTTTAGACCATAAACGACTTAATAAAGGTGTTTTACTAAGTGATTTCACATAGTGAAAGAAATTTTACTTAGGGTAAAATTGGTCTTACATGGTGTACTTGGGTTCATCTAATGATAATAGGTTAGATGACCAAAAAATGGTGTAACAATTGTGACTTATGTAAATAAAATCCTTACACCAACAAATTGCATTTGATATAATCCAATGGAGCCTTTAAGTATCATTTTAAGAAATACGTTGTAGTATCATGTAAGTGCCTACATGCTTTTCTACATCATTGCTTCTAGATACAGATCCTATGCTAAAAAATAATTAATATCATCCTATATTTTGTAAATATGAGTTCATGCCTCTGACATTCAAATAACATATTAAATTTGTGGATTTAGATGCCTCAGTTTCAAGTAAATAGAATTCAGGTTCCTATGGTGATTATCTAAGTGGTTGTTTGGAGACAGATCTGAGATAGATGTCTGAAAAGTATGAATGGACCTAAACATATATGTCTTGACATATTGACAAACAACCTCAAAAATGTTATGGAATTCGTATTACATGACATTCTCAACAAACATATGTCGTTAGGATGAAGGTGGCAATATATTAAACACTCATTTAATCTCTTAGTGTATAGTGACTGTCTAAGCATATATTATGTCATTTAGAGGTGACAAACCTATTTAGTCTCTCAATAAAAATCTTGGCACACCTATAATATATTCATGATGTAATGGGTGTGGTTTCTTTGTGACTATAGTGAATGTAACTATTGGGACAAGATCTTTACCTTCTCTCAATTTTTCTTATAATGGAAGTATTAGAATGTGTATGAAGGGAAAAACTTAGATTCATGTGATGACTATCTCGACAGCGCCGAGATAAGCTCAATTTTTATATGATTCGACATTCATTATCAACACTTTTATATAAGTAGAATATTCAACATGCAGAGTTGACACTCCTATGAAGAAGTGTTAACATAATAGTGAAATATCCATGGAATTTCAAGTTATATGATGATAGACTCAGTATCTTGAAGTGGTGATTCCATCACAACATTCAAGGCATAAAATTCCAAACCAACATAATAAGCACACAATCCAACTCACACTTAAAATACATCAATGTTTAAGGTCCTAAAGGAGACTAAAAACACCCAAAAAATTATACTTTAACAATATGGTTTGGAAGCATAAGAAGACCTTTCTTAGAGCGTGAAATCCTCCCGTGTCATTGGCTTGAGAAATAATTCTCCTTTGTATCACTGCATTAAGAAATCATGCTCCTCTATGTCACTGCCTTGAGAAACAATACTCATGTATGTTGCTAAACATAATAGTGATAGTGAGATGATTATTAAGAATTATAAACATAATTATTTAACTTACAAAGGCAACATTGATAATATTTTAGAACATCTTCATCAATGTGCTTAGATATAATGGCTTCATCAATTTTCTTCCATAAAAAAAACCTTCCACCTTTCTATGATGTCCCATGTTGACAAAAATGTATACATATTTAACTTTATTTCTCATAGAAATTCTATAATATCTCGAAAATAATAAATTGCCACTATGTATTTCTTGGGTTTTGTTTCCCCTAAATAGGCAATTGTAATAATATAGAGGAACTATGATTTCTTGTGCTCTTTCCACTCATCACACGATCATCATAATATCCATGGAATTGGCAGTGTATCTCTGACCATAGGTAATAGAATCACAAAGATATCCCAACAAGCAACTATATAATATATGAGGCTCATTCATAGATCGATTCAAATATTTATAACGAGGCATATGGTAGGTGTTTGTCAAGAATCACCAGGGATCCCACAATATGTATATATATATATATATATATATATATATATATATATATATATATATATATATATATATATATATATATATATATATATACTTCTCCCTGTCATTTGATCTTTAAGAACAAAAAATAGTACATCAAGTCTAGGTCTTCCATCTTAACTTTACATCGATAAATGAGAGGGTCATCATCTGATAGGTGGACATCATCAAAATGACATATCTCATCCACTTTCCATAATCATCAAGCTATCTGCAACCTACCCCCTTCCTATTACTGACCCATAGATTCATGTACCAAAAACATTAATGATAATCATGCAGCATGTAAGGTAACGGAGATATATATATCAAGCCATCATCAGTGTCATCATACATAGCTGTAGATATATATATCAAGCCATGCATAGTCATGGTAGAATCTGTTCAGATTCCAAATTTGTGGTGTGTCTAAAGTTTAAACACATAGATTTTTGTTATATAAATAAATTCATATATAAATGATATATTTTTCTTATAAGCTCATAGTTCCGTAGTGCAATATGCTAAAATTCTGATCATATCTCCTTGACATATTTCATGATCATATTGTTCCTAGGCCACAACTTTTTTTTTCTTTCTTGTTTTCTTTAGGGTACAATGTTGTATATCCCATATAAAAAATATGTGTACTATCAATTGACCTTCTCAACTTATATAATGTCTAGAATAAAATTATTAGTATTACTAGTACTAGATAAGAGTCTAAAAGATAGATTGCACCTAAAACTAGGGTTTCAACACTCTTTTGAATAAACAAGGGGTTCCGCTCTCTTTATATATGCTCATCTGTCAAATTATTTCTCTAATATTGGAACTTATAAATTTATAGAAACAAGCCTCAAATTATATTAGGCTATCCTCCACTTGTGAATGAAACGATGGAGAAGGCTCAAACTCTCATTCTAGTTGTAGACACCCTCCACTCCTTGGATCACATTAGAGCACTCAAATTCTGACATGACCCACTTCAGAGAGTACCTACCACCTTGCTAGTATTCGTTATGTGCTTTATAAAAGAGAACAATTATCACGGTATAGTGACCTCCCTTGATTGTCATTCAACACGCTTTTTAATGCATTAGTAGATACTTGTAATTTCCATGACCTATTTGGATATTCAATTAGTTACCATCCAGGTAGCGGCCCCTGTAAAAGTTGGACCAACATTTAAGAAATAAATGTCTCGGTAATTATTTGTTGATTAACTTTACGAAGTATTTCTAATTTTATGTTCATTATTGTGATCCTTTGTGATCCTTCTACATAGAAAAGTATGAATCAAGTCTTCAAGTACCTAACAAAGATAGTTTAATGACAATATAATATGTTAAAGGTGTATAATAATGAACCAAAGCGATATTGTTACCCATCTTGTTTATGTTTCTTACTTGCGTTTCTAACTAACGCATGCATAGCAAAGGCCTATGCTTTCTCCAGAACCTATGAATTAATGACTCAATAGGAAATAGATTCAATAGAAGATTTCTAGAAGCACAGAAATACCATGCTTGCTGCATAAGAAAGATTGGAGATGGGTATGCTGAAATACAAGTTTGCTAACTTATGGGCAAAAAATGGCCCATCTAGTGCTAATACCATAACTGTAAAATTAAAGAGGATACATACCCTCTAGTAAGGTTATTGATATACCTCGACCTGCTAATTCTTAATGATATTGATCAGATGCTTTAAGATATATCTTTGATTAATCTGGTTGCCAAATTCAAAGGGTTTCTAGTCTTTACCAGGGATATTTTAAACAACAACTCAAAGACCTAATCTAAAACTGAAACTAACATGATCAGATTTGAAAGCATACGAAAAAACAGTTTGTGTTTTGTTCTTAGCTCAATACATGAGAAGATGAAAGACTAGATAAATTAATTAGTACCAGCCCTTCCCTGGAAAGGGGAAATGCAAATTCATGAAAAAAAAAGAGAGAATGAAATTGAGTGATCTTGTTGAATCCAGGCACAATAGGAAGTCGATGAATTGAAAAAATGGGACAACCTTCATACATATCATCTAGATTGAGCTTTATAGGTTCAGTTGCAAGTCTCTTGTAAAATTTATTGTCTATCTCAACAAAGGATTCATTTTAGAAAATTTGAAAGTTTTATCCCTTACAGCCTACAGGTGTAGATCATATCTAAGGCTCAATTCTATCAGTAAAGCTGCATACTAAAAGCTAGGCCAACTGGACCATGGTTCACTAGTTAGGACAATAGAATATTAAACCAACACCATGGATCTATTCAACTCTATGGTCTGCCTTAGAAAAATAGGATGCACTTCAAAGGGATGATGCCAGGTGAAAGTCCAGGGAAATTTTGGTGGAATAGTTATACCTCCAATCCTGCACTTAGAGTCAAACAAAATCTGCTATATTTGGTGCAATGCTTTTAATGGTAAAGAATAAGAAGACCATAAATTTGTAAAATAGTTGAAAGAAGATTCACTAAAGATAAATTCCATGAATAACAATCTCAGGTTGGACAAAGAATACAGAGACAGACCTGAAAAATTCCTGCAAAAGAGCTTCTCCATCCATGACTCGCTGTGAGAGGCACAATGGCAACAAACATTACAATTCTATTGGCATTACAAAGTGACAACCCCATAGCCATCATGACAACAACTTTGGCTCTCTCTGATGTGAGAAAATACATCAATTTTAATGGCCTTGAGGCATCTGTAAGTGCACTTAATCTAATACTATAATCTTGGAAACCTATATCGGCTCCTGATATCGCATGTGTGCTAACCTGCTATGCTACAATCCTTGGCCTAAACACCCCTGATCTACTACATCTGTTTATGGGCTTGTCAGCAATTGAATTTGCACCTATAACCAACTTTTTGCTTGTGGAATTTCTGAACTTTAGCAGGCCCTTCTTATCCTTCCAGTTGACTTGATCCTCCAATGCTGAATTCAAAGCAAGTAAATAAGATTTTTTATGTGCCACAGATGGCAACCCACATGCCATTCTTGCATCAGCTATGGGCATAGCCATTTGCATATCATGGGGTGTACACATTCTGGATGGTATTCAAAACTTCCTAGAGAAATGCACACCTCAGGGTGTGCAGAGACTTCTTATGTGATATATAACTTGGAACTGCATCAACACCAACTTAAGAATTTCAAGACCATATCTTGGAACTGCATCAACGCCAACTTAAAAACTTGAAGAACATACTTGAAAAGGAAGCCAAAACAGTTCAAAATAAAAATTGTGAAAACTATATGTCTCAAAATATTTCCATGCCCTTAATATTCAAATTCAAATTATTCAGCCATACCTTGATTACAGATTGCAACTTCCAGAATATTTGTGTAGGATTTGCACGTGCATTCCTACCCAAAAAATTGTAAACAATTTGGATTTCTAGCGATTGCGAGCTTAAAAGAAGGCTGGAACAAGTGTAAACTTCTGGATTTTGGCTTACCTATTGCAAATCACCCATAATTCAACACAGAGCACCCGCATTCACCGAATCACCACTGACCAGCACTGCTAAATTCGCCGAAGCATTCAGACTGGAAAATTTATTAAAAAATAATAATCACGGAGCACTATTGTTAGACTCGCTGAAGGCCGAAGAAATCACTAGCATACTTGAAATTTGAAGCATTCGGAGTCTAATATCAGCAAATTTCTCTCTCTCTCTCTCTCTCTCTCTCTCTCTATATATATATATATATATATATATATATATATATATATATATATATATATATAATTACAGTTTCATTTCCAAACTTCTCCTCGCAGGTTTAGCTCAATGCCATCAGGGAAATGGACCATCTTGGTACTCTAAATCCCTAACAAGAACTCGATTCTTGTTGCCTTCCATGGTTTAGCTCCATGGCACCGGGGAAATGGACCATGTTAGTACTCTAAATCCCTAACTAAAACTCGATTCTTGCTACCTCTCCGGAACTAAAACTCGATTGGAGATTCTTTTTGCCCTAATTCCTTCGTCAATGTGTGCAGAACTAGATCTTGGCATCCTATATAGAATTTGGCACTGTGCACCTCCCGAAACTGGGACTCAATTTTTGTTGCTCTAATGCCCTCATCAATGCGTGTAGAACCAGATCTCGGCATCCTGCATATAATCTAGCACTGTGCACCTCCAACAGTAAACTTCCAAGCCCCTTCCAACCCCCAACCAATTGAAATGGGGGCAAATCCCTCCTTCGACCCAGTAAATTTGGGGGAATTCCATTAAATTTTTGTTGCACCTCCAAATTCCAAGCTCCAACCAGTGAAAATGGGGGCAAATCACTCCAATCCCTCCCTTGACCTAGTAAATCCAGGCGAATGCCTTTGAAATTAGCTCCAACCCAGAAAATCGGGAGGCGAATTTCATGGTTTAATTTTTAAGCGCATTTATCTTGTTAGGCTAATACTTAATAATTAATTATTTTTAAAATATTTATATGGCTAGCTATATAAAACTGTACAAAATTTGTTTTATATAAAAAATTTGCCCTACAAAAATTTAAAACCCCTTAAAATTTGCCTTTGGGCTAAAATTCACCCCTAAAATTTTCCTTGATGCCTGCTTAGAAGGACTGGGAGGAGTGTTACTAGAAGACAATGTTGTGATAGTCTATGAATCTAGGAAGCTAAAAAACATGAGAAAAATTATGTAGTTTATGACTTAGAGTTAGTTGTTGTCATATATGCATTAAAAATGTGGCGACACTATCCATTGGGTAAGAATTTTTTGTTAATTACTGACCATATTAGCTTGAAATATTTCTTTAGTCATCCAGATTTGAATGCAAGACAAGCTAGATGGTTAGCTTTCCTTAGCGAGTTTGATATGGAAATAAAACATATTAAGGGAAATGAAAACAAAATTGCAGATGCCTTAAGTAGACATTCTCGTCAAATTTTATCTTGCACATTTAGCATTGTAAAAAAAAAAATGAATAATAGGTTCAAGAAGTTCTTTCACAAGACACATGGTATTTGGAATTACAGAAAAAATACAACAATTAGGAATTTCAAGGTATACCATGAATCTAAAAGGATTAATCATTTAAAAAATAAATATTGTATATTCCTAGCATACCTACTTTGAAATAGATGATAATGGATGAATACCATAAGAGACCTTATTCAGGTCATCCAGGTTACCAAAATATGGTGACAACATTGCAGAATTTATTTTTAGGGCCTGAATGAAGAAGGAAACAACTGATTATCTATCAAGATGTTTAGAGTCCCAACAAGTAAAGGTGGGGCTTCAATGCCCAGCAGGGTTTCTAAACCCCCTTCCGATTCCATATTTGAAGTGGGAAGTAATATCCATGGATTTCATAACAGGACTACCTCAGACTAAGTATCAACATGACTCCATTATGGTAGTAGTGGACACGGTAACAAAGTAGTAGTGGACAAGGTAACAAAGGCTGCACATTTTATTCTAGTGCAATCTAGCTTTGGGATAGCCCAAGTGGCCAATGTTTTTATGAAGGAAATTTTTAATCTTGATGGGATACCAAATATGATCTTCTCTGATAGGGATGAAAAGTTCACATCAACCTTTTGGAAAAATTTGTTTGGAGAGATGGGAACAAAACTGAATTTCATCATAGCCTATCATCCCTAGACCTACGGGAAGACTAAAAGAACAAATCAAATATTAGAGGAAATTCTTCGCATGTATGTAATGGGTAGACCCATCAAGTGGGAGGATTTTATGCATTTAGCAAAATTTTCATATAAAAACAACTATAAAATATCTATTAATATGAGTTTGTTCGAGGCCTTATATGGTATAAAATTCCATACTCCACTTAGTTGGATTCAACCAAAGGATAAACTGGTACTTGGACTCGAGGCATTACATGAAATGGAACAAACAGTACGATAAATTCAACAGAAAATCAAGGCAGCCCAAGACTACGAGAAAGGTTATGCATATAAAAAAAGAGCACGCAAATAATTTAATATTGGGGATCATGTCTACTTGAGGATAAAATCTCTCAAGAGTACCCTTAATACCGACAGTTGTGCTGAGCTAGGACCTCAGTACTGTAGGCCCTTTGAGGTTTTGGAACGAGTGGGTCCAGTAGCATATACATTAGCTCTACCTAGTCATGTTAAAGTACATAATGTTTTTCATGTTTCATTATTGAAAAAATATGTTCATTATCCTTTTCACGTGGTTGGCTGGAATTTGATACAAGTGGAAATCGAAGGGGACTTTCTTCCAAAACTACTTTGTATATTGGGGCGGGAAGAAATCATGCTCTGAAATAGAAAAATTTCTAGGCTGAAAGTGCAGTGGAAGCAATTTACACCTGAAGAGCCTACATGGGAGCGAGAAGTAAGCATGAAATAAGCTTTCTCAGTCATCTTCAAAGAATAAATAGTTATCTGCTAACATCGAGGATCATGTTTTTGTTTTATGGAGGGACTATGTAATACCCTTGATTTACAGTTATTATGTTTTTATGTAGATAATACAAATACTATGTTGACCTATGAAACAATTATGATGTTGGAGGAATTATAATTTTTACATATTAATATTTATTGAACAAACATTTTACGAATATTGAAAAGACAGAGTATAAAGATATTTGAAAATTCTTATCCATGAGGATAGGATAGAATTTCATACTTTCCCAAATTCTCTAAAAAAATCCTTTGGAGAGAAATAAAATTGAAAAAAAATTGAATAGAAGAAAATATCTAAGGAATCCTTAGTAAAGAGGAAAGTTAGTGGGAAGAGGTAAGAAAAAAAACGTTGAGTAAAAGCGAGTTTTAAAACAAAACTTTTGTGGAAAAAATAGAATTAAAAGCCTAGGCTATGGTTAACATTAGCCCAGAATAACAGGATGCCATTATGAAAACTTGTTGGGAAAAGTTGGCTTAAAAGTGCCTTCACTAGTTTGAAAAGAGGTTTTCAACGCTAGGGAAAAACGATATCTGCTCAAGAGAGAGATCTGAGGAGAAGCTTGTGGTTGGAGGAAAATCGTCTTTACAATTTTTTATGAAGCACGTAGAAATATTAATATTAAAATTATTATGATGATGATTATATGTATGAGATGTGTCTAAGTTTTAATAGAGCAATTCCGTTTTGGAATAAGTATTAATTGTTGTACTATATAAGTGTGAATTGGTATTAAAAAATGGTCATAAAGGATACTAACTATGTAACAGTGAATCTAGAATTGTGTCTTTGCCAAAGGTTATGAAGTAGTTATTGTGTAGTGGTAGTACTCCTATATTATAATCTATATTCTATGAGATGTTGAAGGGATAGTTCGACTCCTTCCCTTAATTCCTTCAATACTATATACATATATTTAAGTATAAGTAAAAGCAATTTTATGAACATATTATGAATCCAGTATGTTTTAATACATGTACAACAAAGGTTTAATTTAGCAAGAATAAAATATCCTTTATAATAGACGCAAGGTATAAATTGGATTAATTATTAAATGTTGCCAACAAAAGGATTGGGACTATTGGTCATTATTTAAAAAACAGTCCCTAGACTTAATATTTTGGTGGATGGTAGTGATTTGGGTTAGAAAAAATATATTATTTTCAACCACATATCCTTAAGGATAAATTTCATTTGAGTAAACCGAATCTTGTTGGTGTTAGAAAACGATATTTCTGATCTACTCCTACAATTAATAGAAGAATTTAAAATTTGGAGACTAAGCTTAAAAAAATCGAGCATTTTAGAATGTATACTATTTAGACTTCTCCTGGAGGAGTAAGTCGAACTGGTAGTTCCATATATAAGCTACTCTATAAATCATAAAGGGAAAGTGAAAAATGGCATCATTTCCTAACATCGCCTGAACTCATAAGAAAAATCTTTCTATTCTTCTATAGCAACAGCAAGAAGTAAAAGTATAATACATAACGTAGAATGAAGATGCACTTCACATTCAATAGTAAAATCAACCAATAGATTTCTATCATCAATTCAGTAATAGCAATCATTCAAATTAAATAAAGACAGAATTCGATATCAAAGAGGAGAAAATCGTATAACATTTGGGAGTATCAAAGTTAGACAAAAATTACACTTCAATTGATACAGTAGGAGGAAATTCATAATGCATCCATCAAAGTAAAGGATGAGTAAATGTATATTTTACCAAGAGGTAAATATTAAATAAGATCAAGCTATCGACATACAAAAAAAAATCAAATTTGACAACTTGAATTTACACAGTAATCTGTGTTATAAAGAAGAAAAATTCATTATAATATTTGTTAGGCTCAGAGGCCATTTACGGAATTGACATTAAAATTCAAAACTTTATTTTCCATGGTAGCATAGCCAAATATTGAAACCCAAAATTCACCCATTAATGTTATAAGAATGGTGAAAATCTTACCCATGTACATACATAGTAAAAATAGTGTTTTCACCTCTGTGGTAAATGGTGAACCCTGGTATTTCACCAAGAGTGTTGGAACTCCCAGGGGCTTCCCTACCTTACTTTATCAACCCAAGATTTGTACAAACTTGGAGGTGATAGTGCTATATGCACAACAGATGCATTCCACTCATTTCATCCTCTTCTGCTTTATGAAAGGGTGATATTTCTTAAACTATGATAAGAACTGGAAAGTAAGTTACTAGAAAGAAATGACAGAAAGGAAATTAAACTAAAGTGTTGAAAAGAGATGACAAGAATGAAACTAATTTAATTGGCAGAAAACAAAATTAATGAAAAGAAACTATGCTAACTTGCTGAAAATAAATGGAAAAAAGAAAACTAATTCTAAACCACACTTGACTTGGGAAATTAGCTAAATTAACTCTACTTATCCTATATTCTATCGAACATGCTTCTATCGATGCAACTAAGCTATCCATGACTTAATTATGATTTAAAAAGTGTGATTTGTAGCTTGGAGGAAAGAAAAAGGGCTAAAGAGGCTAATGGAGGGCTTAACACATGAAATGAGGCTTAGAAGTAGAAAGCGGGGGTTTAAACCAGATTAAGACTTTATTATAGCGCAAAAGGATTTGGAGCGGAATAACTCAAAATATGTGATGGCGGAGATGCGATGTGGAGGTGGGACTGATATCGCAATCACGATATTGCGAATTTGGAGCAGTAAGTGTGAAAAGGAACATGATAAATAATGTGATGTGTGAAGTGCGGGGGGGAAGAGCGGTGAAGTGCAATAAAAATATCGTAGTCGGCGAAAAAAAGCAGTAAGTGTAATGGAAAAGAAGGTAAATGGTTCGATTTGTGATTTGCGATTTGGTAAGAACTGTGATCTATGATATGCTGTATCTGTAATATCCCAAAAGGGAGAATGTTGTAATACTAAACAAAATATAAGAATTGTAACTAAGTAAAAAATAATCTAAAGCAACATCAGAATATATAGAGAAGCTAATAATTTTTATTATATGGAGAGGATTCAGTTACACAATGTACGAAATATGAGTAGAGATGGCCTAGAATTTCCCTACAAACATGCTACAACTAGCATTGCATAACTGGTGAGCTTATAGGAAGCAATATTGTGTTTTCCCTTCTACTATTGATATACATGAAACTTTTGGAAAAGGAAATGTAGATCTAGGGAGCTTAGGAGCTTTGATTATGCCAAGATTCAACATATGGCCAATGTGATTGGAACCCAAGATAACTTAGAAAGGATTTTCTAGATCTACAACTTTGGAAAATCACCCTCCTAGGGTTTGATCCTTAAACTACTAGGTTATACAGATATGAAGCTATATCTGATCCAAATATGGCTACAATATGTTCTACAAACATATTTGAGCTTTGAGGGTTGATCCCTCCTTCAGATCTACAAGCTAGGAGCTTGAGATATTGTCTCCTCTTCTTCCTCCTTCAAGTTGCAGCAACTAAATATGCAACTGCTAGAGAAACTGCACTATAGAAGAGGGAGAGGCTCTATGCCTACTAAAATATGTTGTAATAGAATCTAGGCTGATGGAAATAGGGATGGAAAGGTGAGGGAATGATCCCTCACAATATTACTAGCTGAAATACTGGTAACTTCTTCCTCCTTTGGATTTGCAATGATGGATTGCACAATCCTTGATGGGACTACTTCTGATAGGAGGTAAATAATGTTTGGCCTGATGCCAGATATGAAATGAAGCCCTAGGAATTTTTATCTTCAAGTTCAAGGTGATAGGAATAAACCTACACCGGTTCTCCAGCTGAAATACTGAAGACAGCCCCCACCTCCAAACTGATCTTCAGAAATTGCATAATTCCTGAAGGTAGATGTTTTGCAGATGATGGAAATGATAAGTGGCACCAATGCCTGATGTAGAATGAAGTACAACCCTCTTCAAAGAGATCACTCAATGAAAGAGGAGGATTTCCCGATGAGGAACACCCTATGCTAAACAACACTTGTAATCTTAGCTAAATAGCCAAAGAAAGCATGGAATGTCACATGAAAATTCCAGATCTAAATAGACCTCAAAATCTATAATCAATAACTTATCTTCATTTTTGCCTTCATCTCCTTTATATAGTTTATGAGCCTTCCCATGCCTTGGCCCACCTCTAAACTGTGTTGTGCATGTGGACATAATCCTCCATGTTTGACTGCGTTGTCTCTCAAAGTCCTCCAACATGTGTGCATCAATTGCATCACTTCCTCCATCACTTCATCATGAATTCTCTATGATCTTTCATTAGATGCCTTCCATGATCTTAGTTGACTACTTCAACCTCTGTGATCTATCTCATTAATGAGACATGATCTCCAATCCATTCACATTAGTAGTGGCTCCACTATCTCCTTTATATAGATCTAGGCTTAATTAATCCACATTCACACATAAAATTGGATATTTATTCATCTTGAGGATTATGGGTCCCTCCACCCTTTTATTTACTTAATTCATTAAGAAAATTAACAACTCTAATAGTCCAAATGTCATGTGAAATCTTGGGAATATTACAGTCCTCCCCATAAAAATGTTTCGTGTCCTCAAGCAACCGCAAAATTATATGCAAAATACATCCATTTCCCTCAAAATGGCATCCACATAAGGAAGGCCTCCTCCACTTGCTGCAATGTGTCATGCATGTACTATTCCAAATTTGTCTCTCAAGAATGACCTCCAACTATATCGTTAGATGTCCTCCTTCCACCATGAAGTACCAAGTGACAACCATATGATGTCCAACATCATCATCAAACATGAGATACATAAAATAAATTTGTTCTTCTCACAAAGAGAAAGCTCCATCTCACAATACATCTCTTCATCCCTTGCTTCTTGAAGTACATTGAGCATTGAAATGCCCTCACCTTTAGCCCTATTGGCCTTATTTCTTCCAAGCATCATTCCAACACTATGAAAAAAAAAAAATAAAGACATATGGGTACACCAAAGTGTCAAACCATATTCTACCAATAGTAACCACCGAATTAGGGCGTCTTGTTGCCATTCTCTATCTCCTCCATATAAAATGGACAAGCTAAACTCGCCCAAAAGTAAACAAACCAACAAGATGTCTTGCTGCATCTTCACATCATCATGTGAATCATCGAGTAACAACAACATGTTGAGGACATATAGAATGTCATACTAGCCCAATACAAGCAAACTCCATTATCACACACCATGAGAGTACTATGCCATATTACAAACAATACAAAACACATAAACATGGGATATCTCATGTGATGGCCAAACTCTATTAAGTATAACCCAAATGAACATGTCGTTCTTTGCTACATACTATCATTGATACACAAGGTATGAGACAATAAAATATGAATCTTTGGGTAGTACCCATACTCACCCAAGAGAAACCAACACAGTCATGCCTCCATCTTCATTAGATGAGTGTTTTTCAAGGCATGGATCAAAGAGATAGCAGCCTTTGGGTAGTAACCAAACTCACCCAAGAGTAACCAATGTAACTAAGCTTCTTGCTGGCCCATGTCATATATTTACAAGTGGTTTTGCAACCCCTTGCTTATCATCCTCACCCATTCATCCCAATGTGGATGATGAATGATGTTCTGCATAAACATGGTATCCTCCCTTTGTAGAATACCATCCACCCTAGACTGATGAATAACTTTTCACTCCATGAAATGTTGAAGTGCACCTCCAATGATATCTCTTAATGAGACCTTTATCTCATCCATGGCCTTCCAAAACCAACGAGGTTCCAGATCTGCTACAGGTAGAAGTCTCTCTTTGAACTGTGAGATTATCATTGAGAAAGTGTCATCAAGAAAGGAGAAAATATTTCTCATCTCAAGATGTATACCATTTATCATCTTAACCTCCATTTCTTCATGAGGGAAGCTACCTTCAGAATGCTCCAAGAATAATGGGGCTCCTTCATTATCACTACTTCTAAGTGACAGTGATGTAGATCTACAAGGTAATACATGCGTTGTCTCAAAGAAAAGCACAATACTGATCTCATAACCAGTCATTGTACATAGGATCATGCTCATCCCTTTTTCTGAAACTCTACACTTAAACTCAAAGGGTTGAATGTAGTCCATCAATGAAAAAATAGGATAGATTTTCATCTCCTCCTTTATTAGATCAAGGGTCCTCTACACTATGACAGTTTGATACTTCAAATCATCATTTTGATCTAACCCTTGGTTATGCATTGGCCCTGATGGCATGTCCCCATAAGCTCCAACAACATCTACTAAAACAATAGGTGATGAATGTGTATGCATAACTTGGATCAAATGATGTGTGGGAACCTCTTTCCATAACACAAGAGTTCCTCCAACCAGGACAATGGTGTCTCCAACTGCTGGTAAGAGAGATGGCTGCTCTTCTACCAATGTACAAGCGATGGAATCTTCCACCTCTTCCTCATGCATCTCCTGAATCATGCATGGGACTCTATGCGTTAAGAGCTCAAGACTGTCTTTCAAAATTACAAATGTCTCTTCTCTAGATGTAAGTACTTCTACAGCTGGTGGTGAATGTAGTGACTCCTTGTCTAGAGTGACAAGATTGACATCCTCCTTTGTCTCCTGAGGAAATTTCTCTTTATGGCACATCTCTACTTTCTCCACATCAAACTTCTTTCTCAACTTGTGAAAGAAATATGAAGGTTTAGTAACCTTTGCATGCTCCATGTGACTAAACCACCAATCGTTGGCTTCACCTAAAAGATGAAGTGCTGCAATTTGAACAACCTTTTTTTCAGCCACAGGATGTAGCATGAAAAATGTATCTAACCTTTTCCTCCAAGCATTAACAGTGCTTGAGTAAGATCCATCAAATGTAGAAAAACAAAATCTATTGTGAGTTTTTCTTCTATTGCTGCTATAGGATCTTGTTTCTTCTTTGAGTTCAAATAATTCTTAGAGAGTTATACTCTCTTTGAATCCTCTAGTCTGTGCCTTGTACTCTTCAAGATAAAAAATGAGAGTCTCCTGAGTCTCAGGTTCTCTTCTTTCTCCATTTCTATACCTCTCACCTTCTTCAGAGTAAGTGAGCATAGTAGATATATGAGGAGATCTATGATTCTCCGATCTTCTTTTCTGCTGATAGGAAGTTCTTGGACCTTCCTCATCAAATATTCTTCTTTGGATCTTATTTTTGCCTTTCCTTCTTCATCTGATTGACCTCCTTGAAGAGATCTTACATGGATCTAAAGATAGGAGTGGCAAGACTATAATCCTCCTTCATGATAGATCTCATCTATCTGCTTCTTCTTTTGATGCAAAAGATGAAGTGTCCACAAGCTCAACCAAAGGTCATGCTCTGATACCATTGTAATATACCTAAAGGGAGAATGCAGTAATACTAAAACACAATATAATATTTACAACTAAGTAAATAATAAATCTAAATACAACATCAAAATATACAGATAAGCCGAGCCTTTTTATTATATGGAGAGGATTCAATTACACAATGTACAAAATATGAGAAGATCTAGCCAAAGAGACGACCTAGAATCACCCTGCAAACATGCTACAACTAGCACTGCGTAACTGGTGAGTTTACAGGAAGAAATACTGCACTTTCCCTTCTATTGTTGATATACATGAAACTGCTACAAAAGGAAATGCTGATCTAGGGAGCTTAGGAGCTCTGATGATGCCAAGATTCAAGATTTGGCCAATGTGATGGGAACCCAAGATAACCCAGAAAGGATTTTACAGATCTACAACTTTGGAAAATCACCCTCCTAGTGTTTGATCCTTTGGCTGGTAGGTTATACAGATCTGAAGCTAGATAGATCCAAATATGGCTCCAATATTTTCTACAAATAGATCTCAGCTTTGTGGGCTGATCCCTCCTTCAGATCTACAATCTAGGAGCTTAAGATCTTGTCTCCTCTTCTTCCTCCTTCAAGTTGTAGCAACTGAATATGTAGATACTATAGAAGCTACACTATACAAGAGTGAGAGGCTCTATGGCTACTGAAATATGATGCAATAGATTCCAGGCTGATGGAAATAGGGATGATCCCTCATAGGATTACTAGCTGAAATACTAGTAACTTCCTTCCTCCTTTAGATCTACAATGATGGACTGCACAATCTTTGATGTGATTGCTATTCATAGGAGGTCAATAATGTTTTACGTGATGCTAGATATGAAATTAAGCCCTGGGAATGTTGATCTTCAAGCCGAAGGTGATAGACATAAACCTACACCGGTTCTCCAGCTAAAATTTTGAAGACAACCATCACCTTCAAACTAATATTTAGAAATTGTGTAATTCCTGAAGGTAGAACTTCTTCAGATGATGGAAATGATAAGTGGCACCAATGCCTGAGGCAAAATGAATTACAACCCTCTCCCAAGATATCACTCTATGAAAGAGGAGGGATTCCTGAATAGGAACACCCTGTGCTAAACAACACTTGAAATCTTAGATAAACAACCAAAGAAAGCATGGAATGTCAGATGACAATTCCAGATCTCAATAGACCTCAAAATATATAATCAATAGCATTCTTTCATTGTTTCCTTCATCTCCTTTATATAGTTTATGAGCCTTCCCATGTCTTGGCCCACCTCTAAACTACGCTGTGCATGTGGACACAATCCTCCATGTTTGACTATGCTATCTCTCCAAGTCCTCCATCATGTCTAGATGCAATGTAGACCCTCTCCATCATGTGTGCATTAATTGCACCACTTCCTCCATCACTTCATAATGAATGCTCTATGATATTTCATTAGATTCCTTCCATGATCTTAGTTGACTGCTTCAACCTCCATGATCTATCTCATTAATGAGCATGATCTCCAATCCATTCACATTAGTAGTGGCTCCACTAACTCCTTTATGTAGATCTAGGCTTAATTAATCCACATTCACACATAACAAGTGGATTTTTATTCATCTTGAGGATTATGGGTCCCTCCACCCTTTTATTTAATTAATTCATTAAGAAAATAAAGAACTCTAATATTCGAAATGTCATGTGAAAACTTAGGAATATTATAGTATCGCAATATCGCGATCAGCAAAGGATAGAGGTAAGTCTTAAGGAAAAAGGAAAAAAGGTGGGACGAGCGATTGCAATGGGTGATGTGGCAAAGGAGTACGGTAATATCGCAATCAAGGTTCAGACTCAGAAAGTATTAACAGAAAGGAAATGGAATCAGAGAAATGCGATGTTCGAAATGCGAAATATGATTCATGAAGGTGATGCGAAATGTGATGGTGATATTTCACAATCGAGTTTTAGGAGCGATAAGTTTTAACGAAAAGGGAAAAAGGTTGTGGCGTGTGGTTGCGATGTGGTGGAGTTGCGTTATGTTGTAAAGGAAGAAATAGACACTGCGATTTGCAGTCAAAGAATTATGATAGCGGGGATTTCAAGGAGGAAAGTCAAAAGTCATATTTCAATGGTTTTAGAACGTTTTTTACATGTTTTTCATTTCCAATGGTAAGGTAACCGTGAATGAAGAAAGAAAAGCAATAAGGCAGGTTGAAGGGCTTTTGTGCACTTAGGTAAAAATGTAGGGTGCAGTACTAAAAAGAAGCGGAAAATAGGAGGGAATGGAGGTGCACTACTAGTGCTCAGATGTTTAGAACACCTATGGATTCATGCACGAAAGATAGAAAAAAATGCGTGATAACAACATTGAAAGGGAGACTCACACCTGGTAATGTGGTTTCTTCTATAAAATAAAAAATAAAGCAATTTTTAGCCCATAGAAAGGTCTACCCTGCTCGAACTCTATTGATAGAGATGAGATGGGGAGGCTTGACCACAGCTTTTTGATTTTTTCCTCTATTCTGCTACTCACAAGCAAATGAAAAAATACAACAACAATCTGAAAGCAAAGAGTAAGCAACAACGAAACTATCAGAAGCAGATCTAGCTAAATGGAAGAAGAAAAACTAACTAAATGACAGAAAGGAAAGAATGAAAATAATAGAGAAGATGAGGCACATGGATTGGGCCCTAACCCATGAGCCTAGCTCTCTGAAACTTAACTCAGTCGAATGAAATGAGTCTACTCCTTTCATAAAAGAATAACCATATACATCTCTGAAATTTTGATCACTGCGTAAAATAAAAATGTCAATAGCATGCAACAAAGTTTCAACTGAAATCAATTCACTGCCTAAATCTTCCTAGCTTTATCTCTGCTCTATTTATTCTACAGGGCAGCTACCAACAACTCCGTAGAAAATAGTGATTGAGTCCATTTGACTCCAAGTAAACAAAGATTGAATTCTTGGATGTCACTGGAATTAGAATTTTTGGAGAGAATCCTTGGGGATCCTTTGGATGCCTTTTGAATTTAAATCTCTTCGAGAGAATATTTGGGATACTTTGGCTACCTTTGAGAGTTAAGGATGGTGGAAAATCCTCCAATAATTTCTCCTTGCTATCTCCTCCAAGTATTTATGAAAAAATCCTTATAAAAATGTTTAATAAATGATGATTTTCTACTCTCAACTTCATATTAGGCACTCGTATTATGTTAGCCTTAATCACCACCTATACTAGTATCATAATACCAAATAATAATAAATATGAAAGAAAACAAGATTTAAGAAGGAAAAAAGGTGACCATTAACCCCTCCAAATATGTCTAATGATGGAGCTCATCATCACCCCCTACTGAATGGTCGCTCATCCTCTAAGAAACTAATCCTCCTCTTGCATTTCCTTCCAGGATTTGATAGCCCCCCCCGATTTCCTGAGGAAGAAATGTGGGAGTATTCCCAAGGGGGTAAAAACCATTATTCTTTTCTCCATTCTCCCATTATTTATCTTGCGCATCTGTGTCCTTTTCATCATTCAGCCCCAACAACAAAGGTGGGCTGAGCTTTAGTCCCAACCACTGGATATTTTTTACCTGCATGGCCCTCTTTTAATAGGATTCCCTTTCCAATACACCTGTCAGTCTTTCTAGAGTGTGGTACTACCTATTCTTGAGGTTATGAGTGAGGTCATTCCATTTCCTGTGGCTGGACATAATGCACTCATCTAATATCTGCCTAGATACATCATAAAATTAGCCTATCACCTGGGTTTGAGTATGAAGGTAGATTTCAGTCAGTGTAGGGTCCCTTTCAATCTCTCGATGGTTAAGGATGACTCCTCTTGGGCTGAACAATTTTGGTCTGATATATAAGGGCTATCTACTTCTTCTTCCCATGACCCTCCATACCTCGCTTTCTCTAGTGTTCTAATTCACCATCCAAGATGCGAGAGCCATTATCTGCATGCCCCCCATTGTAGGATTGGGGTCCCAATTATCCAGATTCGTCAGCACAAGCTAATGCACATAAAACTCTACCATCTTTTCCCAATCAATCATGTTAACTTTCTTGTAGAAATTCATGAGTTGCCTACAACCTTGGAAAGGTAGTGATCCATGGGAGGCTAGATTTTTTATTTGAAATATAAGCCATTGATCCTTGAGGTACACGACATATGAGTCAAAAGGGAATCTATGGTAAAGGGATTTTATGCATACGTCTACCATGGTGGCTACTTTCTCCTCTTTTTGTTGCAATTTCTCCTTCAATGCTACAATCTCTACATGTGCCTGCTGCAAATGCTCCTTCTGAACTATTTCTTCGATTCCTTCCTCCCCCCTTAGTGAATCTTCAATGATAATCAGGCTTGTCGGAGAATTTTTTGGCTCTCTCTGACTCTTGTCATCTCTGGAATAATTAGAGGTCTGTCTTTTTCTCTTTGCGCTCAAAGGACCTATGTTGGCAACTAACTTTTTGTATTGAAGGGATGTGAAGCTATGTGGTGAGTATGTTTCTCGCCCACTTTATGCTATCTCTATGACTTCTATGGCCATCTCTACTATTTTTCCTTGGACCCTCATCTCTTCCTCTTCTTATTCTGGTTCTTCTTGTTTCTCTTCTGGTTATTCTTCTTCTTATGGTTCTTCTTCTTCTTTTGGTTCTTCTTCCTCTGCTAGTTATTCCTCTTCTTCTGGTTCTTCTTCCTCTACTAGTTCTTGCTCTTCTTCTTTAAGCGCTACAGGCTCCCATCAGTCTCACTCCCTTTAAAAATTTTCAATTTACTGGTTTGGATGAGATGACATCTCCTTTTATTAGATTGTGCAGCTAATTTTTGGAGTGCTTATGTAACTCAACTCAACTGCAGTTCTATCGTAGATATTTGTTTCCTTCTCTGTGTTCATTCATGATGGATTGTATGTTTCCTCCCCTCGTTCTCCCCTATTAAACTTGATTTAAATTTTTTTATTTTTCATGCCTAGGTGGTGTGTACTTCCAATTTTTTTTCAGTCGTACCTCACAGTGGTGGCTGATTTAACTGGCTACCTTTCTGCCCCCTAAAATGTAAATATGCAAATTGATTATTTCTAGTAATTATGGATGTGTTGCAAGGGGTGAGAAGCTATACCTAGGTTTTACCTGATGTTTCCAAGGCATTTCATGAGCTGAATTGAGGAGACAAGAATTTTAGATCTTGTGTTCTTCAATATTTTCCTATTCTTTGATTGAGAAAATTTTTGAGTGAACTACAGATTTGTTGTTTCTCCCCATTGTAGATGCTGCATGGCAGGTGCTCCAAATGCCATGGGTGGCACTCAAGTCTTTTCTGGAGTCTGATTCATGTGCTCCTCCCTTTTTTTTCTTGTTGTTCAAGAAAAGATGTTTGCGCTATAGGAATTCCTTGATATATGTAGCAGCCTATGTTTTTCTTTCCTTGCTACACTGTGCTCAGGAATGGAGGAGTGTGGTGCATGGAGGTGATGGAGGAAGCTATGAAAAGGAATGGAGTGAATGATGGGATGGATGTTAAAATAGAATAGAAAAGAAGATGAATGTTCCCCTCTATTTCTAGAAATCATTAATGACTTGCAAAATAGAAAACACAAAGATGAAGATGTAATTTATTTATTTATTTTTATTTTTATTTTGTTTATTTTTTTTTTTTTGAAAGGAAGTGGGATGCCTCCATGGAGGTTCTCAACCCACATACTTTCCTTGGGTGCCTTGGATAGGTTTTCACCCATGGATCTTTATTCTTTCTCCCTTTATTTTTTTTCTTTTTTTAGCAAGTGAGCTGCCTCAATCAGGGTTTTCAACCCATAAGCTTGCATTGGGTGCCTAAGAGAGGTTTTCACCCATGCACCTTTATTCTTTATTATTTTATTTTTCTTTTCTAAGAGGTGTGGGAAAGGATGGAGTTTCCCATCACATACACCTCTCTTCTTATTTAATTTATGAACTCTGCCCTTGATAAAGGCTTCTTGTAAATTTTCAATTTGTGACCATTGACAAGCAAGGTGATTCCTTCCTCATCTATGGTTCTGATTTGGACTACACCATTATAAAAACATTTTTCCACTGTGTAAGGTCCTAACCATCTTTTCATTAGCTTTCCTTTGAAATATTTAAGCCTTGAATAACACAACAACACCCAATATCCTTCTTGGAAGGTCTTTTCTTTCATGTTATTGTCATGTGAGACTTTCCTTTGTAGCTGAACTACCTTTGTGTGAAGAATTTCTTTCATTCTGAATTCATCCAATCCATTTAGTTTCAGCAACCTCTCTTTTTGGGCATTTTATAGATCTAGATTTAATTAAACTTCCATTCTTAAAGTATTGAATTCAAACTCAACTGAAAGTAGAGATTTCTTACCATAGACTCTCTCATAAGGAGTGAATCTTGTTGTTGTCTTCCAAGTAATGTTGTAGCCTCAAGTAGCTTCTACCAATCTGTCTACCCAATATTTTCTGCTGCTGATCACAACCTTAGTGATAATTCCCTCTAAAGCTCTGTTAGTTACTTCTACTTGGCCATTCGCCTGATAGTGATAGGAAGTAGAAGTTCCATGCTTAATCTTGTGCTTCCTCAAAATATTCTCAATGAGATGAGAGGTGAATTGTGCTCCCTGATCAGTGACTATTTCTTTGGGGTATCCAAACTTGTAAAACACATTCTCCCTCAGAAATTCTACTACTTTCTCCTCAGTTTCTACCCTCACTTCTTTTGTTTCAGCCCACTTTGTTAGGTAATCTGTGCATACTATGATATACTTATTTTCTATGGATAGTGGATCGATAGGTCCAAAAAAGTCCATGCCCCACTTTTCAAATGGCTCAAGAGCCACTTGAGGGTGTAAAGGAATTTCACCCATTTTTGTGGGTTTCACCATCCTCTGGCACTAGTCACACCTTCTCGTGTATCTTCTTGAATCTTGGTGAAGCATAGGCCAAGAGTATCCCATCTACAAAACTTTGTAAGAAATTCTCTTTGCAGCAAAGTCACCTCCACATGGGCTGTCATGACATGCAGAGAGGATATCAACCATCACACATCTCCTTAGGATTTGATCAGGGCCTAGCTTGAAAAGGTTTCCCCCAATCCATGTGAAAATGGTTCTTTTTATGATGATCCTGCTCCTCTTCCTGAATGAAAGATTAGGAGGGATTTTTCCAGAAACCAAGTAGTTGGCTATATTAGTAAATGATGGTGAGAGTGTTGATATGGAAAAGAGGTGTTCATGAGGCATCTGGTCATCCACCATTCCCTCTTCTCCTGCAGGGAGAGCTAACGTGGACAAAAAATATGCAACAACATTCTCCTTTCCAGGTTTATCAACAATAGTCAAATAAAATTGCTGCAAAAGGAAAAACCATCTAATTATCCTAGCATTTACATCTAGTTTTTTCATTAAATATTTGATGGCTTCATATTCAATGTGAAAAAAGGTCTAATATCTAGTTACATAATGCCTAAATTTGTTTAATGCATGGAAAATGGCTAACATCTCCTCCTCAGTAAAATTATAATTCGGCATGGCCTTTGAAAAATTCTTGCTGATGAAATAAATGGCATAAGGGATTTTGTCCTGTAATTGTCCTAATGCATCAGTGTGGATGTGGAAAGGTAGAGTCCAATTTGGACCTTGGAGGATCGGGGCAGTAGTCAACTTTCTCTTAATAAGCTCAAAAGCCTCTTGACAAGGACTAGACCAAATAAACTCAGAATCGTTGGCCAATAACCAAAATAATGGTGAAGCCATCTCACTGAAATCTTTGATGAACCTTCTATAATAGCCAACAAAGCCTAAGAAACTCCTGACATATTTTTTCTTTTGAGGAGCAGGTACCCTTTTTATGATAGTGATTTTGTTCAGGTCTACTTGTATTCCTGCTTGGGATATGGAGTGTCCTAATACAACCCCTGCTTTCTTTAGGAATTCACACTTCCTTGGGCTCAAGGAGAGATGCATCTCAATGCACCTTCTTAGTACTTTGCCAAAATTGGAGAGAGCTTCCTGGAATTCATCCCCATATGGTGTGAGATCATCCATGTAGATTTCGACAAAGTCATAATCTAACTCAGAAAATATGCTCAAGAGATCTCTTTGGAAGGTAGTTAGGGAATTGCACAACCTAAAGGGTAGGACACTACAAGAAAAGTTACCCCAAGGGCTGGTGAAAGTAGTCTTGTCCTAGTCTTCAGTGCTGATTTGAATCTGATTGTACCCACTAAACCCATCTAAGAAGGAAAATAACTTCTTCCCCACAAGGCCATTTAGGACTTGGTCTATAAAGGGCAAAGGGAAATGGTCCTTTTTGGTGGCTTTTTAAAGTTCTCAATAATAAACACAAATTCACCACTTCCCATTCTTCTTTGGGACTAAGACAAGAGGAGATACACACTTACTGTCAGATATAGGATATATGAACCTTGCATCCAATAGTTTCTGTTGCTCTTCTTTAAATATGTCCTTCAGAGCCGGGTTCATCCTTCTTTGGGGTTTTCTCACGATATTTCATGCTTCTTTGAAGTAAATCTAATGTTTTCATACTAAAGGATGCACCCCTTGCATTTCTTTATAATCCCAAGAAAATGCATCGACATTCTCTTTAAAAAGCTAGAATAATTGCGTCTCTTATTCATTCGAGAGGTTTGAATTTATTTTCAAGGACCTAGCTGGGAAAAACTCAATAGCCTTGGTGGATTCATAGGTTGACTCAACTGATTTCACTTCCATCCAAGGTTGGATTTCAGAATTTTTGACTATGGTTTCTAGAGGAATGTTAGTGGAGGACTGGTTTTGAATGGCATGGTCGATGAGTTCATCTTCATCAAGATGTCCCCCTCTAGGAATAGAATCTATGGTACATATAGGGGCAATTTTATATAACTCATATTCTTCATCCTAAAACCATATAGGGAGATTATGATCAATCGAAGGTTGGGTTGGAGGATATAACACTAGTTGTTTATACAAAGGCCCATTTTTTATAGTCATGTTTCCTACCCAATAGTTAATATAAGCATCTCCAGTGGCTAACCAAAGCCTCCCTAAGATGACGGGATAACCATTAAACTTGGTTTTTGGTTGCAGGACCAGTAAATCTGTAGAATACTCCCAAGAGTCAATGGTACCCATAACATCCTCAACAATTCCTTTGGGAGTTACCATGGATCAATCTGCAAGTTGCATACTTATCGTGGTTTTCCTAAAATTCCCTTGGAGATTAAGTTTCAATGTAGTTTCCTTAGTTATGAAATTGATGACAACCCCTAGATCAATCAGAGTGTTGGGGACTATGACACCATTTACATGCACATCAACAACTAGACTACCAAGGTCAACTTACTTTGGAAATATCACCCTTCCCAACATTAGGTCAAACAGTTATCCTACCACATTGATGGTGGGGGTATCTCTTTTTCTTCTCCCAGGTTTCTTGAAGCACTTTTCTTTGATGAGCCTATTGTAGATATGGACATCCTTCATGGCCTAGAGAAGTGGTATTTTACACACAAATTTTCCAATTCTCCTAGGATTTCAGTCTCCTCTGGGGTGTGATGATTAGGCTGGATCAAGCGCTCAAGAAAAGGAGGTGGTTGGATCTAAGTGTTACCTTCTTCCTTTTCCTCTTTAACCTCTACAGGTGGAGATGGAGGATGGTTGTCTAGGAGTACTCTTCTTGACCTGAGGTTAACCTCCTGTATCTCCAAAGCATAAGCTGGATAGGATGTTTCTCCACTGGGAGCCTGATGTGCCTGTTTGTTGCTCAGGTTTAGATTGGACTATGCAGGTATAGGTGGAGAAGCATGAGTAAGATGAGGTTGAGGTTGGGGTGGAGGCATTAGAGAAGGTGGTTGATTATGTTGAGGCCTCCACCCTTGGGATGGATTGTTCCACAAAGATTTTTGTGTAACATACTGCTATAATGGTTCGTTTACTGGCTGAGGATGATATGAAGGGTTGTAAGGCCAAATAGGAGGTGTAGACCAGGATGGAGGAGTGGGGGTGTATGAAGGTTGCATGGGTTCACTCTGATTGTTGTGATAGTAAGAGTAAGGGGCACCTCACGTATGTTTTTGGTATGGCTGAGGGCCTTGAGGCCTTCTCTGATTGATAAAACAATGTTTCTCTGACATTGCTTCCCCACCTTAATATACAAATTTGAGTCTAGGTAAGGTGGGAGATTTTTCTCTGGCATGATTCTCCTCACAGACTAATCAAACCTCTATGACATTCAATGGACATTCATTTCATGGGTGATTCCTGGTACATCTAGGAAAAAATATGGTCAGGGCTCTCTCTACTTCCTCTTTCTTCCTTTTGACCTACATTGTGTCCATTTGAAAAGAAAAAGTGTGCAGCATGCCACTCTTGAAGTCCTCTAGCATGTTTCCAATCTCATGTTTTATGAAGGTGGAAGAGGAAGGGGTATTGGATTTACTTTGGCTAACTCTTCCCTTCTTCCTAAATGCCCTAGAATGGTTCCAGAAGATATTTTTTATTACTTCATAGGGTTGTTGGTATTTATCTTCTCCTCATAGCATATTCAAGGTTTCTATCATCTCTTCATTAATCCCTTGAAGAAGTACAAGTTTAAGTGAGTCAAGATCAAGAGTACGGTTGGCTTTCTTATAGTTCGGTTGAAACCTCTCTTCATAGTCCTCTAAGGATTCATACAGCCCTAGAGTCATCCTAAAGATCTCATCCTTAGTTTCCTTGGACCTACAGTAGTATTTGTATTTGTTGCTTAACGTTTCTTCCATATGTGCCCAGGTAGTGATGTTATCCCTAGGTAGACCCATGAACAAACACAAGGTTGCATCCTTAAGGGTGGATGGGAATATCTTAAACTTCTGATCATCAGATTTATAGTCATAAGTCCTACAAACAACAACAAATTCAAAAATGAATGTGTCAAGGTCCTTAGAGGTAATTCCATGGAAGTGTGGAAGAGCTGAGGGGATAATGTTCTTCATCTTAGTTTCCCCATCTGCCTCTCTTATGGGAAATTCTCTCTAGATCCCATCCATGGATAATATAGGTGAAGCAGGTCCATCAGTTGAAACAATTTCTTCTTCTCCTTCCCCAATAGGATCCTCAAAATATTCAAAAGGCTCTCCTAGAGGGGGTTCAATCTCTCTCCCATTGAAGAAGAGTGAAGGGTGGCTAGGAGGTGATGTGGGGGTTTTAGATAAGGTTTTTCTTTGAGTATTCTTAGTCCTACAAGGCATGAAAATCAAATCTTTTTTGTATTTTTCCAATATTTCTGAAATGACATGAAAAGAAAGGAAAGAAGAAAAGAATGCTAAAAACAAAATCAAAGCATCTACTAGACACCACCTCGGCAACGACACCAAAAAGTGGTGAGCCCTGTTATTGCACCAAGAGTGCTGCAACTCCCAGCGACTGCCCTAATTTACTTTATCAACTTGGGGTTCGTACGAACTTGGAGGTGACATTGCTATATGCACAACAGATTCATTCTGCTCATGTTATCCTCTTCAACTTTATGAAAGGGTGATATTTCTTAAACTATGATAAGAACTAGAAAGTAAGTTACTGGAAGGAAATGACAGAAAGGAAATTAAACTAAATTTTTGAAAAGAGATGACCATAATTACACCAATTTAATTGGCAGAAAATGAAATGACAGAGAATAAACTAAGCTAACTTGACGAAAATAAATGGCAAAAAGGAAACTGATTCTAAACAACACTTAACTTGGAAAATTAGCTAAATAAACTCTACTTATACTATAGTCTATCTAACATGCTTCTATCCATGCAATTAAGTTATCCATGACTTAATTCTGATTTAAAAAGTGTGATTTGTAGCTTGGAGGAAAGAAAAAGGGCTGAAGAGGCTACTGGAGGGATTAACACAAAAAATTATTCTTGAATTGGAAAGCGCGGGTTTAAACCAGATTAAGACTTTATTATACCCCAAAATGATTTGGAGCGGAATAAATCTAAATATGCAATGGCGAAGATGTGATGTGGAGGTGGGACTGATATCGCAATCATGATATCACGAAGTTAGAGCGGTAAGTTTTAAAGGGAACAGGCTAAATAATGCGATGTACAAAGTGCGGTAGGGAAGAGAATCGACATACGATAATAGTATCGCAATCGATATAAACAAGCGATAAGTGTAATGAAAAAAAAGGTAAAAGGTTTGATTTGGGATTTTCGATTTGGTAAGACTTGTGACCTGCAATATGTGGTATCACAATATCATGACTAGAAAAGGAGAGAGGTAAGTCTTAATGGAAAAGGAAAAAAGTTGCGACGAGCAATTGTAATGGTTGACGTGGAAAAGGAGTATGGTAATATCACAATCAAGATTTAGAGGCAGAAAGTGTTAATGAAAAGAAAATGGAACGAGTGAATTACGATGTGCAAAATGAGAAATATGATTCTAGAAGGCGATGCAAAATGTTATTGTGATATTTCACAATCGCGTTTTAGGAGCGATAAGTGTTAACGAAAAGGGAAAAAGGTTGCGGTGTGTGATTGCGATGCAGCGGAGTTGTTGTAAGTTGTAAAGGAAAAACTAAACACTGTGATTTGCGATCAGAGAAGTACGAGAGTGTGTATTTTGAGGAGGAAACGCAGAAGTCCTGTTTCAATGGTTTTCGAATGTTTTTTACATTTTTTACATTAAAAAAGGTAAGGTAACTGTGAATGAAGAAAACAAAGGAATAAGGCGAGCTGAAGGGCTTGAGTGCACTTAGGGAAAAAGGTAGGGTGCAGTAGTGAAAAGAAGCGAAAAACATGATGGAATGGAGGTCCACAAGTAGTGCTTAGAAGTGTAAAACACCTACGGATTCATGCACGGAAGGCAGACAACAATGCTTGATAACAATAGTGAAAGAGATACTCAAACCTGGTAATGTGGATGCTTCCCTAAACTCAAATAGAAAGCAATATTTGGCATGTAGGAAGTTCTACCCTGCTCAAACACTATTGACAGAGATGAGAGGGGGAGGCTTGACCATAGATTTTGGAGTTTTTCCTCTATTCTAGTACTCATAAGAAAATGAAAAACTACAACATCAAACTAAAAGAAAATACTAAGCATCAATGAAACTATTAGAAGAAGATCTAGCTAAATGGAAGAATAAAAACTAACTAAATGAAAGAAAGGAAAGAATGAAAACAACAGAGAATATGAGGCACATGGATTGGGTCCTAACCCATGATCCTATATCTCTAAAACTTAAATCAATCGAATGAAATCAGTCTGCTCCTTTCATAAAATAATAACCATGTACATCTCTGAAAGTTTGATCACTAAGTAAAATAAAAATCTCAATAACTTGCAACAAAGTTTCAACTAAAATCGATTCACTGACTAACTCTTCCTAGCTCTATCTCTTCTCTATTTATTCTACAAGGCAGCTACCAACAACTCCCTGGAAAATATTGATTGAGTCCACTTGACTCCAAGTAAACAAAGATTGAGTGCTTGGCTACCTCTGGAATTTGAATTGTTGGAGAGAATCCTTGGGGATCCTTTGGCTGCTTTTGGAATTTGAATTGCTGGGAGAGAATATTTGGGATACTTTGGTTACCTTTGAGAGTTATGGATGGTGGACAATCCTCCAATAATTTCTCCTTGTTATCTCCTCCAAGTCTTTATGATAAAATCCTTATAAAAAATAATAATAAATCATTATTTTCTGCACTCAACCTCATATTAGGCACTCAGAGTATGTTATCCTTAATCACCACCTATACTAACATCATAAAACATAATAATAATAAAAATGAAAGAAAAATATATCTAAGAAGGAAAAAAGGTGACCATTAACCCCTCCAAATATGTCTAATTATGCAGCTCATTAGTAAATCAAATACCAATGCTAAACAGTTAAATAAAAATTAAAAGATAAATGAAGAAATAACAGGGTAACTAAGAATTACCTGAGATGAAGGGTGCCAAAGGAGAGAGTCATCAAGATTTCGGTTACCATGGTTGACGCCCTATTTTGGTGTTTCTCTATAAACATCATAAAGAAAAATTACGAGCTATTTTGGAAGGGAAAGAAACCAAAATACCATATACATTTATTGCTAAACTCATGAACTGAGAAACTGTTGCAAATCCACTTACTTGTGAATGAAATGGGGAAGTAAAGCACTACGTGACAACATACTTCATGACTTAGCGTTGTTATTGCACAAAATGAACTCATAGGGGTGACATAGTGAGAAAAGAGAGCCACCATTTCATCCTGTAAATGACATTCCAATTAGGGCAAGTGACGAAACAACATCCTCAGGCATGGCGATGACATCTTGTGAGCATAAGTCCAAAATGAGGAAAGGAAAGGAAGGTAATTCCTTAGCGTTTGTGTAATCCCTTATGGAATGTAGATCTACACAGAGAGATCTTTGTTCTCCCTCCTTAGCCTCGAATATTTCGATCACATGAAGAGAGATGGTTGTCACATGGTCTCTGAAAAATGGCAGTTGTGGCGTGGGACACATCATGCAGGACTAACAGTTTAATACATGTGTATTTATCCTTGGAACTAGGTTCAGGCATGAGAAGACCATACGAATGCTTTAGGGAATATTAATACCTTTTTCCACCATACCTTTCATAAGAAATGAAAAGGTAAACTTTAAGGTAGCTAAAGAAAAATGTAAAGGTATTAGTAGTATTCAATGGTTAGGGAACCATTATAGCAAAACTTTAGTGTTCATAAAATTAACGAGGGAAATAAGATTCTTCAAACTTATCTAAGTATAAAATTAACTTAAGGGGCTAGGATTTCGCTAGAGGGGTGTTTAGGATTAGTGAAAATCAAACCAAATTCCTGGTTCTTGGAGGCAAGGTCTAATTCAGCCATCATTGCATCCTTTCATGAGATTCATTTCAAAATTTACCATGGTACCAAAGAAACATCAAAAAATCATAGAGTTAAGTGGAGAAAAAAATTAATAGACGAAAATATTAATACAAAAAAAAAAATATTTGGGGACATGAAAATGATTGATTTCCACATTGATGCAATATTTGTAGCAATGTGGCATTGGACTATCTTTGACCATTGTTGACCATGGTTGTGATAATGTGAAGTTGGACCATGATACAATCCTTGTCAAAATGTGACCATGGTTAACCATGATTGACCATGACGGATTTTCTTATTGAGAAAATATTTCTCACAATGTGACATTGGAGCATGGTTGACCATAAACCCAAAGGATTGATATTGTAAACCCAAGGGAACAATAAAACCAAGATATTCATTCTATAACCCCGGGTAATTATAAGCCCAATGGAATAATATTAAACCCAATTGATTAATATTATAAAAGCAAGGTGTATAAACCCTAAGCTAAATATTATAAACCTTAAAATAAGGATCGTTTACCGTGGTTGATTTTCATATTGACACAATCTTTGTAAGAGTGCGACGTTGGACCATCATTGACCATGGTTGACCACAATTATCACAATGTCACATTAGACCATGAAAATATATTTTTTTATAAAGTTACCATTGTTATTGACCATGGTTGAGCATGATTGACCATGGTTGATGATGGTTGATAATGGTTTCTCGTGGTTCATTTTCATATTGAGACATTATTTCTCACAATATGACATTGGACCATGGTTGACCATGATTATAAACACAAGGGATTATATTAAACCTAAGGATTAATATTATAAACCATATGAACACTATTATATCCTTGGAATATGAATCCTTAGATTAATAAATGCAATGGATCGATATTATAAATCCAAGGGACTAATACTAAAAATCCAATGGATTATAAAACCAAGGGAATAATATTAAACCCAAGAAATTAATATTATAAACCCAAGGTATATAAACCCCATGATAAATATTATAAAGCTTACAATTGACCATGTTTTACCATGGCTGATTATCATATTGACAAAATCTTTGTAACAATGTGATATTGGACCATCGTGGACCATGTTTGTCACAATGTGACGTTAGACCATGAGACAATCCTTGTCATAATGTGACCATGGTTGAACATGATTAATTTTAATATTGAGAAAAAATTTCTCACAATGGGACGTTGGAACATGGTTGGCCATAAACCCAAGGGATTAATATTATAAACCTAAGGGAACAATAAACTCAAGGGATTAATACTATAACCCCGAGGGATTATAAAACAAATAGAATAATATTAAACCCAAGGGATTAATATTATCAACCCAAGGTATATAAACCCTAAGATAAATATTATAAGTCATAAAATAAACATCCTTGACCATGGTTTACCATGTTTGATTTTCATATTGAAACAATCTTTTTAACAATATGACTTTGGACCATCATTGACGATGGTGACAATGGTTATCACAAGGTCACATCAGACCATGAGACAATATTTGTCACAATGTGACCATGGTTTTTTACTATGGTTGACCAAGATTAAGTTTCATATTGAGGAAATATTTATAACAGTGCGACGTTGGACCATGGTTGAGCATAATCTCCAATTAATAAATCGAAGGCATTATTAATATTGATTTTTATTAATGTGTACTTGACCATGATTGATTCTAATATTGAGACAATATTTCTCACAATGCGACGTTAGGCCATTGTTGACCATAATTGACCATGATTAACAATGGTTTACCATGGTTGATGATGGTTGACAATGGTTTCCAATGGTTCATTTTCATATTGAGATAATATTTGTCATAATGTGACTTTGGACCATGGTTGACCATGATTATAAACCCAAGGGATGTATATTAAACCCAAGGATTAATATTATAAACATTATGAATAACATTATATCTGAGGCATATGAACCCCTGGATTAATGAACCCAAGGGATCGATATTATAAACCTAAGGGAATAATAAACCCAACGGATTATAAACCAGGGGATCAATATTATAAAACCAAGGATAAATAATATAAATCCTAAAATAGACATGCTTGATCATGGTTTACCATGCTTTATTTTAATATTGACACAATATTTGTATCAATGCAATGTTGACCATCGTTGACCATGGTTAACCATGGTTGTCACAGCGTGGCGTTGGACCATGAGACAATCCTTGTCACAATGTGACCATGGCTATTGACCGTAATTGAGCATGATTGGCCATGGTTGACCAAGATTGATTTTCATATTCAAACAATATTTCCCATAATGCGATGTTGGACCATGGTTGACCATAAACCCAATAGAATAATATTAAACCCCTTGTATTAATATTATACACCCAAGGTATATAAACCCTAAAATAAATACTATAAACAATAAAATAAACATGGTTGACCAAAATTAATGATGGTTGATTTCCATATTGACATAATATTTGTCATAATGTAACCTTGGACAATGGTTGTTCATGATTTATTTTCATATTGCGAAAATATTTGTCAAATGTGGCGTTATACCATGGTTGACCCTGGTTAATTTCCATGTTGAGACAATATTTTTCATAATGTGATATTGGACCATGGTTGGTCATGGTTGAACATCGTGGATGATGCTTAACAATGGTTGATCATGGTTAATTTTCATAATGAGACAATATTTTTCACAATGTGACATTGGACCATGGTTGACCATGATTGACAATGATTATAAACCCAAGGGATTGATATTATAAACCCAACATATATAAACCCTAAGATAAATATTATAAACCCTAGAATAAACATGGTTGACCATGGTTGATTTTCATATAGAGAGAATCTTAGTCACAATGTGATGTTCAACCATGGTTGACAATGACTTATTTTCATATTGAGAAAATCTTTGTCACAATGCAACATTGAACCATGGTTGATTTCAATATTGACACAATATTTTTCACAATGTGACATTTCACCATTGTTGACCATGGTTGATTTTCATATTGAGACAAGCATTACCACAATGTGATGTTGGACCATGTTTGAATATGATTATAAACCCATCGATTAATATTATAAACCATATGAATAATATTCTAACCTAGGAATATGAACACTTAGATTAATAAAACCAAGGGATCGATATTATAAGCCCAAGGGGTTAATACTAAAATCTTAAGGGATTATAAACCCAAGAGAATAATATTAAAACCAAGGGATTAATATTATAAACCAAAGGTATATAAAGCCTAAGATAAATATTATAAACCCTAAAATAACATGGTTTACCATGGTTGATTTTCATATTGGCATTGTCTTTCGGAATGTGATGTTGGACCATCGTTGACCATGCGTGACCATATTTGTCACAATATGGTGTTGGACCATGAGACAATATTTGTCGCAATGTAACCATGGTTGACCATGATTGATTTTCATATTGAGAAAATATTTCTTATAATGTGACGTTGAACCATGGTTCACGATAAACCTAAGTAATTGATATTATAAACCCAAAATATTGATTTTATAAACCCAAGGAAATAATATTAAACCCAAGAGATTAATATTAAAAATTTAAGGTATACAAATTTTATTAAATATTAATAAATATTATTAACAAATTAATTATTTTTAATTAAATATTTTTAATAAATTTTTTATGTTAATTATTATTTTTATAATTATTATTATTAATCCAAATAATATTGAAGAATAAAAAAAATTCAAAACATCAAAAATAACTACTTTAAAAAGTTGCAAAAAGTGAAAAGGAAATGTGCATCTTAAATTTAAATAATTCTACTTTAAACAAATTTATTATATCATCAGAGTCATCCAGAAGTTTCTCAAGTAACAAAGCATTCTCTCTGATATGTTTATTCATCAAATAATTTTAATATTAATAATATTTACTTTTAATATTAATTTTTCACCAGGTAATATGAAACATTAACATAAAATTAACATTAAAATATTAATTTCAATTTTAAAAAAAAATCAATAAATTTATAATTTAGTTTCATTAATTGAAACTTTTATATTTAATTTGTACCGTTTTATGTAAACATTAAAATAAATAACACTTTTCATATTATTTTAAATCATTAATATGATTACTAAATATTTCTATATAGTTAAAATAATCCATTTCTAATTTATATATTAAATTAAATATTATGTTAAAATAGATAAGTGCATATTGTTTATGTTCTCCTTCATGCTCTCATTTTTTTTATTCCAGTGTCTTTCCTGTGTCCACCTCTGCAACTTCAACGTGAAAGTTATTTTCCTAGTATAAAAACATCTGCCCCAACAATAGTGGCACTCCAAAAATGTTTCTTCCTATGCGAAATGAAAAACATGACAATAAAATATAAAATTCATCCCTAGCTTGATTTAACTAGATTTGTTAATAGTGGGGTTCACACACAATCTTTACACAACTATATGGCATGTCATGTCTCACTTCATCTACAAAATTTTTATTTCTTTTCAAATAATTTAACACTTAAAATAAAATGGAGAGTGTATACATAATATTCAAATTCTTTATGTACATTTGTAACTATTTCTTCTTTTATGAGAATTATAACACATTCATTCTTCAACAAAAGTATTTTTATATTTGCAATAACACTAGTATTTTTTTGAGTGGGATCTACCTCTTTTCAATATTTTATATATCAATTGATAATGTTTCCTAATTGTAACCAAAAAAATTTAAAACATACACTAATTCTATCAATTATGTGATTTATAATAAATATACAACTATTTAACTAATTAGCATAGAATTTGGAAAAATATGAGCAAAGAAAACTTACCTATAGCGATGATATTCCTTACTTGATATTTCAAAATTGAACACTATTTGAATCCCACTAACCGTAACATTTTTTTGGGAATGACTCTCCACCGAACCATAGGCTCAACTACACATAATCTTTCTACAAGTGGCCACCCCTGAACCCTCAATCAATGTAATATTTCTAGGGAATCCTTTGTCTCACAACAAGTTTATTCTAAGAGAATGGATGATCTCATCCTCCTCCTCATCCATTAAATAGGCCAAAAAATGGAAAGGGATATGCATGCACATATTCTGTGTGTCAACATGCCAACTTTTATTTCTTTATTTAATTTTTACTTAACTTAATATTTCTCTTAATTTAACCCTTTCTTATTTTATTAATTTTTATTTTTGTTAACTTTACTTATTATTACTATTTTTATAGTTTACTTTTATATATATTTATTTATAACTCTAGTTTATTATTTACTATTTATTTATTTATTAGTATTATTATTTTCTTTTCATTATTTATTATTTATTTACTATTATTATATATTCTTTATTATTTATTATTTATTTATATATATTTTAATATTATATTATATTATATTATTTATTATTATTATTTTTATTATTATTATAAGGTATTACATACTCCCGCTGTTTAAGAAACTTTGTACCGAAGCTAAGTTGAACAATTTAACAAATTATTTTATTTAGTTATTTACTACTTCATGTTTGCCCTATACCCTTTGTTGAACTAGCATAACCAATAGACATCAAAAGTTTCCACAACACCTCGGAAATCCCAAGGAATCTTTGTCAATTTTCCCAACTTTTTGAATGAGGGATAAACCTCATCGATATAAACCATAGTCTATGGATAGCCCGAAGGCTTAGACCTCATCTTCCCCAAGGCAAGCATCTCGTCTCAGTATTCAATGACTCTTGGAATCTCACAAGGATGGCTCACTTCCTCCATACTCACTAAGGTGTACAACCCCAGGCATAAAAATCATTATAGCCCCACCAGACATCGACATCCCAATCCAATATTAGACACTTGGCCTCCTCAATATGTTCTCATATCCCCTCAAGAGATATCCATGAAGATCTATACAAGACAAAGGAACAACTAGAATATGTAGTGTTGATTGAGTTTGTCCCTAACTCATATGGTGTTACATATTCTCCCTTGTAGATATGGGATCCCACGAGATGATCAAATAAATCTACCCTCTCGACCCATTTTTGGATTTCCTGTCAATCACCACATTTTAACATGCATATAATACATTATCTATAACATAATAATATCATATAAAATAATCCACGTGTCAAGTCTTGCATGTATTCATGAGAACATAATGTCATTGTTATGACAAAATTATGCATGTCATAAATATACATACAATTACCACATGCTTCACATTATAATATACTATTAAGTTATAACATAAAAATATCAACATCAAAGACATATCATCAGAGAATAAATGAACCACGTGTAAATATACTTAATATCATAAGATCATAATCCCTATGCATATCATATTCATCATAAACATACAACATCGTTGTTATATCAACTAAATTAATAAGAACCACATGTGCACCATTATCCTTATACCATCATATCATGAAACATCACCAATATGAGAATCATCTCAATACTTATCAATTATATAAAAATAATACACTATAAGCATTCTCATCATCATTCTCAGAAACATCAATTTTATTTGCTTGTATAAACATGGAATACAAACTATGAACTAAGATTGTTCAACATCCATATAAGATATAGGTTGTCTCATCAACACTATTAGTGTTATGTTCTCAACAAGATGCCAATTTCTTTCAATAAGAAATTTCAAAATTTATTAGATAGGCATAGCCACACTATCGGTGTGTTATATTTTTGATACAGTCTTTTTACCTACAAATTTCACCATCTAGATTTGTAACCACTAGTCAAGTTATTATTGGTATTACCATCATTCCTTAAATAATTTTTTCATTCCTAGCGCATTGAATCATTTAATCCAAATACATAATTCATAAATGACATGACTAATTCATACCCTTCACATTAATTACTTCCTCATTAGTCTTTAACCCTCAACTTATTTCATTTACCAACAGTAGAAAATTATTATCTTTAATATTTACCTTTCACTTTTGGGTTGTAAACACTACCATTGATTTGAAAATGTGAAATATTGAACCACTATTACCCTTATCATCCACCAAAATGTTCTATATGCTTGGTGTGCTTGGTAGCTTCTACCATTTTCCATGCTATAAACTTGATAAATTTCTTCTACTAAAGCCTCAGTTTATCATCAATATAGTCATGAAACAATTTTTTAAATGTAATCAAGTACACCATCTATTAGTTTATTTTCGCTTCTTTTGTAAATTTATGTGTAATCCTTCTCAAGATCTCATTATAGAATTTCCAATAATATCTCTTCCTACACTCCATGCTCGGTATTTTTCGCATTACCCTACATAGTTTATATCCTTTTCCAACAGTTAAACCATCATTATCCTTGAAATATTTTCCTAGTTTAACACTTGTTATTTCTCACCAATTAAATTATTCACAACTTCCAATCCTATCACTTTTAAATTTTGTAGGTCATCACTATGACCCTTACCAATCTTCTCGTTTAATCCACTCATCAATATCCTTAAGAGAACTTTCCATGGTAATTTAATGTTACCATAATTCCTACAACTAACTGAACAATGGTCATCACCATTACCTAATCATTTAACTTCAATGTTTGATTGAAATTACTTTCTTCTTGATAGATGCCATCTTCCATTATACCTTCTATTGATTCTCACCTTATCTCCTTGCAAGAAACCCATTTTCTTTATGTTTTAGCAAAAAAAATTCAAATGGTTACTTATTCATTTGATACATCCAAAGTGCTAAGTTTTTTAATCAAAACTTACTTTCCCAAATATAAAATATTCCATCATTTTCTAGGATAAGCTATTGCTTCTTGTGATTACTTACACTTGTTAGTGAAACTTCCACTTAATATCTCTAAGTACCAATTTATCCATATGTCATGTCCCCAATTTTTCCTTTTTTTTTAATCACTCTTTTTTCATTTAATAATCATCAGTCCTCCTCAACCATCTTAACATATTAGATAAAACTGATATTTAATTAAGTTTGTAGAACTCATATCTCCCTAGTTAACTTCAAGTATACTAAGGTTACAATGGTTCCCTATCCATTACACATTACTGATTCCCTTACTTATGGTGTCTTAGTTAATTGGATACTTAACTAAGTTAGAAGAACTCTTAGTTCTATATACCCTTAATCCATTTTCTATACACTATAGTTGGTTATATTAGTCCCCAACTATTGTATAATTATTAAAATCCTTACCTTTTTCATGGAAATTATATTCTTACCTCCTACCATAATCATATATTTCTCTTATGTCTTGAAACTAAGGATTACCATGTTCCTCATGAATTTAATACGAACTTAATGTACTGTCTCTCCCCCATGACATGTCTCACCCAAACATCATGATTTATTAGAGCCCATGTGCTAGTCTATCTTCCTCATGTGGCCTTCACCATTCTCGATGCCATGGGGGGACAGTTGAGATCAATGGAGGAATATCTATGATCTAGAGGAGTCCAAAATTCCTTAATGGTTTTACCTGTCCTACCTTTCCTCATTTCGACCTTTCACTCACAGAGTTGCGATTGTTAGGCTTGAGGTAGTTGTGTCACCATTAGCACAAACCCACACATCCAATTCATGGTGCCATGGTAGCTCGATTCCATCACAAAGTTGACTCTCTGTGTTCAAATAATGTTGTTTGTGGGAGTATACAACTACGTAGAGAATTTCTTCACATTTTACTCACAAGTAATGGGTTTTTCTGTGAATTCCCATTTTTTTCTTTTGGCATGAAATGTATGGTTACATTGGTTCGTTATCCTTCTAGACTTACTCATACATGTTTTCTGCTTTTACTGGTTGTAGAGATATCCCATGACATGGTCATCCTTGGCATTCGACTCTTAGGTAAATCTTTTTCATTCGTTTATACTCTAATTTCTATATTTTGATTTAGTTTATTTGGAAACACCCATCTCATGGTGGGATTTTAACCTTCACAAGAAGAGAAGCCTCTGGTTTCGTTGCGTGGCCATATGGGTAATGTTCTTCTCCCTTATCATAGCTTTACTAGTGAAATATTGTGGGGTTTAATTCGGTAATCCCCTGGTCCTTTCCTTCAATACAAAGGTAGTTATATTTATGCATTGAAGTTCTGGGTTTACATATTTTGTATAACATTCAGGTTCTAGGTTTACATGTTTTATCTAGCATTCAGGTTTTGTCTTAAAGAAGACATCCACCCATGAGATTCTTGTTTAGGCATTGTGCATATGATACGTTAAATAACTTCTTTCTTAGGAGATATTATACCAATTCGATTTCTGGGCTAGATTCTTGAGAATTTGATATATTAACAAGAGCATTTGATAATCTTTGTTTTACCCATTAAATTTCTAGGTTTAATTCTTATGAATGTAATACATTATTCAGAGTGTTTTTTATCCTCTATCCCATTAAATTCTGGGTATTCATTTAGACATTTTTTATGGTCATAAGAGAAATTGCGAATGGGGTTTTTTCCCTTTTCTGTTCTTTGAAAATGCATAAGCACTCTGGTTCCTGGTCAAGTTTTTTTCCCAGTTCTTGTTATATTTGTTACGATTAATGTTTTAGTATTGGATGTATGCTTAGTTAGATTTATGCATTTTATCCTCTGTGTAACCATTCGGGGTTAATTTATGATTTTATACATTTGGGTTTTTACCACCAAGGTTGAACCTTATGTCTAGATAAGGGTGATGAGAATGATAACTACCCTCACATTCCTTACACATGTAATTACTCTACCTTGGTAAATTTATGGATTTCTAATTTTTTCTTTTTCATATTTATCTTGTTGGAGTATTCTTTCACTCACAACGTTGTTTTTATGGAATACATAGGTGGAGCAAGCCACATCATGACAACATGCTTAGATAAGGTATCCCTCTATCCCTTGCACATTAATCTTTTTTATTTAATATTTTCCCTTTGGATTTTTCTAATACTTTGCATCTCTTATTCTTATAGGTATGACTATGATGCTTTTGGGTCTGCATTAAATTCATTGATCCTTCATTGCCCAGACTTAACAACTACATCCTTTCTTAGGTTGGTAGTACATTGTTCCGACATGACTCTCCTTTTGGCAAGGATTTGAGGTCTACTTAGATTAGACGAATGTTACTGTAGCTTGTATATTATGGTGACAGTGCCATGGATGGCCTCTTAGTTTGATAAAAAAAAATTAGTATTTTTTCCTATTTATAATACAGTTGTGCACAAACGAATGTGTACAATTAAGGATGCACAATGTTATTTTTGCATATCTGGACAACTTAATATGTATTCTAGATGTTAATTACATTTCATCATTTTTTTCTGTGATGGATGTGTATGTATTACAGGTCAGACTCTCAGGTTATATTAATGAAATTATAATTTTTCATCTATCTTGGAATACCTCCATATGTTATATGATCCACTCCTCTTTGATATCGTTTACCGTCTTTACTAAATTTGAATGATCATAATTCTCTTTGATAATATGAATCTATTGGTTTATTTAATGAATATGTTAGTGTATTCTTAAATGGAACTCACAGCTTCTTCTATATTGTATCATGCATTCACTTTTTTATGTTGCCATAGTAGCTAGAGGTAGCAGGCTCAGTCTGTTTTATTCTTTCAAGAGAATTGAAATAATATTATTTTCCAAAGCTAGATTTGTCTTAGCATAGTCTATAAGTTTTCATGCTTCTACTATTCATTCCAGCAATAGATTTGTAATATCTTAGCTTCTAAATTTCAATCTTCTCATATTCATTTCAATAATACATCAGAATGAACTTTTGGTAACACCAACTTGATTCGATGTACCTAACTGAAATTTTATCCTCAAGACAGTGTGACTGTAATTATTATTTAAATTAATTATTAATGGTCACATTCTTCTGTCATAGACATTGATTATTATCCCTGGTATCCGTTATAAAGTCTATCTAAATTTTACTTTTTCACATATATGAATATATATTGAATTTACCATATGTTCATAAACCTAATTGGGTTTATACATAAATATATTGTGTGTGTGTGTGTTTGTGCATATATATATACATTACATTAATCTATTGTACATAACACAATATTGACGAAGCATAAGGGAACTAACAGACATAACCATTCCACCCTTGTTTAACATAACATTAATCACTTATTCCCAAGAAGAATTTGTCTATTAAACTTAGACATGCTGATGCATCTAGTCATTACTAAAACACTAGAATTTGAATATAAATCTTTCGACATACTACATACCAACCTGTAAAGATGATTTTCCTCCCAACCAAAAGCATCTCCTTAGATATCTCCCCCGAGTAAAGATCTATTTTCCTTAGTGTTGACAACCTCTTGTCAAACTAGTGAGGGAATTTTAAGCCAACTTTCCCCAGCAAGTTACCATAACGATGTCTTGTTATTCTAGGTTGTTCTTTCCCATAGCCTAGGATTTTAATTTTGTTTTTTCCACAAAATTTTGTATTAAAACTCGCTTTTCCTCGCATTGTTTTTTCTTATCTCTTCCTAGTAGCTTTCATAATTACTGAGGATCCTTAAATATTTTCTTCTATCTAATTTTTTTAATTTTATTTCTCTCCAAAGGATTTTTTTGGAGAATCTGGGAGAGCAGGAAATTCTATTCTATCCTCATGGATAAGAATTTTCAGATCTCTCTATTACTCTATCTTTACAAAATTGATACAATTTTCATAAATACTTATTAGTTAAAATTTAATATTTCCTCCAAAAACATAATTCTTCCATAGGTCCATATAGTATTTTTCCTATCTACATAAACCATAATAGTTGTAAATCAGTGGTATTACATAGTCCCCCACTAAAACAAAAATAATGTCCTTGGTGTTAGCAAATAAATCTTGTGATTCTTTGAACATCTCTAAGAAATATTCTTTCATTATTTCTTCTCGCTCCCATGTAACCTATTTAGGTGTAAATTTCTTCTACTCCACTTTCATTTGAGCTATTGTTATATTCTGGAGCAAGGTTTCTTCTTGTCCCAATATATGAAGTGGTTTTGGAAGAAATTCCCCTTCTATTTCCACCAGTTTCAAAGTCTATTCAACCATGTGAGAAGGATAAAGAACATATTTTTTCAATAATGAAACATGAAAAACATTATGAAATATAACATGACTAAGTAGAGCCAATTTATATGCTACTAGGCCCACTCGTTCCAAAACCTCAAAGGGCTCGGAGTGTTGGCATGCTAAGTTAGCACAAACGTCGGTGTCAAGGGTGCTCTTGCATGGTTTTATCCTCAAGTACACATGATCCCCAATGTTATAGGTCAATTTGGAAATCATCCCCCATGACTTGGTCAAACTAGACATCATCCCTAGGACCAATGAAATAGGGTCTATCATCCCCTCATATTTGAGTTGCTACATGCCCTAAGTGAAGACATTTCATTCATGGCTTCTATTGTGATATTTAAAAGGTTTGAAGTATATGTTATATCACCTATTGACTCACAAACACTCACCTACAAGGGACTAACTGCGTTGCAGTCCCAAATCCTTTATGAAAAGGTGCACCACATTGCTCTTCCCAACACTCAAGGGTGCGTTCATCACCTGGGAGCGGAATTCTCATTGTTTTTGGAATATCCACATGGCCACTGTCTTATAGAAGAGTCCATATGTGTAAAAAATTGAATCCAAGTGTCTATATAACACCTTTTAACGTCAAAACATGTCTTTCCTATTATTATAAAGTCATTCATTGAGAAACTACCATCAGTTTCCCTATAAATTGAGCACTCATCTAGGTGATAGGGAGGGGAGAATTTTGGTAAATTTATGTTTTTGGATTCTCATTTGATAAGGAAGTGAAATTAATGATATGCTGCTGGCATAATGTTGAATGGGATGAGGCTAGAATGAAGCTGGAGCATGTTGACAAAAACTCGGTCCATTGGTTGTAATCTTCCCCTTCTACTCTTTAATAAATATTGTTTTTCATTTTCCCATACATATGTCTCTATTTATTGTGCAATTTATTCGTGAATGATGTATGTATTTAATATATAATCGATTTGATTTGAGTAAGATAAGTAGATATCTTGTATATTGCATGTTGTTTGTTGTTCTCTGTTTGTATTTGCAGAAATCAATCTAGTGACTTGAGTTCGATTGAGAGCGATAGAAACAACGAAAGAAGGATAAGGAGAAGAGATTTCATCACAAGTAGGCTCCTTTACCATTCTTTATATCTTCTTGTTTTAAAGAAATTGATAGTTATTCTTTCCTTTGTTTTCCTAAGTGACAAACACCACACTTAGGGAATTTGGTTTATCTTTAGATCACAATTCCGTATACAAATATGCGACTCCACTGGGGATTATCCTATCATTCCTAGAGTTTTTTCCTCTATTTAGCATCATTAGTAGCATCTAATTTTAGTTATCAGTCATTTTAATAAACAAATTGCATTAGAAGTGTGTCTAGCTGCTTGAGTTTCAATATGAGTTGCACCCAACGCATTGTTGGTCAACACACAGTTCACTGCAGCGCATTTTCTCCCACTCAAGGGTGCTATGCAATGCATTGTCTCTCCTTAGAGACTACATTTCTCTCTCATCAAACCAAATTCCATCAAATTATTTCATTGCTTTCAATATTAGCCACTTGTTTTATGTATTCTCAGATGTCTGATACCTCTTAGAGACCAGTAAACTTTCTTATTATTCCTCCTTTGAAAAGTAAATTTTTTCAATGTATATTTAGTGTTTTTCTTTATCATTGGAAAATCAAATTAAAATTATTTCATTTCTACATTAAATCAATTCTATTTTCGAAAGGAAATTTTTCGTTTCATTCCTCGTTTCTTGTAGGAAAAATATAGTTCCATTCTCCATTTTCCTAAGAGAAATTCTTGTTTCATTCCTCGTTTCTCATAATAAAACACTTGTTTGATTGATTTATGCATATAGTTTAGTTTCTTGCATTCACATTAAAGGGAGCTTAAAAGAAAAACATGCATGTGCATATAGTGAATTGTGTGTGTTGCATAAGAACAAGTTAGGAAAGCTGCATTTAGTTTGTGCTCTTTGTTGTTTGCTCAAAAACTGATTGTTATTTCCCTTAGTAGCTAGGATTTTCATTGAAAAAGAGAAATTGAAAAGTTTGATTATCGTTTATTTTACATTTTTAGGAATATCCATTACATCACGCAGTGAACCTCAAAAGACAAAATTTTAAACAAGATCAACATAAAATTTACATCAATTTACCTAACAAAGAATTGGAACATTAACGATAACATTTAGAAGGTCTAGGCTAAAAACGTGTTCCAACGTCATTAAACATAGAATTTGTCGCTAACTTATCTACATTACATTTCGAGTGTGATACCTCACTCCACGTACATAAGTATATTGGAGCTCATCCACGTACCTTCGGGTTTATAGGGTGGTGTTCTAGTATGAAAAGTATAAGGGGTGCTCTCACTATGTGGTTTTGCATTAGACAATGCTAATACGGACATGGGCCTCCATGTACGTTTGGGTATATTTGGGAGTAAAAATTTAGTTTTCTATCCATCCATAGGTAGCTCAGTCAGATGGCTTCTAACTTGTGATACACTGAACACAACATTCAGGGAGATTTCCTGCACGTACTTCTTGGTTCGCCAGGAGGTATTCTACAGTTCACAGTTACTTGGTAAAATTTTTGCCTAGAATTACCCTTTTATTTTGTTTATTTGTTCTTTTTTATAAAATTAATCAGTCATCATGGAAGAAGAACATTCCTTTCCCCATAATTCACGTATAATAGAACTTCAACCACCTTTACCACCAGAATCCATTTTTGGTCAGGGAAGGTGACATCATTCTACTGAAACTAGTACTATCAATACCTCTGGTGTGACATTATCCTCACATATACCAGAGTCATCTCGAGTTGTTTCTACAAATCATGGTTTATCTACTATTGTCGAGATGGAGCCGTCACAGCTACCTATGGTCATGATTCATCCAATCAGTGAGACCATACCTCCTAAACAGAACATTGTTCAACTAGAAGTTGGTCTGAATCCCATTTCTCTTTTACCAAAACATCTAGATCCCAAAGTCGAAAAACTACAAGTTGTTCTTGTATCGATCGCTCCACAATCGATTGTATCCATTGAGTCTCCCATATCGCGTAGTCAACCACCTGAAATATATCTTGGGCCTGACGGCGATATTCATCCACCTGGTTTCATTTAGATTGAAGAAATAAGAAATACCACAAGATGAAACACCTTTGACTCCAACTCATTTTGGACCAGATATTTATCTTTACTAGACTTTTCCTCAGTCACCCCACACTACTTTCTTTGATCCTGTGTCAAATCGAGTTCTCGCAGATCCCGTAGGGTATACATTGGGTCGTATGACTATGGCTGAGCCAACATCTCCAAATGTGCCATCTATTACTATTGCGACAATGCCTGCTCTTGCTACCCCATCGATGTTCACCACATCACCAGAGTCACATCTATATGGGGGGCCTTCTATCCCATCTGGTTACCAATATTTATCTGGAACCTTCTCTGGTGCATCATCAAACCCATGGACTTCACCAATTTCAATATGTTATTATATTTGGTACATCTCTAATGAGTTTTTAATGACTTGTTCCTTTATACACATCTTCAGTGAAATATCAAGTTGGTCCATCTGGGTATATTCCATCCAGTACAATCTCAACTGGACTCCCAACATTTGGAGAGAAATATATTACATCTTATTATACTCCTCATTCTGGGGGGCAACCAATGGTCACCTATTTTGACAGTACTCCATCATTATATGGTCATTCTAATGTCAGAATGACTTTTTGTCAGTGGCAACATATTATGTCTGTTCAACCACAAGCGGTTGTGCATTCATATCAACTAGTTCAACCTATTGCACCCACATCTACTTCGCTTGTTAATAAATCCTTACCCATGTTAGAAGCTCAAAGTGTTGTACCTCAACCATCTCAGGCGGGTCCTTCCACCCAATACCCTAAAATATTGGGCCCTTAGACTCCACTCCTACAACTGGTTTACAACAACCACCTGTATCCGAAATTATTTATTCACAAGCTGGATTACCATATTATGCGATGTCACAGCCAAAACTGGGTTTTACCTATTCACAACCAAAACCAAGCTATTCTAGTTTGGGCTATAATCTTGGTGGACAGACACCTTGGCAGCCACAAGCACAAATGAAACAACCCTCATTCCAACAACATCTTACCCAGGTTTTGGTCAATAGAATCCTCAAGAATTTTCTTACCAAAACAACCCCTATCTGGGTTACCAACAACAAATTCCTTATGTTGGTGCTCAAAGGCCTATTTTCCAAGAAATTCCATCATACCCTGGCCATGCTCAACTTGACTTGAATTGACAGTTTCCCTTTGTTACAACTTTAGGATTAACTTATTTAAATTGGCTTAATAATGATCCAATGAGCTATGCTCCTTGGTGGTCATTGATAGCACATATATTACCCTAATATATTCCTAAGTTCAATGGAAATCCTAGGGAAGACCCGTCGACTCATGTTATGACTTATAATTTGTGGTTTTCGTCTAAGTCCTTAAATGACGACTTCGTTTGACTACATATTTTCTATCAAACGCTCATTGGTCTGGCCGCGAAGTGGTACATTGAATTACCACGAGCTTCATTTGATAATTTCACTGCGTTAGCTACTACTTTTCTGAACCACTTCCAGTTACCCATATGATATGAAACTGGAATAGAAATCTTGACCAATTTCAAACATACTGATGCTACTCACATTTCTGATCGTAATCATGAGCAGTTTCGTCATCGTAGAATGGTCAAAACATTTGTTCCTAATAAGCTCCTTTCTAAGTGGTTCATTAAGTCCTTGCTACCTTCTATCAGTGAGGATGTGCCTAAGGGTGGCGTTGTCACTGAAGAGTAGGTCATTTCTCGTACCTAATACTTAGATTTGATTTATACTTATTCTAGCATGTTTTAACTACAAAGAAAAGACCCTGTAGTAGAGGTTATAAAGAAGGTTTTTAGTGTTATAAAATTTGCCAAAATTGTCAAAAAAAACATTTTCTGCAACATTCATTTATGGTTATGGAGGTTTTGAGGGAGCTTTTAATGGAAATTCAACACAACTAAAAAAATTGGGTGGCCAGAGGTTATTACAAATGTTTTTTTCATCGATGCACTACTAAGGTTTCAACGCACCGATGCGTGTCATCTAGACGGTGGCCCCGTGTAATGTCTCCCCAAGTCACCACAAATTTTTTTTTTTCTTAAGAGCTTCAAATACCATTCTCAAAACATTCTTTCCATGAATAAAATTAGAGTCCAATTGAATTTTATTTATTTAATTTAATCTATACACTTTCCATCTTTCTCCTTAATGCGTTACCTCTAATTTATGGTCACCACTTAACTCCAGAGATTATCGTTAGGTTCGAGGACTAATTTATACCACACATGTATTTTACCAACCTTAATCTTTCACCAGGCTCACGTGCCTCTAATACCTATTACTACTGGGGTAATAATATTCAATCACCACCCTATATATTATACATTGATACATAACTCTCAAATTTTGACATTGGTCACCACACTTGGAACCGATTCAAATGTACCTATCCATTTCATGTGGAAATGTAAAATTTAATACCACGTATTGTAATGGTTTTTAAGCTTCGTTACCCTTATAACGAATACATATGTCAATGGGCGAGGTTTCCAAGAGGTCTTTTACAATATACCACTAAGATTTTTGTAGATTTGTTAGGGTACATACTACCTACATGTTATTCGATTTTAATAGAATTTTCAATGATCAATTCATATACAGAAATTTATTCCAGCCCGGCCTTTTGATTGTAATGATATGAAAATGATTTATATCTTATCTTGAGCCACATAAACAATCGTATTTTATATACTAAGATGGATGGCATAAATTGGGTTTTTAATGCTTCATCTGTATCAGTACTCTTCGACATAAATGGTTTCCCCATTCACTGTCGAATCACGAATTGATGGGTTGATCCATGCGAGAATTGGTAGATTTCCACCACGTGGATGGTGGGATCTGCCTTAGGGTTCTCTGCTTCTTTTCTATTTTACTCCTGCACTCATTGTTTTAACTTTTTGGTGTTCATTTCTCCGCAGCGAATCTTATCTCTGGTTCATTTCTCATGATAATGAGGCTAGAGTTTACAGTCGATGATCTTGTTTGTTGCCACCTTCATTCCTCCTATACTCGGGTAAGATTGTAGTTCTATAATTTGTTCTTACTCTGTTCTTCTATGTACTGAGAAATTTCGTAGAGTTTTTGCTCCACCGTTAACGATCTTCATTTTTTTTCAAGCTTCATTTCATTTACTGAGGATGAGCTGTTTCTCTTAGTAGTTTCGTGGGAGTCTACATAGATATTTATCATTCTTTGCTTTAGATTAAGTCAAATGCATATGTTTGATTATGGGTTTGGTATTGATATTTTTATGGTTGTTCGTTACTTTCCACTGTAAGGGTGGCGTAGAATAGTCAAGCTCTGCCTCCACCTTAATTATTATGTCAGTCCATGTGTATATGTTTGGATTTGTCCTGCGTCTCCATTTATAAAGGTAGCACTCGATTTCAATGAACACGGTACTCTTATTGTGAATGATAGGTTGAGCATCGCAAATGAACCTATGCCTGTATATGACTAATGGTCTTCACAGAGGTAACTTCTCTTGTTTTACGCAGAGACAATTCAATTGCTTAAGTTAAATTTTATAAGATTTTTATTTATATACTCAGTTCAGTTTGTTTTTCGTGCTCAGGATCATCCATGGTGCGATGTTTTTCTCAATACGATCAAGGTAATCCTCAGTTAGAAGCCCCTTTCATAACTTATTAAATCCATCCCTTCGTTTCATTTTTACAATCATGGTTTAATGGTTTCTTCATTTTTTCCATACACAGGTAACATATGAGTTGTTTTTGACGCAAATTTGGGAATTGTGTGAAAATGCTATTCGAAGCTTCAGGTAGGTGGTCTGATTCATTTTTCTCTTCGATTCATCAGGAGCTAGCTTCACTGGAGGCTTTGGAGAGGGTTCGACATTTTTCCCTCTCATACTTCTCGAACTGCTTCAGTAAATTTTCGCAAATGTTGTTATTGTACTATTATGACATTTGTGGTCATAACACTAAGAACTCATGGAATTTTCCGCAGTATTAAACTTATTATTTTTTTTCCATATAATCTGATTTAGATTTGTAACGCCCCTAGTTTATGTGTTTTTCAAGTTAGAGTTTTGAACTTCAATCCAAAGGGGAGTGGACCCCAATGGATAGTTATTGTGTGGATGTAATTATTTAATCCTGAAAAAAAATAATAAAATATTTTTGTGCATATTGACCAAAAGAGAATTTTGAGATCACTGCCAAATCCATGAGGTATGGAAAGAGGCTAAGATTTTCCCCAAAAAGCTTTCAAAAATTCTTGAAAGAATTTATTTCTAATTTAGATTTTTGAGGAAAAATATAGATTTCCCCAACGATGTGGAGAGTAGTTGGGAAGAGGTAAAAAGTTGTAAAAGTAGAAAGCAACTTTAAAGTCCCTAAAAAGGGAACCCTAGGAAAACAGGAATAAAAGCATCGTGCAATTGTGGATGCAAAATTAGAAATAGGCTTTGGGGAGCATAAGCTTAAATAAGCTACTCCAGAACAGATTGGGGTTGGTCTGTTCTTGGAGGAGATCTCAGCTCGAGGGTGAGTTCTGAAGACAAAGGAACTCTAAGGTTGGGAGGATTGGTCATATGCATAATTGGTATGCTTATAAGATTTTTGTGAATGGTTAAAAAGGTTGTTGGGATATTGTACTGGTGCATGTTGTAGTTAATATTTTATTTAAGTTAAAAATTGTGTTCCTTACTTTTAACAGAATTCCATAAAAGATATAATTCTTCCAGATTTCTGTAGTGTAGTAGGAGTATAGTCTAAGGAATACTATCAACCAGAATCTCTAGACCACAAGTTAGTCTAAATCTAGAGATATTCAATAATTCTTGAGATATTAAACGGATTCCTTATAACCTCTAAATTGTAACTGTAATCTACTTTGTCAATATATATGTATATTAATTAACTCTATTGCCAAATATTGGGGGTGGAATAGAGTGAGTAGGAAATATTAGTCTTTGGTGGGCTATTTACACTAAACTGCATGTAGTCATTATATTATTCAAGTGCAGAATAATAAATTCAAACAGAATCACATATGCTAAATTAACAATACTTAAGGAAAGAAAAGAGACTATTGTTATTCTATGCTTGCTCTTGGTAAGACTACCTAGGATAATAATGTTCTGTAAAAGAGTAGAACAAACTGAAAGATTAGCAGAAGCTATTATTACTCTATAACATTTTATTGAACCAGACACATGATCTTCGATATAATAGAGAGAAATTCCAAATATCAGTAGGAGATGTCTATGTAAATTATTAAACAAGTATCTGTCAATTTAATTATTAACCATATTTGCTTATATAATAAAAAAGGTAACTCTCTGCCTTTGTGGACAGAGAAAAATCGTAGTAGTAGCTGAAAACTTTAATTATTAAATTCTGGGTTGACGAAATTATATCATCAATATGGTGTAACTGTAAAATGATGAAGAACATAAGTATAACTAGAAACAAAACATCAGTATTATTTCTAAACATATAAATATAATGGAATAATTGTACAAAATTCAAGAGGCTTTCGTTGAAGCCTATACATTCTGTTATATGGAAACTATAATATATCCTTGAATGAAGTGATGTGGAAAACATAGCAGAGATAAAAGCCTCTCATTGTCATATGAGACCTATGTATAAGAAAAATTATGTGTATATCAATGAGAAACAGTGAGTTCACATTAATCCAACTAGGGTAACCAAGGTTACTAATCTTCTCGATTAAATATAAATAGGAGATTTCCCGCCATTAACATCATGGAATTATGTATATTGAATAGAAAGGGAATGTTATTATAAGAGGAATGCATAAGACTGGACTTGACTGAAGTCGGTTATGAAAATTAATTTACAAATAAACAGTGTGGAACAACATTTTAATAACCGAGGCTATTATGGGAAGGATAATAAATTAAATCCAAAACATATTTTATACCACGGAAAAATAACTTATAGAATTGTCAACAGAGAAGTGTAATATTTCGTTCGACTATGGAGAAGACAATGTCTCTGTTTCATTGAAATGAAAGTCCAAATTATTACAAATGTCACAAAAAAAAAACTAAATTGCGAGACGAGACGAAATCTCTCATCTCATATAAAATCACTCTGAAATTTCTGAAGCATGAGGTAGTACTGACTTGTGCAGAACAAGGGAATTCAAGCTTAAGCTGAATTCTAGAAAGGATCAAAGGATGAATTTCATTGAGAACACTCTTAGCAAGTCCGTACCTATAACCACCCACGTAAACGAGTTAAATCCGAAATAAAAATAGCGACAGAGACCTAACACAAATAGACGAGTGCGAAAACTAAAAGGTGAACTAGTAGCTACCTTATACACGTTGCATTGACTGAGATTTCTTTCCGCTGTAATGTAAAGAGGGAAACGAAACATTAGAACGATTTTTTACAAATGAAACGAATTAACTCGATGGCAATAGGAGGGTTGGAGAAAGAGTCACCCGTCGAAATGATGGGAGTTGTTTCCACCTGCGTGTGGAGAAATATGAACCCTCTAAGCACACGGTGAACACATCTGAATACTCTATCCAAGTTGGCTGAGGGAGAATACATAACACACAAAACAAAAAAAGGGGGGTCAAGTATTAACTTTAGATAGCAACGCAATGAAACAATGAAGGGCAACACACCTGAGAAATGGAAATGTGAGAGGAAAAAAAACATCTATATTATCTTAAATGATAATACCCAAAGAATGACTTACTATATACACAGGGTAGGAGACCTTAAGCCTTTTAAGACACAAGAGTCATACACCAGCCGAGACAAGCATGGAGGCAAATGGCTCGCCGAAGGGGAGTACGAAATGACAATTGCCGGAGCGGCCAAATGAATTCGACACAGTTGATTTTGCATTTTAATTCAGCATGAAACCCTAGAATTCAAACGAAGATCATCGTCCACATGTACGACGATAACCTACTCCCTATCACAAAACCTATATAAAATTTCCTTGACGGGATAGAGAATAAACACAAGTGATACGATGAGTTTCAAACTTAATTGCATCGTCCTCAGAAAACCAAAATCCGGAGTATAAAAACTTACGTGGAACAGAGTTGTATGCCGAGGAGGATTTGGCGTCAGATTTGAGGTTTGTTGGGCAGTGTAACAAGACTTAAAAATGTATTATTCTTAAATGAAAAACCATAATGACGCTCACAAATTAGAGCTGGGCATTAAACACAGGGGACGTTGAGTTAATAAGCCTCAAATCCCGAATGTACCCAAAGGAGAAAATAGGTAAACACACATAAGTATCAACAGAGGTCATAGAAATCCACTTAACGTTCCACGTAGGACCAACAATTGGGTAGGAAAAAGTGTGCCAACGCTTAGTCCAAATTCGAATAGGACATATGAGCATAGGTAGATATCTATATCGTGGGTTAAAACCCAAACTCCAAAGATGCGTAATGATACATGAAAGGGATATGTATAAATTGTAAGTGGGAGACATATAAATACAATAAAGAGGCATCAAATGGGCATATATCTGATATAGTTGTGGTTGATGTATGATATTACCATGTGGAAATTTATACAAGGTTTGAGGTGGATTAAATCACCCATGTATATTACTCATGGTTTTTTTTTATACATATAAGAATTTAGTTGGTAGGGAATTGTCTTTAGAGTAAACTATTCATTATATCTAAGGAGATTTATGAGAATTTTTCTACATGTATAAAATATAAAAGATTCAATGGAGAGATGATGTATATAAATATGGTAAACTTCAGAAAAAAAAAAAAAAAAGGAGTGATGTTACAGGATTAATTATAATTATTTGTGACTTCGCTTTCGGAGTTCGATACCCGAAGTTCCTTCGGGGCTAGTTTATATTTCTATCAGTGCTTAGATGATGCTTATCTACAATATCTTTCCCAGTTTCACTTTTCAGTATTCCTCTAATTCCATACTTGTGTAATTAGACATACAGGTGATTTTATTATAATTATCGATAAAATTTCCTGTTACCAATTAATTTGTTTTATTAATAACATAGGAGTTAATCCTCTCCTACCTGGTATATATCTCAAAAATGCTATTAATATTAGATAGTTTGTAAAAAATTTAGTTCTCCATCAGTAAATGCATAGGTCGTTCATCTATATGTACAGCAAAAGCTATTTCTCATTTACTCGTTTTCACATAAATTTTTCCTATGTTATCCCACTACTATTTTTGTACACCAAAAAAAAAGATATTAATACTATACCAAAAGAGATACACTCCTGTGACTCGTATGGTTAAAAGAAAATCTGTTCAGTAGTATACGGATGTTAGTTAAATTCTGAAAAGTATTTTTATTACTAAATCTCAGAGGAACACTTGAAAGTGTCTATGTTTTTTTTTTTTTTTTTTGTAAGGTCTTTCATAATTTCATGTTCCCGGTAGGCTAGATTAAAGTATAATTCGGATGTATATATATTTTTCTAATTTAACTATTCCTCTATACATTTCACTGATTTCCATTTCATTTTAAATTTTCTATTTTATAACCCATGGGTTAAGTCAATTAGTTGAAAGACTAAGAATGGAGTTTGACTTTCCAAACTTTATATTTACTTATAAGACATGTTTTTCCCAGCCCTATGAATCTTGTTATTTTATTCTATACTGTATAACCTTTTTGTTCTTATATGTCTAGTTCATGTAGCTTAATTTATTCCTTTCTCAGTTTAGATTTTCCCTTTTTGCAGAAGGTTACAATTGCACTTCAGAATTTCATCTTGGAAATGTCTATACCATACTTAATATTTATAAATTCTTCTAAGTTCATAGCTGGTTTATCATCTTATAAGTCTACTTTTCCTGGATTATACATGAAGATATCTATACATTCACAGAAGAAAATTAAAGTTACAACTTTAATCATTTATGGGAGTAGTATAAATCTCCAGATTTAAACCATTAAAAGGTTTAGAGCTTCTGTATGATTTTCCCCATAATTCCTATTCCTACAACTATAAAGAATTGAGAGGATTAAGTTCTTCTAAACTGTTCTGTTAAATGTAAGGAATACCAATTTTATAATTTTTGAAGTACAATAACATCTACAGTAATTAACCATATTGCATAATAATAAGTAATTCAACCATTCATAAAAATTGTGAGAATACCACTTCTGCAACTGACAAACCTCCCAACCCTAGGTTCTTACATCTCAGCGAACTCACCCCAGTGAATCATATCCTGAAAATGCCAACCTCAATCTATTAGGTAGCTTATTTGACACATGCAACCACAAAGCTGTTTTCTAATTTTAGAGTCAAATTCTGAATGCTTTTATTCCATTTTAAACCCCTTATTTAGGGACTTTTAAAGCTGCTTTATGCTTTTCCAGCTTTTTACCTCTTCCCAACTACTCTCCACCTCATTGGGGAAATCTAGATTTTTCCTCAAAATTCTAAATTAGAAATAAATTCCTTCAAGGATTTTTGAAAGATTTTTGGGGAAAGTCTTAGCCTCTTTCCATACCTCATGGATTTGGCAAGTGATCTCAAAAATCTCATTTGGTCAATATGCACAGAAATAGTTTATTTATTTTTCGTAATCAAACAATTAATTACATCCACACCATAGCTATCCATTGGGGTCCACTCCCCTTTGGATTGAAGTTCAAATGTCTAACTTGAAAAAAAAGCGTAAAACTATGGGTGTTACATATTCCCCCTCTGAAAACAAACACCGTCCTCGGTGTTAACAACTAACTAATAGAGTTCATTTTGAAAATAGATATGGATATTTTTCCATCATCTCAGCTTCTCTTTCCTAGGTAGCTTCTTCAGCAGTAAAGTGCTTCCACTGCACCTTTACTCTTGCTACTTTTTGGTTTCTCAATTCAATTTCTTCCCGCTCCAATATTTGAAGCGGCTCTGGAAGGAACTCCCCTTCTGTTTCCACTTGTATCACATTCCAATCAACAATGTGAGAAGCATCATGTACATATCTTTTTAATAATGAGACATGAAACAGATCATGAACTTTAACATGGGGTGGTAGGGTCAGCTTATAAGCCACTCGTCCCACCCTTTCTAACACCTCAAAAGGCCCACAATATCAAGGAGCCAATTTCGCACAACTTCCAGCATAAAGTGTGCTCTTTTTAGGTTTAATACGTAGGTACACATGATCACCTACTTTGAACTCTCAATGCACCCTCTTCTTATCAGCATAGTTTTTCTGTCGATCTTTTGTTGTCTTGATGTTTTTTTGTATTTGTTTAACAATCCTTTCCATTTCTTGTAAAGTATCTGGTCCCAATACTAGCTTATCTTTAGGTTGGCTCCAACTTAAAGCAGTATGACACTTCCTTCCATAGAGTGCTTCAAATGGACTCATTTTTATGGAGGATTGATAGCTGTTGTTATAAGCAAATTCAGCTAAATGCAAGTAGTCCTCCCATTTTGATGGCCTATCCATCACATACATTATCAGCATATTCTCCAAGATCTAATTTGTTCTCTCTATTTGACCATTTGTCTGAGGGTGATAGGCAGTACTAAAATTCAGTTTAGTTCCCATGCCCCCAAACAGACCTTTCCAAAAGGCAGCTGTGAACTTAGCATCTCTATCTAAAATAATCATCTTTGGGACCCCGTGTAGCCTTACTATCTCTTTAGGAACACATCTACTACTTGGGCTATCCCAAAAGTATATTTTACAGGTATGAAGTGTGCAGCCTTTGTTAAAGTGTCTACCACTACCATCACTGAGTCATGATGGTACTTTGTTCTGGGTAACCCGGTTATGAAATCTATAGAAACAATGTCCCATTTCCATTCTGAAATTGGCAAGGGATTTAAAAGACCAACTAGATGTTGATGCTCAACTTTAACTAGTTGACATTCCATGCATCTAGCTAAATATTCTGCTACATCTTTTTTCATTCCTGGCCAAAACAATTTCTTATTCAAAACTGTTAGCATTTTTTGATATCCAGGATGTCCTGAATAAGGTTGTTTATGATATTCATCTAGGATCTCTTTTTTAAAGGACTCTACATTGGGGATATACAATCTATTTTTATAGCAGATCAGCCCTTTCTGGTTTTGGGTGTACTCAACCATTTCTTTTTTCTACATTTTTAATTGCATATTTTCATAATTGGGATCTTGATTTGCTACCTTTTTAACTAGTTCTTCTAAATCAAAACTGGCACTACTCCCAATGCTGCTTATGTTTTGGCAAGCATTTTTTCTTAGTGCATCATCAATTTTGTTTTCTTTCCCTTTGATATGTTTTATGTCCATATCAAATTCACTCAGAAAGGACACCCATCTGGCTTGTTAGGCATTCAAATCTATTTGAGAAAAGAAATACTTGAGACTAATATGATCTGTCATCAATGTAATTTTTTTTCCAAGAATATAGTGTCACCACATCTTCAAGGCATGAATTACAGCAGCCAATTCCAGATCATGTACACTGTAATTATGTTCATGTTTCTTAAGTTTTCTAGATTCATATGCAATAATAGAATTTTCTTGCAAAAGTAATCCTCCCAATCCCTCTCTACATGCATTAGTACGCACAACAAACTCTTTGTCAGGATCTGCAATCTTCAGTGTAGGAGCTATAGTGAGTTTTAATTTTAGTTGTTCAAAACTATTTTGGCATTTTTTAGTCCACTCAAATTTGGTGCCTTTTCTCTGTAGTGAAGTTATGGGATATGCTATTGCAGAAAATATTTCCACAAATCTTCGATAATAGTCTGCAATTCCCATAAATGACCTCACTGCTGAAACATCAGTTGGCACCGGCCATTCTCTAATCACCTTTATTTTCTTAGGGTCAACAGCCAATCCTTGTTCAGAAATAATATGCCCCAAGTATTGAATCTTGTCTTTATAAAATTCACATTTACTGAATTTGGCATATAACTGGTTTTCTTTCAAAGTTTGAAAAACTATCCTTAAGTGTTCTTTGTGCTCTTCCTCACTTTTTGAATAAACCAGAATATCGTCTATGAACACTAGTACGAATTTATCCAAGTACTTGTTCAAAACGCTGTTCATTAAGCACATAAAAATGGCAGGGGCATTTGTCAACCCAAAAGGTAGGAGTACAAATTCGTAGTGACCATACCTGGTTCAAAAAGCTGTTTTACTAATATTTTCCTCCTTAATTCTGAGTTGGTGATAACCAGTCCTCAGATCACTATTAGAAAATACTGAAGCCCCTCTTACTTGATCAAAAATATCATCAATTCTGGGCAATGGGTATCTGTTTTTTATTGTCAAATTATTCAGCTGACGATAGTCAATGCACATTCTAAAGGTTTCCTCCTTATTTTTCACAAACAGCATCGGTGCTCCCCAAGGAGACACACTCAGTCTGATATAACCTTTATCCAACAATTCTTGCAATTTCATTTTCAACTCCATGAGTTTAGGGGGGCTCATCCGATAAGGGGCTCTAGAAACAGGTGTTGCTCTAGGCACCAAATCGATGGAAAAGTCAATCTCTCTTTTGGGGGGAAGATGAGGAAACTCATCTGGAAAAACTTCCTTAAACTCTCTTACCATTGGCAGAGTGTCCAACAGGTTTTCTTTAGGTTGCTATCCTATTTCTTCAACATGTACAACATATACTTGATATCCTTTCCTAGCCATTCTTTTTAATTGTAGAGTTGATATTTGTCTTACAGATATTGGTTTTGGTTTTCCTTTGAGTATAAAGGGTCTCCCATCCTCATCTATGCAATGCATATTTTTATCCCAACAGTTCATCATAGCCTTTCTCTTTTATAACCAGTCCATTCCTATTAGCAAGTCATATGAGCCTAAGGGCAAAATGTTTGAATTTACTTCTTTCTGAAAATCATTTAATTTAATTGCTATTTGAGGTAACTTATGAGTTACTTTTCTCTTGGTGCCAGTGGCTAACTGGACCAACCAAGACTGCTGAAATTTTTCAGTTTTGAGATTGCATTTCTCTACAACTTGTGGACTAATGTAACTTAAAGAAGCACCCGGATCAATCAAAACTTTAACAGATTGGTCAGCAATCTTACCTTCCATCTCGACCATAGTAGCCTAGTGTTCTGCTTGTCAGTTTTCCAAAGCTGCACTGATAGTGGATATATTCCTTGCTATATCATTTACTGTGGTAGCTTCCCAATCCCTCATAATCATCTGAATATTTCGGTGTGGACAGTCCCTCAACAGATCAGGTTTTCCGCAGCCCCAACATTTCAAAGGCTCCTGCATTTTAACTGTTCCTTCCTTCTTATTATCTCCATCTAATTGTTTTGAATCGACTTGGGACTGATTAGTTTGACTTTCTTTTGGTTTGTTAACTTTTTTCCGCTGATGATCCCTACCAAAGTTCTTCAAGTAAGCTAGTTTCTATTTCTTTCCTTTGAATTCAACCTTGTTTACCTAGCTTTTCCCATGCTCACCCTTTCCTTTAAATTGCTGGTAGCATAATCTAGCTTTCCTCACCACTTCATCCATATTTTTTGGATTATCAAACTCTATTTTCTCCTTCTACACAGCAGGAAAACAGTTCGAAAACCTTTGTACCTTTGCCTTCTCTTCACGAATATAAGGAACATACCTTAACAGATTTGTAAAATTGGTAACAAACTCATCTATGGTGAGCTATCCCAATCTGAGTTCGTGGAACTCCTTTGCTTTATCATCATAATAATGTTCGTTCAAATAGCAGTTTTTAAACTTGACTTGGAAATCTTCCCAAGTCACTATTTTTTCATCAATGGCATGGACCATTTTCGTCTCCTCCCACCACAAGGTAGCCTTACCCTGCAACTGGTAGACAACTAACCTGGCCTTCAGATTGCTCTCATATTCATAGACCTAGAAATACTTAATAATATTCAACAACCATGCCTCAGCATCTTCCTCCTTCTCCCCATCATAGGAGGGAGGCTTAATTTTTTGGAATTCCCCCTGTAATTCCTTTCTCTGTTTAGAATGATGTCTTGTAGTGTCATCTTCCTCAGAATCATCAGAGAATGTGCCTTCCTTCCTCTTTCCGAAACCTTCACCTTCTTGGCTGTTCCGCGAAGTCAGTTCTATTATGAGCTTTTCTTTCTCCTCACTGGCTAATGACAGCCTGTCACTCTAGCTTCTTAACTCAGCCATCTCCCGTTGCAACCTGTGCAACATAACCATCAAAGGAGCGTTGGGATCTGGCATGTTATCTTCATCACGCAGATCAACATAAATTTCCTCTCCTTCAGCCATTGAATTTTCAGTTCTAGTACCACTGTACACTAAACAAAACAACATCAGTAAAAAAAATAAAAAATTCAACAAGAATAATTTATACAGTGAGCAGAACAACAGCCCAGTTTTCAAACATGGGCTCTGATGCCATTTGTAATGTCTCCCCAAGTCACCACAATTTTGTTTTTCTTAAGAGCTTCAATTACCATTCTCAACACATTCTTTCCATGAATAAACCTAGAGTCCAATTAAATTTTATTTATTTAATTTAATCTATACACTTTCCATATTTCTCCTTAATGTGTTACCTCTAATTTATTGTCACCACTTAAATCTGGAGAGTATCGTCAGGTTCGAGGACTATTTTATACCACACATGTATTTTACCAACCTTAATCTTTCACTAGGCTCACGTGCCTCTAATACCTATTAAAATTCGGGTAATAATATTCAATCACCACCCTATATATTATACATTGATACATAACTCTCAAATTTTGACATTGGTCACCACACTTGGAACCGATTTGAATGTACCTACCCATTTCATGTGGAAATGTAAAATTTAATACCATATATTGTAATGGTTTTTAAGCTTCGTTACCTTTATAACGAATACATATGTCAATGGGAGAGGTTTCCAAGAGGTCTTTTACAATATACCACTCATATTTTTGTAGATTCGTTAGGGTACATAGTACCTACATGTTATTCGATTTTAATAGAGTTTTCAATGATCAATTCATATACGGAAATTTATTCCAGCCCAGCCTTTTGATTGTAATGATATGAAAAGGATTTCTATCTTATATCGAGCCACATAAACAATCTTATTTTATATACTAAGATGGATGTCGTAAATTGGGTTTTTAATGCTTCATCTGTATCAGTACTCTTCGACATAAATGGTTTCCCCATTCACTGTCGAATCACGAATTGATGGGTTGATCCATGCGAGCATTGGTAGATCTCCGCCACGTTGATAGTGGGATATAACTTAGGGTTATCTGCTTCTTTTCTATTTTACTCCCGCACTCTTCGTTTTAACTTTTCTGGTGTTCATTTCTTCGCAACAGATCTTATCTTTGGCTCGTTTCTCATGATAATGGAGGCTAGTGTTTATAGTCGGTGATCTTGTTCGTTTCCACCTTCATTCCTCCTATACTCAGGTAATATTGTAGTTCTACAATTTTTTCTTACTCTATTCTTGTATGTACTAAGAATGTTCATAGAGTTTTTTCTCCACCGTGAACGATCTTCATTTTTTTTTTCAAGCTTCATTTCATTTACTAAGGACGAGTTGTTTCTCTTAGTAGTTTCGTGGGAGTCTACAGAGATAGTTATCAGTCTTCGCTTCAGATTAAGTCAAATGCATATCTTTGATTATGGGTTTGGTATTGATAGTTTTAAGGTTGTTCGTTACTTTCCACTCTAAGGGTAGCGTAGAACAGTCAAGCTCTGCCTCCACCTTAATTATTATGTTAGTCCATGTGTATACATTTGGATTTGTCCTACGTCTCCATTTCTAAAGGTAGCTCTCGATTTCAATGAGCCCGGTACTCTTATTGTGAATGATAGGTTGACCATCGCAAACGACCCTATGCCTGTATACGACTAATGGTCTTCACAGAGGTAACTCCTCTTGTTTTACGCAGAGAAAATTCAATTGCTTAAGTTAAATTTTATAAGATTTTTATTGATATACTCAGTCCAATTTGTTTTTCGTGCTCAGGATCATCCATGGTGTGACGTTTTTCTCAATACAATCTAGGTAATCCTCAGTTAGAAACCCCTTTCATAACTTATTAAATCCGTCCCTTCGTTTCATTTTTACAATCGTGGTTTAATGGTTTCTTCGTTTTTTCCATACACAGGTAACGTACAAGTTGTTTTTTACGCAAATTTGGGAATTGTGTGACAAAGCTAGTCGAAGCTTTAGGTAGGAGGTCTGATGCATTTTTCTCTTCGATTCATCAGGACCTAGCTTCACTGGAGGCTTTGGAGAGGGTTTGACATTTTCCCCTCTCATACTTCTCGGACCGCTTC